>JAWWEU010000005.1:14066199-14105486 GCA_035583155.1 Acropternis orthonyx
GCTATAACTTCCCTTCAGGTAGTTATAGAGAGTGATGAGGTCACCTCTAAGCCTTCTCTTCTCCAGACTAAACAATCTCATGTCCCTCAGCCTCTCCCCATAGGACTTGTGCTAATTAGACTTGTGCTAATTTCATGCATGTCTATGTCATACCATCTTCTACAACACAGGTAATGTCAAAGACATCTTGCACCATGGAAAAGAAAGCAATAATATGGATCATCTCCCCAAGGTAATCTTAGTAATTATGGCACCTTTTTTTGATCAGAATTGTGAAAATATAAAACCCAGAAGATTACTATTTTCACCTGCATATATTGCTGACTACACACAAAAAACCCAATTGCAAAAAACAATTCTGTCTTTACCATTTTGAAAGAAAATACAATATTTATCAGGAACACCCCTCCCCCGACCTCCCAACCAGGTAAGTACAGGGTTACAGGTGAGCACATTTAAGCTGTCAGGAAGCAGCAAGGGCAGGCTACTTTGCAAGGGAGGGTGAGCCAGAATGTGATAACAAGGTAGTGACCTCACTGATAAGGCCATGCTCTCAACAGTGTCCAAGCAAAAAAGCACAGCAGGGTCAGTGACAGCAAGAAGGGTCAGCCAAGAGTCCAAATTTTTACACAAACCTGTAGTGATGAGGCAGGTTGGAGATGAAGCTGGGAAGTCAAGTCAGTGAGTCAGGATCAACAAGGGATGTAGCCAGGCGCACCAGTAGCCCTGATCAGGCATGGGCCCAAGTTTTAACACAGCTGCCAAGTGAAGGGGAAGAGGCCACTGAAGCTTCTCACAGCTCCTTATCACACAGCTCTTTTCACTGCAGCCCATCCCAGGCTTCTTGAGCATGTTGTATTGGAGCCAGCTTTGCGCACAGGTGTCTAAGACCCCAGGGAGCAGACAAGGGGTTGCAAACTCTCAAGGTACATTTGCAGCCCTAACATTAGCTCCTGCAAATTCAATGTGATTGACTGTTTCATCTCTTTGTGAACGTCTATTCTTCTCTAAAGCCAGAACAAAGTACCCCAATGGGAGGAAAAACTATGCCACCAAACTATATAATGTGAGGCTTGCATTAGGAACCAATTTTGAAGTCTAGAGGACACAGTCAATGTGGTTTTTTCAGAATTACAAATAGAACTAGCCTGTACACAGACTGGCATAAGTTTATTAGAAGACTGCAGGGTAATACATGCAAATAAAACTTCTCTCAATTTCTCAGTCCTTGCACTACAAAGTTATACAACAGAGCAGTGATTTTACATGACAATAGCAGAATGGTTAAAAGTTCAAAACACATTGAACAAACAGGATAGGAGTTAAGACTTCAAATGAGAGTTTTCCCCTTTCTTTTGCATTATTTTTACCTGCCCCTAAAATGGTGGAAATAACCTCGTTGTAATAATACTGTTTGAGGTGAGCAAGGTCTTCTGCTAGCTGTAGCAATTAGATGTCACAGAACCTGAAACCAGTTGCTAAGGGAGTATATTTCTTGGACTTGAGTGGTGTTTTACAACCTAATTATCCAAGCTTTAAAATTTGCATGTGAATTTTTCAAGCAGTTTCCCATCTGCAACAAACATTTGTGCTCCCAGTAGCAGCAGGAAGGAATCCTCTGGGAATGCTCGGGAACCTGTGCAGCAATGGATTAGTTGGATATAAATCACCATGGGGCCTAAAGGTTACAGAGACTGGCATGTGAAACCCATATATTAGGTAGTTGTGAATTTGCCAAATAATAATAATTACATGAGATATGTTTTGGATTTAACAAACTGGAATGAGAGTGTTATGGGAAGATCTGGGTCAGGTAGGTCAGGAAGGACATCACATCCTCCGTGAAGCAATTTTGCTGGCAGAGCCCCATGCAAATCCTGAGTACCTCATCCTCACCCACTAATGGGAAGGACCAAGGGTAGGTTTTACAGGCATGGGAGACGTCACAGGCTGCAGCACCGGGTGGCAGCTGGCACCCTGACCGCCCCCGCAGAAGACCCCTGCCCGTCCTGGCCTACATGTCATGGCCTTGGCATCACCAACAGCCCCACTTATCCTCTAGGCCCATCTCTGCTGCTTCCCAGCCCCCCACCCGCGACCCTGCGTGCCTGGATCCAGTCTCGAACAGCACTAGGGCCTACTGGGTTGGCGTCGAGGCAACATGACTAGTGACTCTTGCCGGGGCCGGGCGGACTTCACCTTCCGTTGCCAGGCAACTACCTCCTCTCCTCGATGGGGACTGGCACCCATCCTACTCTCACCCCCGGTCATCAGCACTCTCCCGTTGGCTGGCCCCACTCTGCGCTCGGCTCCCATTGAGCGCCCGCCACCTCTGCTGCATCCTCATTGGCGTGCCACTCTCTGGCCACACTGCATCACTTTCTTACACCATTTCCTCCGCCTTCTCCGCTAGCTGTGGGCGAGCCAGCTGGCGAGTGGGACGTGGGCAGTGACAGCTATGACTGGCCAGGGGAACTGCCATCAGGGTGCAGGCTGAAGCCTGGGCGGTGGGACTGTTTAAAGGCGCCGTGCTCCATGCTCTTTGTGCACGCGAGTGAAAGTGGGGAGTGGTAAGTGACATCGGGAGCTATCACCTCGAATAGGTGAGGAGGACTTGGTCCCCTGGAAGCCCTTGGGCCGGGTGGCATCTCCTGCCTCTCCTTGTAGCAGTGCGGGGGGAAGGGGTGCACGCAGAGTTGCAGTATCGCATGGAGCTGGAGCCACTGCAGGGCATGGGTATAGGTAGGCATAGCTGGGAGCAGTGTTTTCAGTGAACATAAGTGCATTTGTGGTGTCTGCAGTGAAGCAAGAAATAAAGGTGCTTCTGAATGCCATTTAAGGTAAGTGTCAGCTGCTGTAACGACCATGGCCCAGAGCACCATTGAGCAGCGGCCACTATGTGCGGTTCTGCTTTTGACTGGCATAACTGGCGAGGTATCATGAAAGACTCCATAGTCCTGGTGTTGGAGGACTCTGGGTGCTGTCTCGTGTGCCTGCTCCCTCTTCCCTCCCCTTCTCAAGGAAGCATTCTGGCTGAGTGAAGCTGTAGTGCCCCTCGCAGCGAGGCTCCGCAGGCTGTTGCTGTGGGCCTACTGTAGGCTCTTCCCCTGCCTGTGGAGTGTCCCCAAAGAAGCCTGAAGGCAACGGTGCCCTAGGCATGTCACTGAATCACCTCTGTGTGGCGACAGAGGCGCTCACCCATGCTGGAGACAGCAAGGTGGGTGTGCCACTCCCTTTATCATGTATGACAAAAATCGGCCTGGTGCTGCCCCTAGGGATGCCATTGTTTTCTTTCTTAATAGTGCTTGTTGCACAGGTGTGGGCTTCCTGCCAGCCCACCCGTGTTGCTAACGGACTCTCGGTTTTGAATGTGCTTGGGGTTAAACCCAGAGGGAGGGTGCCTGGGATCCCTGTGGCATGCTGACCCCCGCAGAAGAAATGCTTCAAATAGATCTTTATGAATACTTTCAAGATACTGTCTTGTGCACTTTAGTGAGCATCTTATGCTGTTTGCTTATTTCTCACTTAGTCTCGTTCTTTTGGCTCAAAGGTGAGCCAAGGACATGGTGATGCCACGTTCATACATGGTCCATGCCGTGGCAAGTCGCAGCAATCCGGGACCTCTCGTGGCATGACAAGTGTTTTGCATGTACTTGCACTCGATACTTACAAGCCTTTTAGTTTTGTGGGAATAACTAAATTTATTTAAATTGTGTTGTGTTCTAACTGAAGCTATCAGATCATCACTGTTTAACTTCTGAAAAACAGCCTGAAGTGGCTTTACTTTCATGAGCAAAGTCTGTTCTACAACTCCTTCAGATATAAAAAGCCAAAGGGAATTACCAAATATATTACTTATAGCAAACAAGCTTGGGTTTTATTTCCTAACTTTCTGTTGGGTTTTGTGTTCTCCATGCGAGGTCCTGGACAACTCTGCACACCAATATGATGATCAAGAGAAGCCATTTTATTAGCTACAAGCTTATCCTTTTATAATATTTCTCTACTGCACACACACACACACAGACTACATATCATTTGCAAAGCACACTTGTCTGTCAATCCCAAAACATCTTCTGATAGGTGGTTACCATCTCTCCTCATGCTGGCAAGTCCCAAAACATACTCTTGTTTTCCACAGTTGTTTTTCTCTTTCTTCAGCTTTCCCAGGCTTGGCCCAAGGACACAGGTGATGTTTTCCACTGCTTTCTCAGGCCTGACCCAGGGACACAGGCAGTGTTTTCCACTGCTTTGTCAGGCCTGCAGCAGCATCCCCTTAAAGCCAAAGCTGTCCATATTCCAGCAATCCCCAACAAATCCCCCTCTGATTTCCCGTTATTTGCACCAGACTGCTCACAAGTGACCTCTGCCTTTCATGATCCTTCACTTTACATCTTTATGCAGTAGGGAGCTGAAAAGATTATTTTTAATTTCTAAATAGGCATTGCATGCCATTAGACACTGTTTTGGGTTATTTTCCCCAAAGAGTAAGCATCCCAGAAAAAGGTTTAATTAATCAGGTCAAAAAAGAAAAGGGAGAGTCAAATTCAAACTGAAAATAAAGCAGTGCAACTTGAGAATCTATTCCAAAGAAGTCAATGAGATTCTTCAACCTAACTTGGATCATACCAGCAACTATGAAACTACTACTGTGTGCCATAACAAAAAGAGACTACATTGCATGTGCACATTTGAAATTGATTTAATCTAATAGATTTAAGCATTAAGAATTGTAGGATCACCTATTATCAAAATACTTTATGTTCCAAAACAGAGACAATCTATCACTCAGTGTGCTGTTTTTAATGTGAACTTCTTCCTTTGTTCTAAGCTATTGTGACACTACTGGTGCCCAGTTTAAAAGGCTTCATGGACTATGCATGTGCTTTACTTTACATATATGAACTGAAAATATGACTTCAGATCTTAAGCCATGGTATATATGACAAGACCTCTCAAAGACAACTAACATTTCTTAAGTGTCTTCATATTTACCCAGGTGAATTGCTACAAAAAAATAGACTGTCAGTTTTAATTCAATTTCCTGCATTCTTTGGCTACAGATAAATGATCACTCATCAACAGTGGAATATTTTAGAACAAATTTTAAAACTAGCAGACTCCTTTCCTCTGAGCCCATTAGTGCAATTTACTCAGTGCAGTCACAAGTGTCTGGAAATGTAGAGTAGCTGGAAAGAAATCCACAAAGCTCCTGACATAAGGAGCTTTCACCATGAAATGGAGACACACTGAAGATACAGTTACAGAATTTGGCAGGTGACCATAGAGCGGGAAGACAAAATCACAGTGCTGCAATCCCCACTCTCCCATTAGCATAAAAACTAAAATAACAAAAATTTCACAGCAACATGAAAAAGAAAGAAGTCAAAACAATCTTCAGAGCATTAACCTAGCAAACATCTGAGTTCTAGTTTTTTTCAATCTATTCTAAATAATTTTTTTACTCCCTTAGATCTTGGAATGCGGAAGTTTGGATCCACTGCAGCGAGGGGGTTGCTATTTATTACAGTTATGCAAAACTATAATCTACTGTTGATCTGGAATTAAGCTGTAAAATGCAGACTCACAATGAGATTAAAAAATTAACAGAAATTATAGTAGAGAAAAATGCTTTTCTCAGTACCACCCTCAGCAAATAACAATTTTCAGTAATGAAACTACACAATTAAAAGCCTCGTACACTTTCATGATTTTTTTTAATATGTGTCCTGATAAAATGTATGTTAAAGGGTTCCTGCTACAAGCAAGCATAGCAACTGGTTTTATTGTTACATGCTCAAAGAATGTAATTTGGTGGCAAGTTCTCACTCTTACAGAGAAATTCTAAATGCAAAAACAGATCCTCATTTTGAGGCTTGATATGTCAAAGTAACAAGCTTGTTTTTAAAAGGCTATCTGTCAGCTGGCTAAAAATTGCATATAATTAGGGTCTGGTTCAAAATATTCTGAAGTCAAATGAAATCTATTAACATCACATCCTTCATTCTCACCATCAGATGAGATGAGATGTTCATTCAGCAGTTCTTTCAGACAAAATGAATGTATGGAGTTCTCAGGTGTTTGATTTGCTAAATGGACAACTACAAGCTTCAAAGGAATATGAACAACATGATTTGCACGACTTTTTTTGAATCACACAGTTCTGTAAAATAATTCTCTGCACTAGTTTATCTGAATGGCCACCATTTCTAAAACTTCCAACACTTCTCTGAGCTACCAAAGAAAACAACCAAGCCATGCTATGGTAGCAGCACTCCTACTCTGAGCCCATATGTTACAGTTACTTTAGTATGAGTTTAAACTTAAAACAGCCTTTTGAGACCCCAATCAGTAAAGACCCTAGAATTAGTCTCCTGCAACGCAGCACATATAACAAACCTAACTCAACAACACCTATTTAGTAATACTGAAAACACAAACTACCCTGCTCCTTCAGTCTACCTTCAAAACTGTAAAACAGAGTCTGTGTCACAGCTGTGAACCTGTGTCTTTTGCTGGACACATTTATCTTAAATGGCTGGAGCCGGATCAGGGGATGACCCTTCAGTGCCAGTTCAGAGGCTGAGCCACACACAGTGGCACAGAGCCTCGGGAGCTTTGCAGTGTTAGTTCATGGGACATTTTACTTTGGTCTTTTCCTGACTTTGCACTTCACAGCTTTGGATTGAATTTTTTCATTGTTTCATATCACAAAATGTCTATGAAATTATAAGTATAAATTAAGAAAAGAGGAAATGCATTAAAAATTGTTAGGATGCTAGAAGTTCCACATCAGAGTTTCATAGGCATTAATAATTTCCTAATCACAATATACAGAGATCAGAATTAACCATAGAAGCAATTTTTTTTAATTTTCAGTGTTGTCTTGAAGTAATATTGCTTCTTTTTGCATTCATCCATTTCCCAAATGGAAACTTCAAATCATTGGCCAAATTGAAATCAATGTCAAATCTTTCAAAGATGAAGATTGATTTTCTGTTTAAAAAATGACCTCCAAACTGTCTTTCATGGCAGAGTACACAATGTGACTGTTAGCTCATTCTCACCCTTCAAAAGCCCTTTCTAATGTGATAATATATTTCAGACTGTGACAAAATTGAGTACTATAGAGTTTCATAGTTATGTTCTGAATACTGAAAGTGAGATCAAAATAGAATAGTACAGTAAAAGATAAAGCTTGAATCTTTAGCTTGTTCAGTAAAACATAGAAAATATATTAATTGACAAGGCAAGAGAAAAGAACCTGTATGACCTACAAATCAGTAATTCAAATATGAAATACAGGGAACTTTAAATAAACATTATTTGGCATTCATAATGGCAAGGAAAAATACTGACAAAACAGTCCAAACAAGCAAATGTAAACATGTTTTTATATAGTAAAATCTAAATTTCAGAAAATACATATCTCTATCACTTGCTGCTATAAAAAATATCAGCTTTCCCATTCTACTCTCTGTCAGCAAAAAGCACAGACAATGGTCTTGTACTACTGTTCACCCCTTCATTACATGTTGATAACTGCATAAATCTGCCAGCAGAGCATCATTTTACTAATTCTGGAACACAAAGTATTCCTAGCCCCTGATCACAGTAAGTTTCACTGAACTCTGCTGAATGAAAACCCTTCTCTATTTATTATAGAACCATTATATACAACCATTTATATATTTATATATAATATTATATATAATAGTTGTATGTATATTTACATTATATTCAACCATTCCACCTTCATTTGAAACCTCACTGGTGTGATCTAGGCACTTTCAGCCAAGAAACATACACTGCATTAGAGCATATTGGCCACATCAGCTCCGCAAGTGACAGCTGAGTGGCAAGATACCTACAGCCCACAGGAGGGCTGGATCCCTGTCACCTCCAATGAAGCAGTCCCTTTAAAGTGAACAGCCAAGAGCCTTGTTTCATTCCTCCTGAGGACCAGAGCAGGAAGCCGTGCTGACAGACAGAGCACCACACTCTAAGGGCCAGCGCTCTTGGTGGTGAGACAGCCATGGCTGCTAATGGAAAAAGCAGAGATGATAACATGCAATAATGATTATAATAATAGAAATCTTACAATGCGATATTAACAGTATGAGCTTGGTAGGGCAAAGGGTAAACATGAGGGAGCTAGGAGAGGAATTTGATTTGTGGCACCTGTAGGAACATCTCTGCTCAGCTTTTGACTTTGCATTGTGCCATTCATGCTCTTCATTACAGCATGAAAACATACACCAACAGCTATCACAGAGTGGTTTAAATTGTGTACACCACATACTAATCACTGCTGGAATTATACTACTCCTTTTTTTTCTAACATTCACTCCTCAAAAGATTTATTTCTCTAGCAAGAGCTAGATGTCTTAGGAATCTACAAGATAGAATAATTTAATGTTTTACATATAATAAGACAACTCTGCTGATATAACAGAAAAAGCACTAATCCTTTAATGAAGCTGATATGTTTGCAGTGATTTATTATATTATAAATAGACCCTGGGGGGGGAAGATTTACTAAGGATCTCAGGGAAGAAAAAAAGAAGAAAAATGCATATTTAGATGGTTCCCCCTCACAAACCAAATTTTCTCTCCCCTGCTTCAAGCTGCCAGCACTGACAGTGTGAAAACAGCCTCAAACTCAGGAACACAAGAACACAAATACAGTTAAATTCATTTCTGCAGAACTCTGTGTATCACAAGAGCCACACCTTAGCCCCACATGTCTGCCCCCTTTCATCTCATATTTTACAGGCCTACAATTCATAGATCCATTTCAGCATCTCTAGACATGGACTGCAGTCATCACACAGTCCATGACAATGCTGATTGAGGATTACCTCACCTTAATTCACATGCTGCAACATAACAATGTTTTCTAATTTAG
Organism: Acropternis orthonyx; assembly: GCA_035583155.1. Classification (NCBI taxonomy): domain Eukaryota; kingdom Metazoa; phylum Chordata; class Aves; order Passeriformes; family Rhinocryptidae; genus Acropternis; species Acropternis orthonyx. The sequence goes on from JAWWEU010000005.1 coordinate 14,075,108, forward strand.
CAACAAGGGTGACACTCCCACAGCAGCCTGAAATATAAATTGGCAGACATTAGCCTGTAGTTTCAGCACTTGGTGTGCAAACATTAGACAAAAATCAGGTCCTGAATAAGTTACCAAGAAAAAGTTTCTTGCACTCATAAGAAATACCTATTCAAAGGCTTCTTGACCATGAAAGTACAAAAAAAGTGCTCTTACATGATCACCAAATTCTTTATCACATTATCCTGACAATTCCAACTATGAATCCACTTGCTCAGCTCCACTGGCAACACTTGTATGCTATTAGAAATATATGACACAGTCATATATTTCTACTCTGCAAACAATAAGTGACAGTCAGAAATATTCACAGCTGGCCTACAATATCAATGAGACTACTGCAACCAACACTCGATGCCAGTAAAAGTTTGCAAACAGCTGATAAATGAAACAGAAACTCCAGCAGCTACAAAACATTCCACAAAAAAACCCCATGCTTTCCTCCCCACAGCTTAGTACTTGGGGCTCAGTGGGGTACCACTGATTTCAAAATATTTTTGAAAATGAAAACAGGAGAATATTAGCAGTTTCAAAAGGATGTGAGTCCTCGGAAGCTTCTCTAACTGGAATTGACCCAATTTATAGAAATTCCTTCAAAAGGCTGGATTGGCTCCAAATCCTCTGTGTCATACTAGTTTTATCCATTGTAGGGAATCTCAATAGAGTCACTATACTCATCAGTAATGACATGAGACTCCAGTATCCTACTATAGGAATATTTTGTGTATATACTGCTCACCTGTAGAGAAATACAGCATGTAGTCACAAAGCCTAGAAAAATAACGTCTTAAATATTGACCCTAAATTGAACACTTTCAATAACCAAAAGAAGAGAGAAAAGTGAAGTGCATCAGACTTTACATACATTAGTTTTAATTTTTACTTAAAAGAACAAAGCATGAGAATAGCCTACCAAAAAGTAATTTTCCAGGATATGCTTGAACACATAGGATGAGGATAATGTACCTTCTGAATGATAAGTACAGCACTACGGATGTAACCCTTTAGTACTCAACAGTTTATTTATTAAGTAATCATACATTGCCTCTGAGCTGCAGAGAACATACTGACAATGGCATCGTAGCTTTTAATGTAGTTTAAAATAACTCCAAAATCTGAGGAGATAACTGCCTAAGCATGACTATTTGCCTCCATTGCTTTAATCACAGCAGAAGCAGAGTTACAAGTTTGGAACAACATCACAGTTAGTCCTGTCCTCATCCATCTTTGTCAACTCCCAAAAAGTAACAGTTAAAAGCAATTGGCTTTGGCACATGTGTATTGCTTTTCTTTTCTTTTTTTAAATAAAAAAAAAAAAAAAAAAAGGCACTCTGTGATTCTTAAGAGCGACTCTTGAGAAACATTCTGAAATAAAAGTCCTCAACCAGAGGCTAGAGTAGTGGGATATTAAATTCTTTTAGCAGGGCTCAATTTTATTTTTCATTACTTTAATCTTCTATTTCTTGAAGGTACATTCTTAATGAAACAGAAAGGCATAAACGTATACAGTCAAATACATCCTGGCTGCAAAGATAATTGTTTTTCAAATACTCAAAAGATAACAAATACATTAATTTCTTATTACATCATCACAACATACTTCACTGCCACCCAAAACAAAACATGACTGGGAACTGATCCACATACTTTTTTTTAAAACCATATTATCTTTGGCTGAAAATTACCAAATTCCTTTGTGCTTCTGACTCTCTCAGACATACCATATCTTCATGCTATAGAAAAGTCTTTTTGTAGCCAGAGAGTAGTATATTTGCCTGATAATCAGAAATAAAGACAAAAATGAATGTACCAAACTGAGTCAAAGGTGTTTATAAATACAAAGGTATGGAAAAGTTACAATATACCTAATAATTAGAAATAAAAATCTTTCAGAAAAAGTTTAGTGCAAAGTGTTAGTAAAATGAGAATGAAGGAAAACACAATTGACATACCAAACAGAAAAAAAAGGAGAATAAACTGGGATTCATGGTTGGCTATTGATGCAGGACTCTGAATAGTACTTCTCAAATATGAAACTTCTTTCCAATTTTTTATGCTGCTTTGATTGCTCAAAGAAAGAAAGAGCTTTTTGCAGGAAATTTCCCAGTTCCATGATCCTGAAGATATGTACATATAGTACAGAATTTGTCTCAAGTCTGTAGTGTAACTGAGTTCAACCCATATATAACAGGATTTTCTCTGCACCCTAGTGAAGTCAATATAGATATTTCTATTGACTTTTGTGGATTTTATATCATGATATTTCAGTTCCAGGACAGACCTGCTGGTGACACAATTTGGAACTAATAATTAAGACATAGACTCATTTGGAGTCATCCATGTCAAAACTAGAGGCCATTTAAATCAAACCTTCATCACAGCAGAGATTACAGCTCAAATTAACTGAGTTGCCTCTCAATTTCTCTCTTTCTTGACAAAGAATAAAAACTTCAAGAATCACATTCAGAACTGCCTGGCTGTCTAGAGGCAGCACTTCACATTTCATAGCTCATGTAGGATTCACATGTTCAGAAACTGGTATTACTGTGCAAGTGATATATAGATCTATTGGCACAGAAAATGTCTCATGCTGTTCTCCAGAACCATATTTTTGTCTAACTAATATTTTACAATTTACTGCATTCAATAGATGCTTCTGAATCTAGTTTTCTGTTATAAGGAAACATAAACTGCAAGCTGCAGGATGGATGAGAAAGAGCATAAAACCAAAGAAAAGGAGCAAGAATCCTGGAAAAAGAATTTATTACAAAATACACGTGGTGGACAGAATGCATAAGCATTCAAACCGAAGGTAATGAATTTCAATTAACATAGTCTGCAATAGAGAGCAATAGTGAAAAATTACACAAACAAAAAACCTGGACAAACAAAAACAATATTTGAAGCAGCATGTGGCAGGATGATATAACAAATTCTTTTGCATACAAATTACTGATAACAGTTCAAAATGTTTATTTATCGTGGATTTAACAGGCAAGATTACACACTGCAGAATACAGTCATACCAGGACCTCCCACTGATATGGAAACAGGTTTAAAATAATTCTGCAGTAGAAGTAGCAAAATTAAATCACTTACTGTTAGTGTTGCATCGCTGAAACTATCTGAAGAGTCAGACCTCTAGAAACATTTTTCTATCAATAATTGGCAGTTGATACAGTTTCAGGCAGTGATACACCAGGGAAAGACAGGCTGCAGCAGCAGCTCCTTGCTACTTAGCCTACCCCTAGCACTTTTTAGATCTCCTTCTTAACCCTTTCCAGGTATTTTTTCCCTGTGTTTTGGGTGAAAAGACAAAGACATGATACATGCTACAAGGAAAGAATGCATTATTTCCCACTTTACTTAGAGTGTGACGAGTAGTGGGAAGAAAGTCAGTAGGATTTAGTCATAACAACAAGCTAACGAGAAGTTAAATCTAAAAACAGCAAATGACTCAGTGACTGGAAAGAGATATAAAGGGATATGAGCTACTGTAACCAGGACAATGGTTTCTCCAAATGTAGAATTAAGAGGTCAAGATCACAATAACATAACACACTCGCACAGAAGTAAGCTAAAGCAGAAGTTAATAACTTGCTGTAAGAAAAAAGGTTATCATTCTCTTCCAGCCTTAGACCAATGATATTCAAACTTTGAAATCAAACCTATTTTATTTCAGTGAGGCCAGCATTGCAATCTTATAGACCAATTTTGAAACCAAATGAAATCTTAAGTGAAGTGATAGAGAAAATTCACTTCTTTTACCATAATAACTTTCCTGTAGTATTCTGAAACCATTCATATTCCTTAAATGAGATAGCTTTCCTCTGCAATGTCAACTTACATCAATAAAAGATTGTTTTCTGACATCACTTCACAAGATTACTTCTTTGTCATATTATTCTTTCACATTAAGAAAAGACTGGTCTGATCTGACAGTACATTTTAATGGACTGTGGACCACAGAAGCTATCTGACAATAAAAGATTTGGAAAAGTCTTTTGTTCAAATGGATTCTTTTACCTCACAGAAAACTAAAAACCACAAAAAAAAAAAAAAAAAAAAAAAACCAAAAAAAAAAAAAAAAAAAAAAACAAAAAACCACACCAAACAAAAGCAAAGGAAAAAAAAAACACCACTGAACAAAATTAGAGAAATTGACTACTTTCCATTCTTTTGCATTAGTTTTATAGCAGTTAGGCCCATCAGATGTGCCACACAAGACTGACTGCACCACTACTGTCACACCTATCCTACAAAGATGAAGTATTGTGGAAAGGTAGATTCTAGTGAGATGGAGAAGGATATATTCACATAAAGTGTTGGTAGTCCTACTAGCTGAAATGTCAGCCTTTGGAAATCATATGCAGGTAGAATGTAGCCAGAAGCAGACTGTGTAAAGGCTACAATGTATGTAAAAGACATTTTCTCTTACTTCCTACCCTTTTAGTTGACAAATTATAAGAGAAGATGTTATCTCTGAACCACAGAGAATGTCTCTCTTGCTTGCCCATTCAAGTGAAACAGAAAATCAAACAAATGTGTAAGTTTGCACAATAACTACAAAGAAATAAGGCTCTAAAAATTCACTGCCTCTACCAGTTTGTTGCAAATTTCCCCAGTTCATAAGAAATATAGTTCTCTCCTTCACATAAAAAAAAAAAAACCAAGCCAAAACAAATCAAACAAAAACAACAAAACAAATGAAAAATCCAAACAAAGCCAAAACAAAAAACCCCACACATGAAGGATTAAAGCCTCTGCTTTGGTCATGGTTGAAGAGGTACATCTTCCAAAATTAAAGAACTTCAAGGACTTTGAAAGAGTGGGAAATTATAGGAGGATACTCAGTGCAAACAGCTGAGAAAAAATTTCCTGTGGAAGAAGAGCACTGGGAGTGAAATCTGGACACCTCTCCGGAAGTCTCTTTCCACAGACAAATTTTACCCATGGCTCCTCCTACTGTCTTGGTTCGAGGTTTCTTACATCCAGCTGTGGCAAAGAGTCAGATTCAACTGGATCATTAAACGATTATCCTCAAACTGCTAAGAACTGCATTATGCATGCATGTTCCATGATGGAAAGATATTTCTTCTTTTTCAATGAAACTAAATGGTCTGCTGACTATCTGCACCAGACATTCCCAAACACCTGCTCACAGGATATATTTTCTTTTTCACATCTCATAAATTTTATTTCATTTTTCTCATAAAATATCAAAGACTTTCTTCCCATATGTGTTTGTATTCCTGAGTGTTGCTTTTGGCAAAAAAGGCCACAATGTCCTTTCATTTTCTCTTCATACCTAGAGGCAACAGAGGGAAGTAACATACAGGTTTTTCTAATCGACTCTTGGGGTCATTAACTGCATAATTTTTCAACTGGAGTCCAGAATTTCAAATCTGGCTCTGTATTGTTCCCTTACTGGTCTTCTGTTTCTGCACTTGTGGATGCTGCTCTGTCACGGTTTAAGCTGAGCTGCCAACACCCCCCACCTCACTCTCCCAGAACAGGTGAGTGAATCAGAAGGGTCAAAGTAAGAAAAGGCGTGGGTTGGGATAAAAATCATTTAATAGGGAAAGCAAAAGCTGTGCGCACAAGCAAGGCAAAACAAGTAATTTGTTACCAACCTCCCATGGGCAGGCAGGTGTTCAGCCATCCCCAGGAAACCAGGCTCCATCAGGAGTAAGAGTTATTTTGGAAGACAAACGACATCACTCCAAACATCCACACCTTCCTCCTTCTTCACCCACACCTTCCTCCTTCTTCACCCCTCTTTATATGCTGAGCATGATACTGTACAGTATGGAATATCCCTTAGGTTGGTTGGGATCACCTGTCCCTGCTGTGTCCCCTCCCAGTTTCCCATACATCCACAGTCTACTTGCCACTATGGCAGTATGAGAAGCAGAAAAGGCCTTGGCTCTCTGTAAGCACTGCTCAGCACTAACAGAAACATCTCTATTATCAACACTGTTTTTAACATAAATCCGAAGTATAGCCCCAAGCCAGATACTGTGAAGAACCTTAACTCTATCCCAGTCAAAACCAGCACAATGTTCTACATGATTCGCAACTATATGAGTGCCTTTACAATAGTTTTGGTTTGATATAGCACTGATTCCTTTATCTCCATGCTTTATTTTACTCACTGAATATCTCCTTTCCGTCCTCAGAAACATTATTTTCAGTGAATGCTTCCCTTTTTAAAATGGCACAAAATGTACCAACTCACGTTCTCACATTATTCTTGTTCATTTTTAAGCAAAAAAATCCCTTTCATTCAAATTAATGCCTAATTGTTAGTGCTCACAAGTAATTTATAGTCTTTCAAAGACTTCATATTGACATAAAGATAAAAAGTTAGGATAATATTATATACCTCTAAAAATCTCCATGAAATAAAATGTAATTAACAATGTGGTTTTTCTGAGTGAATAAATTGCACATCTTTGAGATTTCTTTCATCAATAATTCATAAAAAGTGTTTTAGCATGTTTTTTTCACTCCTTCATCATGGCCCCAAGATAAGCTTGGAAAGATAAAATAGTTTAAGAAATTCATAGAAGTATCATGTTCAATGAAAACTAAACACTTGACAACCACCCACAAAAGCAAAGAAATTGCAGACTTCCATCATATAGCTCTATTCTATATTTTTCAAAGAAAGTTCATTCTGAGCAAGCAGATAAGATAAATTTCCCCATCAAAACTCACAATCTTCTACCCTGTCAGTCCACTCACTTCTTGTGCTCATAATCAGTATGAAGATCTTTGCCTCTTCACCTGCAAGAATTCAGTATTAAGCACCTGATTTCATTTTCTCATGCTATACTCCAGAGCTTCCACTGCACCCTATAGGAATATTACTGTGCTGGTTTTCAAGTGCTAAAAATAAAATAAACACATGTCAACCCAAGGACAAAGTTGAAAGAAAACATACTTTAATGTAACTAAAGAAGAATATATTTAGCATTTTGCTACTAAGCAAGGATGAAAATAAACTTGTCAACACTGTGTCTAACTGAAACCCACACCCTACTCAATTCTTTCTGCAGCATTTATTATATATAAAAAGTGGATTTAGTCTTTCTTTCATTTTTCTGAAGAGTGACTGTTAGTACTCCGTTACTACTGCTGGCCAGGAAGGGCTTCTGAACTGCAGCGTAAAGCACTTCCATCCTTCTAGGCAGTCAGTTTTTCTATCACTTAACAATAATGTAGCCATCTAAGGTGCATTTGGGCAGTGGTGCATATTAGACTTCAATCTGGAATACTTCCAAAACCAAATACAAGCACAGAGTGGGAATTGGCAAGACACTCACTCCACAGAGAGTGAAAAATGAGTCCTAAATCAGAATGTTGTTTTCTTTTGTCTTTCTTTCATTATTATTGTTAATTTGGGTTCACCATAAAGCAGTACTATTCCTGTGTCACCAGAAATGAATGTTCACCCAAAAACCACATGATTACATTTTTAAGTATTGCCTTTGAAACAATGTAGATCTATATTTTCAACATTTTAAACTATCTGTACTTTTATTTTTGTCACTGGGAAAACAAGTACTACAACTGCATACACTGATCTTCATTTTGGAGATCCTGTATTCCAATTAAACCTGATATTGAAGGCAAGAACAATTAAGTTTGCTTTATTTAGCCCTTTGAAACACAAAGGCAAAAGTGTGTTCTAATATGTTAGAGGTTTTTTCATGGCATATAGAATTCAAAGCAGAGCAAAAATGTTGATGAGTATAAATTAATGCAGTAGTATTATGAAACTATATTGTATAACTGTATGAACATTTAAGAGAGAAGGCAAGGAAGGAAATTGGGAAATGCTCTCAGCAAAAAGCTACTACTTTAATTCTTACAGAACCTGTAGGTTCCTGCATCTGCCACCACGAAGAAGAGTGTTCAGTGTACCAAGGCACTACAGAACCTCCTGGTGTGAAAGAGCCTCTGGCTCCAAGAGGGATGTTACTGTGGAACAGGAAGATTTGCAATAAAACCCACCAGGCTCACAGGTTGAGCTCTTCAGCATGTCACCTTTTTTCTCCCATATCCATTCAATTGCGAATGATTCCCTTGCCCACCAGTGTGGTAAACATTAACAAACGCCAGTCTAAATTTAAAATACATTAGTATTTTAAATATTAATGTTCGAAAGGTTCATTGGTTCCAGTAAACTTTCAAGGAAGGTTGTAATGTCTGCAAAAGGAGTAGTTACAAAGTACCATTCTGGCAGGATTTTAGGTAAGCATTAATGGACCTCTAAAGAGATCCTCATGCTTAATAAGGGCTGTTTGACTTCTGGCAGTAGGATTCAAATGGCCCCAATTAACTTCTAAGTGTGTAGAAAATAAAAATTAATCTAAGGCTAAATATTCTGAAGTTCACAAGGGAAAAACAAAATCCAGCTAATATCCTCCAATATGTACGCTGTGGTATTTGCAATGAAATTTCTTAACTGACAGTTCGGATGTATCTTTCCAAATAAAATTAACTCTCTCTTCAGGAAAATACAAACTATTCCTTCCCCACTCAGATTATTATAGCGTCACTGTGTCAGCTATGGATGATGGAAACACCCCATCAAAAAGTAAAAGACTGGCAAGCATTCATCTTTTTTATCAGAGACTGATACAAAGCCTATAAAAAAAAAAAAAAAAAATCAGTGTCTTTATGATTTATGATTGTGCCAAAAGCCACAACACTTCTAGGCTGTAATAACACTCATAATTTTCAGAAGTGAAAAATAAGCATTGTTGGTTTCTGCAAGATGTCTTTACACTGATAAAATTCTAGTACAAGACTAAAAAAAAATTAGTAACTCACATATAAAAAAATTGCCTTGCAACATGCTGTCATGTGCATTTTTAAGACAGAATCTTTTTAAAAGTAGCACAGGGTAGCTTGGAAGATGTTGTCAATTTCTCTATTTCAGACATTAAGATTTCACTTCAATTTCTTATTTCCTAAGGATTTACATCGTTAGATTAATATGTTCTCATTTAGTATGAGACAGCATTAAAACAGAGAAAAGAAATTAAAAAGTGAAAAAAATCCCAGAACATTAGAAAATGTGGAAGTTCAAGAAATTACTCATTTGCCATATTTATTATGCAGAGATTTTTAAGATTTGTAATAAATATCCACAGATAAAGTTTCAAATCAAGAAATCATATTTCAGTCATTCTTGATGCTGACAATTCAGAGCAAGCACATTCAGCAGTCAGCATCAGTCTGCCACATTTCACATTCAAAAATATATTTCTGGCTTTCATTATCAACATACAGTATTATACACATTTTAGAAAAAACTACACAAAAAATCTGCAAGATGGCTTAGTGTGTAACTGCTTGTTGATCAATTCATCTCCCAGTTCTTCAGATTTGTCCACAGCTAAGTCTACACTGCCAATTTACCACTGTCTGCATTGGAAGAATGTGGGAACAAACTTATTTTGTTTGCAAACCTGGGCTTCAAATTACTAACATAATTGCTAGATTACTGGAATAATTACCTAATAACTGCTGACAGGCTTGATCTCCTGGCCTCTTCTAACACTCCCAAATTGCTGGGCAGATCCCTTCGGAAGTATATAGAATGTATCCAAACCATCAGAACTCTAGAATGGGGGTGTTTTTCTAAAAAAACAAACAAACAAACAAACAGAAATTGACAATCATTTTACTAGGCTTTCTTGCATAATATTGCCAATACCTATAGGAAAAAAACATATTCTTTCCCTATGAATATAGCTCACATAATTTTCTGAAACTTTCTAACATTTTTCTCCAGAGAATCTTGCTTCAGAAGTAGTATTTCCATATGTCATCAGAGACATTATATTTACTCACCACGTAGGAAAACCCCTGGCATAATAACTGCTGCTGTAATTCTTTTTGTTCAAAGTAGCATTGACACATATCTTATTTCTATTAAAACCCAAATTGCAGCACTTAAAACAGGGGCAAAAGATCTATGGATGCCAAGTCACTGTAGATACTGTGCAGAATTTGGGGGACAAGCAATTCCCACAGAGAAAAGTACTTCTAGTATTTCAAGCATGGAAAGAACCAGCATGATTTCTCTGAATATTATTTAGATAGGTACTAACACCCTGGTACATAAAATTAATGAGGGATTTAGGTAGAAAAGTCGGCTGAATTGTGGGGTGGGAGTGGCTGGAAAATGCATGTTTGATTAGTTTAGAGAGGGTTTGAGAAGGAATAAAATCTAATTTTGGTATTCAAACTGCAAATGCATAAGAAAGGCACAAAAGCGATCAATACTGAGACCTTAAGTCAGTTTCTCAGAGTTCAGCAGTACATCCAAATTCCAGAATCAATTGCCTTTCCCTTTTGCTTTCAGTTAGATGTGGTTTCAACATCAGAAATTCAAACAGACCCCACAGATTATGGCCTTCTAGCTAAGCAGAGAACGCACAGGAAGATATTTGACTTGCATCTCCAGAGATTTAACTTGTTCTACATTTCAGCCTCCACCAGGTACCACTGCCAAAAGACGATCCCTTTTTAACCTCTGAAGAGACCCGGCCGTACATGCAACACGACCCGCACAGACGATGGGCTCCGCACGCACAAATTCAGGGGGAGTGGGGCGAGAAGAGAAAATTAATACCTTTAATCCTGAAACGCCTCCTGGCTCCCTATCCCTCACACTGCGACACGCGCAGTCATCCTCCCTCCCTGCGCGAGGGCTGCCCGCTGCATTCAGGAAACTTCCCGAGGGAAGGTGCCCGGCGTCCCCGCAGCCCACCCGGCCGGCGGCGGTGCTGAATCACGGTGGGCCGCCCTCCGCCGTCTCTCCTCGGGGGCGGCAGCAGAGGTGGCGGGGGGAGCGCCCCGCCGCTCCCTCGCTCTGGCCTCACCTGTCGGGGTGCGAGGCGGCAGGTCCCGGAGCGCTCCCGGTGCTCCCGGGCGGTGCCTCAAGGGCGGCGCGGCTCGGCGATGCCGGGAGCGGCGATGCCGGGCGGCGGCATCCGCGCCGGGAACGGGCGGGAGGAGGAGCGGCAGGTTACGGCGGGGAGCCGGGACAAACCATTCCCCGCGAGGGGGCACCGCCGGCGGCCGGGGCGGGGCGGGGGCGGCCGCGGCCGGGCCCGCCCACACAGGTACGTGAGAGCAGAGCGGCGCGGGGGGCGGCGGGCGGTGACGGCGGAGCGGGGCCCTTCGGCGCCGGGGGCGGCGCTGCCGGTGCGCCGGTGTCCCCCCCCGCGGCTCGCGGTGGAGCGGCCCGCGCTGTCTCGCTGCCCGGGGACGCGAGCGGACCCAGCGGCCGCGCGGGCAGCGCCGGCCCGGCCCGCGGTGAGTCCGGGGGGGCGCCGCCCTCGGGGCTGGCAGTGACCGCTTCGCGGGCCCCTCCGAGCCGGGGGACGGGCTCCGAGAGTGACCGCTCTGGGGGCCCCTCCGAGCCGGGGGGCGGGCTCCGGCACTGACTGCTCCGCGGGCCCCTCCGAGCCGAGGAACGGGCTCCGGCTGCCAGGAAGCGCCTCGTGGGTCCCCCGAGCGCCCGCGGAGGGCGGCGCCGCCGGCGGGTCCCTGCGCACAGCCCAGCCCCGCCGCCGTTCCGAACCGTGCTTTTCCCCTTCCCGTTCGGACCCGCAGCCAAATGTTGTCCTCCCGGTGTGCACAGCCCGCTGTTTGCCACTCTGAAAGAGCCCTTTCAGGCTTCTCCTGACATACTTTGCATCCTCGCATAAGGCATGTGACCTAATCAGATATACACATTAAAGATTTAAAAAAAAAAAAAGGAGACGGAAACATTTGTCAAATTTTTTTAACATTTATCAAAATGATACAAAGCTTCAAAAAAAAATTTAGAATAAATAACAAAAGCCCAACTGCAATTTAGTCAACTATCTCAATAGATTAAGTAGTATCCTCTGTGTTTTTCAAGGTTAGGAGCCTGATTTACAAGCAGTGGAAGTCACTGTGGCAATTGATTTAGGCTGAATTGTATTGGCCATGGAACAAGCTGTAATCTTTTATTGATTTCTTCTGGTTGCTAATGCTTGTGTTTTCCTCTGTTTTATCAATTGATTAACTTCATTTGCTTATACTATTACATTCTTATGTCACACATTCCTCACTACTACATACCTTCAAAATCAGCTCCAGTCTAACCTTTTTCTGCACAATCGCTTGGCTAAAACAAGCCTTTCATAAGAATCTCTACAACTGCCTTTCTAAGGCAGTTAGAAATTAACATGTTCAGTAGGCTTAGTTTCAACTTCTGTTTTCTTGGTGAGAAAGAACTGGAACAGCAAAAGTTGACAGTGTTAAATGATGTGAAGCAAATTCATTGAAAATTTAATTGCAACTTGATCAGCATTGAGTTTTCTGTTCTACTTTAACATCTCGTGAGGTAAGCTGATCTTTTAATAGGAACAGATTGTGGGCTTCTTGCAAATACTAAAATGATTGTTAAGGACAGAAAGCCACATGAAAAATTCTTTAGGAAATCCTAGGGAGATATCAGACTTTCCTCAAGTGGTATCAGTTTATAGCTTGTAAAGCTGAAGATTTCTTCCAGACATGGTATTTTTCATTGGGTTTGATTACAGTTTACATCCTGGTTTTTACTGATATGAAAAAATTATAATTTACCACTCAAACCTTTGTTGGGCTTGTCAGAAAAAAAGAAAGAAAGAAAAGAAGCAAAGGTATAATTTCTGCCTGCAAACATGATAGAAACTCCCATGCTTGTTTGTGTAGGTGAGTGTTTGCAGTAACAGATCTAAATTTTAATGATAGAAATCCCATGCTAAAGCAATAGGATCTAAGCTTGACCCCATGTAAGCATTCATTGTTTTCTCACAGCTGTGAGAAAGCTGTGTTACAGGATACTCCTAAAGAAAGGTTTGATTCTCTTTCCATTAGTCACTTGAAATGCTGCCACTGACTGCAGATGAAACCATTTACAAGGTTTACATGCATTGCATGTTATCTCTGGGTCAAAGCTTGCTTTGGGCCTACTGCAGATTCTACCTACTCTGTTGGAGCTGTATGTCCACGTTCCATACCCCAAATCAGGTCTCCACACCCGCAAGGGAGGTGCACACCTCTGCTCAGTGAATTATATTTTATATTGGAAAGAGCAGCAAATCACAAATGGGAGTTTATGGTGAGAGACTGTACCCAGCTGTTGCTTTATTCTTTGCAGGCAAGCCTGGAACTTGGCAATACACTTGTGCCCTGCTCTGCTTCTGGCAGGCTTTTCCTAACAGCTTCCTTCCAAGGTGCAGCTAATGCTTCCTCTTCCCAGCAGAGGGCTGGTACCTGTGGGTGTCTGTCTCAGCTGGGAAATCACAGCCTATGATACAGGGTCTCAGCAAAGGCCAGAGCCTGACAGCATAAATGCCTTTTCTCATCCCCATTCCTGAGAGGCATCAATCCCTTCCAGAACATGCTTTTTAGTTGTTTCCCAACAGCAGATCAGATTTACTATTGTTAATGCGATCTGCATTCTGAATCACTCTGAAAGTAGATGGTACTCGCTACCTCCGTGTTGAAACATTAGAGCTAACAAAATGTGAAAAATCAATGCAGGGTATTAAATACACAGATGCTTAATTAGGATCATTAAATGGAGTTTTATTTTTAATATTGAGCTAGTTTAAATATTGAACATTGATGCACTTGAGAACAGATGTGCCTAGATAATTACTGTAAATAGAACTAGTAATAAAAATACCTTTTATATGGCATGAAGATTATCTTATAAATTTCACAAATAAACAAACACAGGCAAAACAGAAAACCAGAGATATGGGAGAACGTGTTTTTCTCTAAAATTACATATTTCTATGAATTCTCTGTTCTCTTATTTTCCCATCAAGGAATCCTGGGTTCTTTTATGAATTTAATTGTTACAGTAAAAGAATGATAGAGACAATTGGATCAGTTCTATCTTTGAGAGGAAGGTTGATGATTGATTTGAGCATAGTTCCTATTTCACCTTTCCCGTTACTACTAACGCACTCCCTCAATAATTATGAGCACTGTAATGCTCTGTACATGTGATCCATCTCAAAGTCAGTAAATACAATGTCTTCAAATTACAAAGAGAATAATTAAATTCTCTAAAGAACACTGGTCTTTGAAAAAAGTCACAAAATAGGCTTTGAAATGTAAACCTGTTTCTCCTGCCCACTCAACCATCAGCTTACAGAGTTGCAGTAGAATTCATAGTCTGATATGGGCCAGAAAACTTGCAGTTGTATTTTAGCTCTGTTGCTGAAACAGGTTCTAGCTTTGTGCTCCTGTTAGCACTGACAAATGCCAAAAAGAGTTCCAACACATTAAATGTAACAATCATGAAGTTCAAAAGCTTTGAAACAGAAAAAGAATGTAGCTTTATAATAGGAGTAATAGCTATTCCCACTGTGTTTTCTTCTGTTTGCACAACACTTATCTTAGAATATATTTACTAAGTAGATAATTATGCTTTTCTAAACAGGTGCATTTTACAACTTGCTATAAAGCCATGTCCAAACATAGTCTGTGCTGTCATAAACCACCCATTTCCTAGTGTTGGACTAGAAAACACTACCAATGAAGAAACAAGTTCAGCTCAACTTCCCTTCATATCCTATATATTCCCTTAGGATTCTTGCTACAAGGCTTCTCAGCCCGTACATAATTTTTTGCTTCAAAAAGCAACACCCATTTCTTTTATAAGCCATCTGCTCAGTGTGTTAGCAAAATCCATGCAACAGCTTCCCAGCAGCACCAACACCTGCTAATAGGGGATGGTGTTTCAGGCAGATACTGCCAGCCTGTCACAGCTTCTTATCTCCTGTCTCTCTAATCTTCAGAATACTATCTGGGATTAACTCCTGGAAATCAAATGCCCAGCAAGATGGCTTGTTATTTTTTTATGTATCAGCAAATGTGTGCTTGATTGAGTTCATTACTGCTGTAAACATCTTTTATTATACAGATCAATGTGAATTTACAGGCTGTAGCATTATGATATTGACATAGCATAGCATTTCATATACAATAACTTTTTATAGTCCTCCTCACTCCAGACATGCTCTGGGTGAAATTCAGTACCAATGTAAGTAAATACCATAGCACCAAGAGTAGCCACGGACTATAGTCAATTACCCTCAAGTTTAATGGGGCCCCTTTGGTTCAGGCCATGTCTTTGAACAGCTTTAAGATAGGAACATGTCTATTTTTAACCACACAATATAATTTCAAAGCATCTTTATCTGTTTAGTAATCAAAGCTTGGAGGTTCTTTTTCAAATATCTTCAAGTTCCCATCTGCTGTCTGCCCCTGTTTAAGAAAGGAAGACTCTCATAACTTCAGAAGTTTGGAGAGGAATTTCTTTGTGATGAGTAGCTATCAAGCCAGTAAAGTGTTTCTACTGTATGAAGACTAAGATCAAATTAGACACAAGTTGAAGCAAAGTAAAAATTGACATATCTGCTGTTCAACTAAGTTAACATGGTCATCCAGGAAAAAAAAAACTAGTTCTTTTAAATATTCACAAATTGGGGCAAGTTCATACTATGTTACTAAAGGCTACTTCTGCAATTGCTGGCATGCAGGCCCAAGTACAAGGATATGAGCTGCTCCTCCTTGGCCGTTGGACATAAGAATTAAACCATTATTTTAAGCAATACCATCAGGAATCACTGAGAAAAGTAGGAGTGAGATTACTACCCCAGAAAAGTTGTGCTGTTTCTCATGTAGTTAGTTTGTCCTTTCACAGTATAAATGTTGTCAGTATCTGTTCAATCCATACCTTACCAGGTATAACTGGAAACTGTTTTCTACAGGTTTATTGAAGTAAATCTGAAGTCATTGGCTCATTAGTTTCATGTAGTGCAATGTGACAGCTATTGGATGTTATATTACTATCACTATAACCATTGTTAAGATAGATAATTGCTGTCTAAGCTTTATGTCCTAAGGAAGCTCTAAATCTTTTAAAGATGTTGATTCAATTGACAGAAAAGCCTGCACTTATTTCCATTATTATGGTCTCTTGATGCTTTGTTAATTTAAATTTTGCCTGGGAGGAAATAATTTTGCATAAGATACTAGAATTTGTTTGGATAAGCTAGTATACCCCAGAAGCAAAACTTTTATTCACTTGGCAATACCATACAAGAGTTACTCTCACAACACCCCTGTCAGGTAAAAATTATGCGTTTCTATTGAGGCAATGAATACAGATTCAAATATATTTAATGTCACATCACCACCAAATTTGTGCCTATCAGATAAGTACTTTGTCAAAAGCCACACAGGAGATAGCAATCTGAAATATGCACAATGTTGAGAATAAGCTATTACCAGCATTCATCCAATTTACTCCACACTTTGTATACTGCTTGAAATGTGACCTCCAGAGTCCCTGACTGAATGAAGTACACAAGTCCACCCAGACTCCACTGATGTGCTCAATAGATTAGATGTCCAAGTGTTACAAAACTTAACTTACTCTCAAAGCTCATTAATCTACAGCCTTGTAATATTTCTTAATATATTTTAAAATAAGATTTTCATACAGCACCTTGAGAGTTTGTTCTGCAGAGCATTCCTACATTAGAGTTAACTAGCAAAACCATTTCCAAGGACTGTTCTAAATACAAGTCCTTTACATTAGCTAAACTACACAAAACTTCATACCACAGAAATACAATATTTTTCATATGAAAAGGACTATTGAAGAATTGATGTGTGCTAAATTAAAAATAAAACAGTACAGAGACTATTAAACTAATAATAAACTTTGGGTTTCATTAGTACACACAGCTAAAACACTGAAATATTCTAGTTTCTCACTATTTCTACACAAATTTCTCAAAAAAAGCCCTAGGTGATATGGGAACCTCTTTGTTTGGGCTATCATTGTACCTCAAGACAGTTTCCAAATAGATGAGTAACAGTTTTCAAGTTGCTGAGGAAAGTATTTTTCTTTTATACAACTGTAAGTTAATTTTGCAGTGGTGGCAAACACTTTTTAATAACAATAACAGGACTGTAGAATCCTCTTAATTTTGTGGTTTTTTTTTTTTTTTAACATATATGCTTCATCTTTTCTCATCTCTAAAACAGAAGTAATACTCTGTCGTCTTTACAAGGTAAATAGAGGTATCTGTACAATGCAATACATTGAAGAAGGGATGAAATATTTTCGTATTTATAATAACTTCATTACTAGGTAGGTGTTTGAGAGAAACCAACATACTGGGATGACATCAGAATCAATACTGACTTCTCTAGGGTAGTGAGACAGAAAAATGTCAATTGACAGCTGAAAAGTCTTCCTAATTCCAGTACTACAAGACACACTGGGCTGCAAAATGCAAAAACATCCAACTACACATTCTGAATTTAGATCCATCAGGACTTACTCAGTTATACTTGATATCAGATGCTCAGTTGCCTCTACAAAGCAATTCAGTTTCCTGGAATGCCTGTGAGCCAGGCAAGGTGGGCAGCTTGAAGGCAACACACATTGCTTCTCACCCACTCAAGCCAGGATGTCACAGATTGATAGAAGTGCCAAGATATTTGTGCAAAGAGAAAGTAGAAATTATCGTAGTAGGGATAAAGACTATTATCCATCTGCATTTATAGGAATAATTAAGTCTAGAATTATAGTAGCCTCTTTAGTAAAATGTGATAAATCCTACCAAGTCTGAGTTTGTGCTACATAGCACTAAGTACTCCAGGATCAGAAACTAGATGGGTCAGCTCTGCACAGAAGAAATACAGAACATAAACAGACAGTGAATGAAAATACTCACTGTATCTGGGCTACATGCAGCAGTCTCGCTCTTCTACAAATTAAATGAGAGATATTCTACAAAATAAATTAGAGATTTCAGGTTTATATCATAAAGATGTAACATATCAAGAGGCAGCAAGAACAGGGTTGCATGGTAAGAGAGCTTCCACAACCCCAGAGAGCAGCCCCACAGTACCCAAGCAAGGCAGACCTGGAGATGGTGGACAGACTCAACCAAGAACCCATATCATACAGCAATATCACAGTGGTGAGGCAGGTCCAAGGCCAGGCAGTCAACAGGCAAGGATAAGATCCAGCAATTACTGAGCAGATCCATAACAATGAGACAGGACTAAATCCAAGCTGAGGAGGTACACAAGCCACAACCATAGTGTGACTCTACACCAAACCAGCACTGCTCTAGTACAGCTACAAGAGCTAAAAACTCAGGGCTGAACTTAAATAGAGCTCCTGAGCCCATGGATGTGGGGAGGTTTCAGCTGAGACTCATCAGAGCCTTTAAGACTTATTAGTGCCCTCAGTGCCCTGACACAACAGGGCTTTAGAGGAACCTCCAATTTAGTTCATTTGTTTTATTTAATTTGAAATTCTGTAGGATTTTTCCTTAGTATTATCTTGCACAAGGAATTTTTGTACTGCATATCTCATATTAACTTAACCAACATTTGTCTAGATAGGCATATGAGGTTTAATGTGGAGTGTAGAAGGAACTTCCTTTTTCACCAACAGTTTTGTTTACCCTTTCAGTCAAATCTTGCTTGCTATTTACAACAAGAATTTCTGGTTCTAGGAAAGATAAACAACATAGGGGTTAATTTGCAGGACAGCTAGGGATACCTTGATGTAGGTAACATTTTTTACAGACTGAATAATGTCTATTTGCTCTTGTCTTGTAACTTTTAGAGACTGAAAATTTGTTTCTGTTGCTTAGCATTCACCAACAGGAACTATTAACAGAGATTATAAAATAAACAGAAATGTGTGGAGTGAGGACTTGTGAAATAGCACACTATGAAATGATCTCACTGAATGTATTTCCATGCAAAAAAGTAGCTCGTCTTGAAAACTGTTTTATCCCTGTTTAAGGTAACAAGTAGGATACAAATGTAGAACAGATAGCCTGATATTAACCCTTATTTCTTTAAAGCACAGTGCTTTTGTTAAAAATAAGAGTTTTTCAGCCAATGATCCAGTGCAGACAGTGGCAGATTATGGGTCTGCTACAACCCAAGTCCCATCCTACTTCTATGTCAGACTGAAAGTCTACTGCAACACAGTTAGCAGAAGAAAAATGACACTTCACATTTTATACAAAATGCATTGGAATTTGCATTTCTATGAATATTTTACCATTCAAAGTTCCAGCCACAATTACCCAGAATTTATATTCACATTCAATTTAATTGTTCTGCATTTTACCCTGTTTTGACTCATTTATATGTTCTGGTCACTGTTCTCATTTGAAAGACTATGTAAGAATTAAGATGAATTCCGTTTGGATTACTTCCTTTTCCTCTCTCAGAAAAATTGAAGGGAAGAATGGCATTCACAGAATCCAACAAAAACTTCCAAATAACTTAATATTCATTTGTGAGATTCAGTTACTCCAATAAAGTTACTACTTCAGACATTTTCATCATCTCATTACAAAACCATAGGTTTTAAATATGAAATAACTTGAGTTTTCCATAGCTAAAAATTAAGAGGTATATTTTTATATCTAATACAAGTTATAGAGCTACAATATTAACACAAACTAAATGGAGATTTTAGTCTTAAATATCAGAGACATAAAATGGAGTTCACAGTTAATTTGTTTTCATCTATGACCAAGTTCATCTGTCTATATATCTCCCACAGCAATGAGAGGGAAGGATATAATATTGTAAAGCTGGAAAAGCAGTCATGTAATAACATTAGATTGCTACTTTTAACAATAACATACAGCAGTTATAGTAGTTATTTTCTGAGGCAACTTGTTGCATTGAAGAACTGCCAGGAGAGGAGGCAAACTAGATAATGTTTTAACATGAGATTAAAAGTTTATCTGGGAAAAAAAAAATTGAGTTCTGAAGTATCAGGGACACAGAACTCTCAATTGTTTTGTTGTTTTGGTTTTTTTTTTTTTTAATTTCTTCAGAATTCTGTAAAAGATAGAACTTGCTGTTTCATATCAGTAAAAACAAGCTTCGAAATATTTATCAGCTAGCAAATATGTAGCCCTTCTGTTTGTTATGTCTAATGGCAACTCATATTGCAAAGGGTAACATTTTCACTTTTATTTGCATTTCCCCACTACTTTAAATTAGCTTTCTAGTAGTTTTTTCACCTTTCTAAAGCTATCACCTCAAAGGGCACAATAAAAACACATTATCAAAATTAAGTAAGTGGAGTTGTCACTTATGTATAGTCAGAGTACTCTTTCTGTTATTCTTCTTTCATTAAATACAAATATTTAATCAGTAAATATTTATATCACAACAGAAAGAAATACACAAAATAAGAAGAAAAAAAGCTTCTGCCAAAAGAACATGTTTATTTTTGTCATATATCACAAATTAAAACTGACTCTAAAAGCATGAAGCATTCAAAAAGAAATGTGCAAAGTCTGTGCACAACTGTACGTCTGCTCATACAGGTATGGTTGCACAGGATCTGGGATCTGTCTGTCCCCAAATGACCCAGTTTTTCCTCAAGGTCCCCAGCTTTTTGAAGACCACGCGATGTTCCACCGATGTTTGCAGGGGTTGTCCTAGGCAACCAGATAAAACAGAGGGATTTAAAGGGGCCTACCCTGACTGTGCTATAGTCTCCAAAGTCACCAAGAAAGGAACTCTGCAGAGTGCCCTGTCTATGGACTAACACAGCCTGGGATAGGAGAATCCTGCAAATTTTTAGCAAATCCTTTGGTACAACTGCTTGTTGTAGCAAAGAAGTAGAAGACTACTGCAATTATACTTTACCTAGACATGGGGAGTTTTTCTTCAGACTGTGGATTGTAAATTTCTTTTCTCACTATAACAAATAATATTAACATAATTTACATTTCCTTATGATCTCATTAGATTTTCCTCTCCAATAAGTGATAGTGACAACATTATCAAGTGATTATGATTTATTATTTCAATTATGGCAGAAAACAGAGACCCCATTCAAAATTAGACTCCCATTGTGATGCAGCTGTACAAACATATATTAAAAGATTGTGTCTGGACCAGAAGTCTGCAAATTACTCCACTCAGAGCCATCAGGGAAAAGACAGCACCACACATGGAGCAGACACAGGCAGGGATGAACCTGGACTGCTGTGTATTAGCAAGGTTGTAACAAAATCACAGGTTCTCCTAGTCATAAGCAACACTTTTTCTCTCTAAGTGAGATAGGTTACTATCTTCTCCTATTTTCTTTCTTAAAAGACCATATTGCATGTTTCCCTATTGCATGAAGCAAGTTCTACAATTCTTCCATAATTTTATCTGTTCTCCTTTCTTCTGCACATCTATGTGCTCCAGTTCTCCTGGCTTCATTTTCCTGTTTCTATCATTTTCAAACCTTCTCTTGTGTCCTGCAGTATTTCGTTCCTTTACCATGCTCTCCCCTCCATGGCAGGGTAAAGCTTCCCACTCCAGGGGGTCCTGCTGCTCTGCATGTACCTCCTCCAGCCTTTCTCCTTCCTTGTCCCTTGAGATCCCAGCTGCCATCGGACTGCTGCTCTCCAACATAACTGAAACTTTCAGAAGCCTCTTACTTCATCTGACTGTCTAACCCTGAGACTTGTGGATGAAAAAGCACTGCATAAATAGTAAGTATTGGTATTGGTTGTGTTACTAATATTTGCATGTTTAAGGATCAATATACTAACCATTTAGCTCCCCCTTCAAACAGACAGTGAATAGAAAAAAAATTCCCTCTCTTGTCCTCCATATGGAAAGTGTTTTAACTGAAGGAGAGTAATTGCAGCCTGGATTTAGCACTTCTAAGAAATTATAGGAATAAATTATTTACCCAAGAGAACAATTTCTAACATGTCTTTTGTGCCCATTCAACATAACATCCTATGCTAACTTTGATGCAATGAATGTGGCTATTTATACTCTTGTCTCTTCAATAAATTGATGGAACGTTATGCAGAAATGAGAGAGGATGCAAGAAAAGTATTTTCTTTGAGATAGTTTAAGAGGACTAACAGACACAAAACTAGAAAACCCATCCAGGCCCAGGGTTGCAGGCAACATCCTGATGTCACTGATAGCAAAACTTCATTTGAGGAGGAAAAAATCAAGATTTCATTTGAGACTTCACAAAAATATTTTCTCTTCAGATGGCTTTTATGGCTTTTCCCCTTCTTGTGTGTGCCAGAGGATGATAAATCTGGTTTGTCTTTTCAGTAATGACCAGGAAGGGCCTTGGCCGATTTAGACATCTAATGTACCGAATATTTGGAGGAGGCAAGGGATGGTAAACACCACCAAACTGTGCTGCTGAATTCCATTAGTTTTGTGAACTCTTACAAAGTAACAACTTGGTACTAAATCTGCAGTACAGTGAAGGGAAAGAGCAAGTAAATGGAATTGGGTGGGAGAGAGAATGTAGGTAGGGAAAGGGATAGAAAAGGGGGAAAGCAGAGTGAGACTAAAGGCATAATAAGTCTTTGAGGTAGAGAATAGGACATTTCTTGGGGAAAAATGGACATACTATTTTTTAGCAATAAAAATAAGTAAAACTAGGAGGAACAAAACAAAAATTACATTTAAATCACAGGATAACTTATGATAAGGTAGAGAGAAGGGAAGATTTCTGAGGGGAGATACCAAAGGACAAAAAAGCAACTATTTCAAGTGATCTACACATAAAAAATCCCAACACCTCTGAGTGAAAATGTTGCACCTGAGCATAACAAATAAGTGCAGACATTATCCTAAAGGGAGTCAGATTTCTATACATCCTCTGTTAGAGGCTTGTTTTCACATGAAATTATGTGAAAGGAATTACAGCATTGGAAATGAGAAATGCTTGAGGATATTTTTTTATATGTGGACATTTATTGGGAATTGATCTACTCCTTACACAAAATGGAATGGAACTCTATCTTTTAAATGTGATTATTAAAATCATAATACTTAATACCAGCTAAAATGCCCTGTCTTTCACATTCATGTGCAAAAACTGTATTTCACATGGTTACCATCTTTTAATATGGATTAAAAAAATAAAAGTTTCACTGGGAGAACTATACTTATTTCAACTATTATTAGAAAATTACCTCAGCATTTCAGATGTGAAACTGAGCTAAAAGACAATCTGGCTTGGACTAAATGCAAATAGAAGTCAAAGTTCTCTGTTTTGTGAGATTAAAAAAATGCTTGAAAACATTCAACTTCCCTTTCTTGGTGAATCAGTCATGCATCTATCAAATGTACAGAACATCTACTAATATCAAAGCATATTCTGCCAATGGCTTCTCAGACTGTGGAGTTGAGAGGAAAAAGCTTTTACATTGACATTTGCATTACAACTACTTGAAATAACCACTTCTTTGTGCTAATGAGGATTAATATGTTCTACTTGGCTAGCACCATATATATTTCTTCTTCTATCTTTGTCAGTCAAACACAACCCAAAAGCAATCTAAAAATAGTAAATCAACTTTATAAACTGGTTTCTTAGCTGTTTTTTTTCACATGCAAAGTGGTTTTTACTATTTGTTTCTTGCATGGATTTTTTCCAATAGATTCACACCTGTGAATATGATAATAAAATTTTTTACTTATAATTTCTCCTAATGAAAGGTTACTGGTCTAAATGTTCTTTTAGAGATTTAGCTTTCTGACTTAAAAGTGTGAGGAAAAGGCACTGCAGACACATATGATTAAACAATAACTACTGAAATCCTCTGAGCCTGGAACGATTCATTCATGGCACGGGCAATAAAAAGAAATAATAATAATAATAAAAGACACTGAGAAGAAACTGAAGCATTTAAAGGCTCAAACTCTGGAAATATCAGAAACTCCTGGAAAAGAAGGCAAGAACTTCAGTGTACATCTGGAAACAGTAAGTGTTTATTAAAAGCAAGTCTATCAGAAGGTTTTCCTTCTGAAAATAGCAAGAGCTGATGCATTTGGCATATACGACACTTCTCAGAAATCCAACAGAAGGAGAATATTCATGAAGTTGTTAAAAAAAATGAGGAGTGTTGCATTCTAAATAAAAACCAAGAATATAAATGTTATGTGCTTTGATCCTGAAGGTTTAAAAGTATCTTGTACTATTTAAGAGTGGGGTGACAATTTTATCTGCTAGAGGTGTACAATAAAGCATAACATTAGCCTGCCTTAGGGTAAGATCTAGTCAAGATTTGTAGATTTTTTAAAAATGAATTAAAAAAACCCTTTCAACTTTAAAAAGCCACTGGTTTTCAACAAAGTGGAGCAAATAATGCAGAAACAGACTCCTGGGAGAAACAGACTCCAGATGAGGCAATTTAGAATCTGCCAGGATACTAGTACTTGAATAAGTGTTGGACTGGACAGTGCTCTGAAACCTTAGATATTACCAAGTGCTCAAAATACCATAAGACAAAGATATTAGAGGCAGAAAAGCACACAGAGCTTGAAATCATAAGCAAGGAACAACAACACAAATAAAGCAGAAGCTGAACATTAAGCAAAAGCTTGTATTAATTTGACTGCAAATGCCAGGGGTCTGAGCAAACTACGTGTTACTCTCTTGGATGACTATTTTCTTTAAAACAGAAGACGCAGCAAAAGATGGTGTGTGCAAAAGAAATAATAACCAAGATAGCAAATGGGACATATTATCTTCAGCTAGGCATATGTACACAACTCCCAGTATTTCTAGGAACTGTGCTAAGAGAAAATCAACAGGCTGTGGAAAGACAAGTGGGCAGAATCACAGGTTTATGAAAGTGATTTTTTTCTGTTGAAAAAATATGCTTTTAGAAATAAATAACAAACCAGGAAAACCATCTTAGATTGTTTTCCTATTTTTAGAAGGCACTGCTAAAGATATTACAGCAGAAGAGCTGATTATGCATTAAGAACCTTTTTAGCTAGACTTTTTTACCAAATACAGTGATATGTGACAGTGGGACATGATTTACAGGACATGCATTTCAGCAGAATACAGTAAAGCTTAGATTTAGATATGTGACTACTAGTTCCTCATCATTCCTCACTTATTGGATGCAGAGTATATACAAAAGCTTGCTGATCTCTGTGTGTGAACTCTCCTAGTTAGAATTAAAACGACCTTCAGTTAACCTAGTTTATTTCACTTCCAGAGTGAGTTAGGCTAAATTGAATTAAGGTCATTTTTAATTCTGAAGAAAAATAGATACTGAAGCATTTAATATAGCTTAGTCTACTTTAAATTAACAGCTGTAATTAACTTGGAGATCTCTGTAGAAAAGACCTAAGATAAATTAAAAAACACAACTATTTTTGTTTTTAATCTTTATTCTGTAGAACGTGATTCAGAGACTCAATATACAGTAAGAACAAAAAAAATCAGTATAATCTTGATCCCCTCTCAATTATGGTAAGCATGCAGATAATTAAGTCAACTACCCTGAAAGTGGTTTACTATATAGGTTTTTTTATTAGCTATGCATTTTTTAATAACTCAGACTACAGAAGTGGTCATATTCAAATCTATGCGAGTAAACTAGAATCTAATGTCAGATAACTGTATCATCAGTTTTGATTTATGTTTCATTCCTTCCATAATTCACATGCAGCAATATAAATATGTTACTAGACTACTATAAATTAAAAAAAAGAGCAATTGTTTGTTTGTTTGTTTGTTTGTTTGTTTTCCTCTACTCAACATGTACAAAATCAGTTTTTCAGAAGTGCAGCAAATCAAAACAATGTAAAATATCTTGCTTTTCTTAGGCTGAACAACCTATCATGGACTTAAAAAATCTGGAACACCTGTGTAGAAAAGCAAAGGGCGTATAGAATCATAGCATTATTTAGGTCAGAAGAAGGCCTGTAAGATCATTGACTTCTCTTGATGTAAATATGGAAATTTTGTTAATTAGTCTGATGGCAGCCAGATACCCACCCACAAAAGGATCACAAAACCAGTATCAGAGGCAGGTCAGTATGAATCTTCTGCAGCAGTAATTACCAATTCCTTCTGAGTCACAAATTTAGAGGCAATATCCTCTACAAATATGGAATAATCTGCAGAACAATTATAAGCAACTGAAAAAAGTGCTGCTTGGCTGAAAGCAAGAGACTACGCCCACCCTGCTGAATGATTGGAGGAGATAAAGGCCAAGAACTGAGCAGCTGGACTTGCCCACTAAGGAAGTCTGTAGTTTATCTCTGAAAAAAAACATGTCTACTCAGCAGGACATTGATCATAAGACGGCACCTGCCACCTCCTCTGAATGAATATGTAGCCACTATCCATAAAAAATTGATAAAATGCTCTCTTGTCAAGGGGCAATACTGATGGCAAAAGCATAGTACCTGTTTCTTTAAATAAGGTTTAAAACATCACAAAAAAACCCCACCTTGCAACTTTAGGGCTCTTGAGACGTTTGTGGTGATCTGTAGTTAAAAATCAATAAGGAAATATATAAGCCTTTCACTTTCATGGTTATATGGGGGTTTTTTGACCAGTGGCTATCTTGGGAAACATTTGGGAATCATCCAATGCCAAGAAGGGAAGGGTGGCAGTGGTGAAGTGTTGGCTGGTGGTGTAAACTTTCTTGGGAGCTTTTTGCTCTAAACATACCTCATCATGTTGAAGGAAGTCCAATTTGCCCTTAATTAAGGCTCCCTCCTTTGAACCAAAATGTCCCTCAAAATGATGGTGTGTGGAAGAGTTTCCTGAGGCTCCAGATTCCATTTGGATTCACAGTTGAAGGGCATTGAAGAACATTTTTCAGGACATCTGGCAGAGCAAGTTCTTGGCTTTAATTTCATCATGGATTCAAGGCCTGGCAATCTCAGTTATTGTGGAAACATGATGTAAGACTTTCTACTCCTCTCTCAGTAGGTGAGTCCTCAACAGGGATGAATTTGGCATCAATGGATTTGGCCTTACCTGCACAAGGATGTAGTTTATTGCTGTATGTATAGCTAGTGCAGGGAACAGGGGAAACTGCTGTACTCCTGCTTTCATCCTTTCCCTTAGCACGCCTACATGACATAATTGATACATTCTTGGCAGGTCTGAAATTATGCTGCAGTAATGAATATTCCTGTTTCTGGGTCAGAAGCTGTAAAATTTGGAAAATATCTTCCATATTCACAAAGAGATACATATGCTTCTTGGCACGTTAGCAACCTGCTAGAAAAACATCCCACGCTGGCAGAGCAGGGGTTAGCTGAGAGCGGGAAATGTGCCAGTAGCCTGGAACAACCCGAAAGGAAAACAAAGAGTTAAATGCCAAATATATCAGACTGTTTAGGAGCAGAGAAGGAGGCTGCCAGGGGTATTCAAAGATGCAGGAATGTGGGATTTAGGGAAAAGCAGTCTAATTTGGTATTCAAACCCTGCAGTTTACAGACACTGCTGCAATAGTAAGGCAGGCTGGCCATAAAGAGAGAATTACAACTAAGGCAGGTACATATTCATAATCTGAGCAGAGCCTGCACCCTCAGGGCAAGAATTGTCTGTGCAGACGGGCAAAGCCATCAATCTGTATATGCCAGTCTCTTGCAATGCAGGCATACCTTAAATGCGAGAGATGAACATGAAGATGCGTAATGATTTAAATGTAGTGACTTGTTTCAAATGTGTATTGAAAACAACTGCTGTAGTTGCTACAGAAATGCTGCTATCTCATCTAGAAATCAGAATTATTATGGAGTGAAATGACACATGGCTCCAGAAGTAACTACTGTATGAACAGATGATTTCTATTAACTGCATGTGAGTCTTTGATCTAGCAGAAATTTATCTTTTCTGTCCTGAAATGATCATCTCATTTTTAGTTCTATGTAGAGTAAAATATGTGAGTTTCTTGAGGGAACTATACCACTGCTACAGAGTTTCAGGCTTTATCAGAGAAAAAGACATTAGGATATTCCTAATTGATAGTTCCCAACAAATATGTACAAAAATGGATGAAAACCTGCTGAGACTCACTGAAAACTACATCACTAAATGTGTACAGTTCTAAAACTGCTGAATATAGATACTTTTTTAAATCTCATACAGATCAGCAAATGAAATTTGAATTTTTTACATTGCAGTCTTAGCGAAATATTTTAACACACCCACAGAACATTTTTTATATTTGCATAATTTGATTTTTTAACCAATCGTTCTGAAAGAAAGAAGACAAACTACTTTGGCATGAGCAGTGATATGAGGCATTTCAGCATAAAAGGATTTTATATAAGAAAATTAAGGCAATTGCAGATTAGAGCTAGAATAAGAGTTGACAATCTGAATGCTAAGTAATTATACATCTGTAACATCTGTAATCTATAATACATTGGTATGTTTTGCAATTAATCAATGAATATTAACTTGTTAATATAGCATAACTTGTGTAACTGGTGTGAATGACAACAAATGTCCAGCCTTAACTCCTTCTTTCTGTTTTCTTTGCCTAGATGTGTAATGCCAGGACTGTGGAAGTGGTTCATTTATTGTTTCAAAGCACTGTTGACTTATATTTGTTACATTTCTGATTAAGAGAGCATTTGGGTATAAGCATTTATGCAAATCCATCAGTGCTCCAAGTGCATTCAGAGCATTAAGACCCAGTGTCACTGCATTGGTGCACACATGCACGTGGTGCTGGACATGAATATGTAGGATTTTGCTGGAGTACATGCAATGACCAATTGATCCTTGTCCACTAAATTCCAAAGGGCAGTAATGACTATTAGACCTTGATGGATCCCCACACATGCAGCCTATGCAGCATAATTTGCTAGCGAACAGATGAGCTGTAACGCCAAGAATATGCTAAAGATGCTGCAGCATATCTCATTTGTTAGTGATGCTGCTGCTGCCTTCTCAAGGATATCAAAAAATGCCTGTCAGCACCTGGATGAAAATCAGCTGACTCAGACTCAATCTGGCCAAAATGAAAATGATGATGGTTGGAGCAGGCAAAATGTTTAAAATTGGGATAAGATCTTAACCTATCTGAGCTGGCATCTTCAGATATTTATTTAAACACTTCAGATTTCTAATTTTTGCCATGGTATGAGTGATCAAGATGGTAGGTGACAGAAGTACCCTCTCCTTTTCCCACGCTCAACCTCTCCTCCTGGTGCAGATCTGGCCATTGCAATCCATATGCTCTTCCTTGGCAAGAGTGAATTACAGGTAACTCACTGAACCTCTGGGTAAGAGCCTAAGGAATGCACAGATTCCAGTGGTGGCAAAATGAGAGAGCCCTCTTCAATAGTAGCAGCTTCACCACCTCCAATGGTTTGCAGGTTATTTCCTCACTATGTCTAAGTCTTCTTTTTGATCTTCAAACCAATAAAGACCTGGCTTCCTCAGAGACTGCTTCTTTAATCACAGAAACACAGGTACTCCCCTGAAGCAAGCAGTATCACACAGATAAGTCTAAGTGTAGAGGTGAAGAAAATCAAGAGACAGTCTCTTAACTGAGAAGTTCATTGATCAAACCTCAACCTGCAAAACGTCAAGATAATTCCAGTAAGTGTTCCCAAAACTTTGGAGCTCTATAATCCAGGCAGCTTGTACAATTGTCAAAGCAGAGCCACACGCCGGCTAAATCTGCCCAGTGTTCATATGCAATGTACTCTGCTGCACAGTCTCAGGAGACTGGAAGTTTCCTAGAAGTATCTGCTTTATTGTGCATTATTGTAGGTGTATAAAATCCTGTCTTAGAGAGTAAGGGAATTCACTATAGGCTGTAACAGCGTGTGCTTCACGGGCAGGCAGCCCACAGTGTTGGGAGAGGCTTTTCATAGCCCCTCTGTGAAGGGTGTAGCTGGGACGGCTGCAGCCACAATTCCTGCAGCCTTGGGGAAAGAATGCTGCCAGAAAAGGCTGGGTATCACATACATTGTCCTGGCAGAATACGTTGTTTGTGATCCATGAGATTAGCACTTCAGCTCTCCACTCTCCTCACTTTAAGGCACATAAAATAGAGCCTTTTTTTTTTTTTGATAAGCATTTCCTTCCAGAGCTAAACCACTCAAAGCATTTCATATGGTAAATATATAAAGGGAGCTATCATCAACTTGAAAGTCACAATACCACTTGAAAATGCGTAGCTGCAGCTATTTATGATGGGTGGCAGCTAAATGGGGGGGGAGGAAAAAAAAATATTTCCTGGCAGCCCGCTTACTTTCTACGGTTTTTTTTTTCCTATAGTCTGATGAGCCATGCAAAAACCTTCAGTGAACAGGCGGCAAGTGCGAGTTGCCTGCCGTCCGCCGGCGGGGCGCGGGCCCGGGCGGGTGCTCCGGGGGATGCTCGGGGGAGCTGGGCGGCCGCAGGGCCAGGGCCCGCCCGGCCTCGCGGGGTCACCTTGGGCACGGCGGCCTCGGCCCGGCCGCG
>JAWWEU010000005.1:14106052-14116711 GCA_035583155.1 Acropternis orthonyx
ACCGGCCGCCGCCTCCGCCCGCCTCCTCCCGGCGCCGCTCCCAGAGGAGGGCCCAGGGCCGGGCCCAGCGCGCCTGCCCCGCGCCGCCGCAGGCCCCGCGGCCTCGGGCCAAGCCCCCCGCGCCACCGGGCCCGAGCCCGCGCCCGGCCCGGCGCGGCCTGCGCGGGGGAGCCCACCGGGCCCCGGGGTCTCGGGGAAGCGGCGGGACGAACCCGCCCGCGGCCGCCGGGCCTTGTCCGCCGCCGGGCCTTGCGCGGCTGCCCCGCAGCAGGTGTCCGGCCCCGGCGGAGGAGGAGCCGCGGCGGTGGCGGCGGGCAGGTGTCGGCGCCTCCGCCAGCCCGCATCCTCGCCCCGGCCCGCTCGCTTTCCCCACCCCCGAACACACCCTGCCGGCGGGGGAGGCCTCGCGCCCGCCGCGCTCCGTCTGCGGCGGGAGGGTTTTCATCTCGCTCCGGGGAATGTAGGTCAGAAACTCCCGTGGCCGCCCGGATCGTGCGGCCCCGCTGACCCCGCGGCCCGGCCCGCGCCCCGCGGCGCGGCCACAGCCCCGGCCGTGTTTACATCGCTCGGCAGCGCTGGGAGAGCGCTCGGTACGGCGCTGCTCTCCTGAGCCCTGGGTAAAATGGAAGACAAAAGCATTGATCTGAACTCGCCATGGCAGGGAGCTTTTTGCTGGTGTTTCTGTTCGTTTGTTTTGTTTGTTGCTGGGGGTTTTTTCCCGTCTAAGTAATTCAGCATAACTTTAAATTAATAAAGCCGTTTTAGTTGTTGGGAAAAAATATCTAGACTTTATTTTTAGTAAGTTAACTTCCTTACTTCGCTTCTAGTGGAAAACTTTGGGTATGTTTGTGATATATAAGAGACAAGACAAGACAGAGAGCAGGTAGTTGTGCAAGCTCAGTGTTCTGACAACAATACCCCTTGTTACTGGAAACTCCTTGGGCATTAAAATGGAAAAGAACTTTAAATATCGAAGTTACTTTTTTTTTTTTTTTATAAATGTGTTTACTTTTTTGTGTTTACTGTTGAGGTCTGGGTAGAACCGGGTAACCCGATTTGCATAGGCCAGTGCCTGCCCACACAGCATTCCTCTGGCTTCCCAGGGATCCGCATGGGTGCCTCCAGCTGTGGGGCCAGGGCTCTGCTTGGCCGACCCACTTCTGATGCGTGGTTATCTTTCAGTTCTTTTGTCTTAGCTCACTATTATTATAGATTTGACAATTCAAATATGAGTATTTGATCATTATTATTTAGGTTTTTTTTTTTAATTTATTTAGCTGAGTGCATTAATTTTTGATAAGAAGTCTTTTAGCCTAACTAGAAAGATATGTGTGGAGAGAGAGGCTGGATTGTTTGAAGTACTTCAGATGACAAAACACTGCAGTTTGTACTTCACAATAACTGTGCTGCTATTAGTCTGTGCAGTTAAATAACATTACAACACACAGTGTTTACTTCCATTTTAATTCTTTGCTCATGACAGTGATTTTTAAGTTGCAGAAGGAGTTTCTTTCTGAGTTCCTCTCCCTTTCTTGTAACAGTTTTAAAAATTAAATGCTGTTAGGGACATCAATCTTAGATGTTCAGTTACTCAGTATATTTAGCAGAAAAAGCTCCAAAATGATACCACTTCTGTAACTAGGAGAAAAAATTGGTCATCAGTGACATACCACTGGGAAAGACCAGGATTCACTTGCTATGGAAGATCAATAATATGTGAAGACTATACACATAATAAATTATTAGATGCAATGTTTGGTTTACTGTCAGTGCCTTGATTGTAATCTATTCGAGTTATACATGGTAACTGAAAACTAAAGAAATATAAAATGTGTGGAGCTTCAATAGTTCTAGTACTTGTATGCATTGTTGAGCCAGTTTTCCAGTTTTGCATATTGTGTCCATAGTAGCATATATTCAAAACTTCAGGACACTGAAAATGAAGTTGTTTGAAGTGGTAACAGAAAAATATCCAGGTTTGAATTGTAAAGGTGATGTTATGCCCTTGATCCATGCATGAAGCTTATGGTATTGTGTGGATCAAGGACATGCTAAGGCCCCTGAAAGAACAATGAAGGGTAACACAGCTTCCACTGATAACTATACTTACTAGTTTATAAAGTGTAATTTGAGACCTCTTTCACTGTCTGTGGTCAGCACAGTAAATGCTGTTCACCTAAGCATGGCCTGTATATTCTTCTTGTTTATTTTAGCTTTCCATGTATATTCAAACATTTTTAATACTTGTTACTTCACTCAGGCTATGAAATGGAATAAAATCAGTTGTATGTAAACACTAGTAGTAGACTGGAGCAGATGTTTTGGAGTATTTCTAGGCAGAAGTTGCAAGTGAATGAAATCTGAATGCTGGTGAAGTTTCTCAAGTTTAGCCACCAAGACAGTGTATCGGGCTTTGGTAACCGGAAGAACAAGAGGCCTGTGTGTATAGAGAAGATGGAAAACTTCAGTGTAATCTGTTAGACCTTTGTTTCTGTGCCCTTCTGTTCCAGGTTCTCCTGATATGCATTGGATTTTGATTTGGAGGACCAAATTTAAAATTAAAATTAAAAGTTATCCTTTAGTGAAGAGAAGCTTAGGCATTCTGTACCTATTTAAAACAGCTTCATGGTTTTCCATGGGGCACAGCAGCCTACAAATTCCAAGAGCCTTTTAGAATAGTAATACAAGTATCTGTCTTTTGAAACGTGAAGACACAATTATCAGTTGCCGTAAAAGTTTGATCCCTCATCCTAATATTCCTTTAATTATTCACTTCATTATTTGTTGGAGTTTTCATCTGCTCAATTTACAGTAGTTGAGAACTTCTTTTGCAACCTAGAAGTTAAAAAGGTCAACATGTAGCAAATTACATTTTTTAAAAGAGGCCACAGGGAGTCTACCTTGTTGCAATTAATGTAGGAAAATGTTAGCTTTATTATTATTCATTATTTTGGAATAATTTGTTCAAGTACCATGAAACATAACTGCAGCACATGTCTGAGGTTTAGAAAAGGTCTCATAGTAACTTTTTAATTCAGTAAGTGAATCTGTTACTTTTAAGATCATTATTGATTTTACATGAAGCAGAAATGTTTAAACTTTGCTAGAACTACTTTCTAAGGTAAAACGAACGTCAGCCCTGCAAGCTGTATAGTTTGTAGAAAGTTTTGTGTGTGTTTTTCTTCAGATAACTTAATAATACAGATTTTAAGAGAAATTATGATGTATGGCCTTGAATTATTTTCCCTTTTATATATGCAAGATAATGTCATACATGACAGCAAGAAGTTTGGCTATAAATTTATAGTAATCCCATTTGATTTGTTTGTGGTTGTTTGGTTTTCTTCTTTTTCAGTTCTCTGCCCCTGACTTGCCCCCCATCCCATCTCCCCAATTCAAGAGTACTTAATTGTGATATTGTCTGTTTCTTTGTAGTCACCAAACTGAATTAGAGACCTGGTGATTAGAATACACTCTTTAGTGACTGGAAGATTTATATACTTTCTCTTTTTCCAATAGATCTTGAAAACTTATGGCCTTGACTTCTGAGTTCTATTTGGCAGGATTCAGGTGGCCCTTGCTGCTTTTTCTGTAGCAATATATGGTAGCAAATTGCTCTTAAAATGTATTTTAAATTAAAACTATACATGATTTTCAAAGCATAATTATGTATACGTATCTTCTTACCTGGCCGCCAGATCTCCAGCTTCCAGTGCATGAGGACTGTATTAATCCAACATGATTTTACTAACTTTGACTTTTGTGGTCTTTAAATAGCCAAGTACAGTGTGTGTGATGTGTATTCTGCATGTGAGTTTTATGTTCATTCACTCCTCCTCCTCCTCAAAGTGTTCCCACTACAGTATCTTCAGTATGACAGAGTTCCTATTATAGTCAATTCTTTCCTTTTTAACTCTTATAATTATTCTGTAAGTAGTGCTCCTTTGAAGTGTGTTTTACAGGAAGATGCAGCCGCCTTCTTTTTCTTTTCTCAGTAGATTTTAACCTTCTCAGTATATATTTCTTAAGAAGTGAGTTGTTTTTTCTTATTTTTCATGGGCATTCAGTGCTGGGTCGTTCTGCTGTATTTACTCATTGAGGACCAAAAGACACCACACCTCTGTTTCTTGTAAAGACTGAATGAGGCAAGGCTCTATCACTGCTGACCTTGATTAGATTAAAATTGGGGAAGTAGAGGTGAAAAACTCTGTACCCATTGCTATCCCAAGGTTGCTTTTCCAGAGACCCATGTTTCAGTGGTTTTGATCAGAGTGTAGTTTTGTTCAACAGATCCCCTTTTGCTCATTGTGTTTATGCTCTCTGGTTTTGAAATTGATAGCTTTTGGAGCCTTGTTTACATGTTTTAGAACATCAGCTATAGTATATGTTGTATAAAGGGTAATTAACAACATATATTCCAGTTATGCTGGAATAGTCTGCATGGATAATATCTCTAACAGTGTATTTAAAGCTTCTTTCCCAATATTTTAGGCTTGTATCATCTTATTATTGTTTAGGTAGGTTTCAGCAATAAGGAACTCCGTCATCTGAATATCAGAAATAGTTGCAATTACTTGTTGAAGAAATACCTGAAAATTCCTTTGCTGTAATCGTCAGTGTAAGACTGACTACTGGTGTGTATCATCTGAGAATTCTGCTTGGATGAAAAACAAAATACTTACAGCTTAGACTAGCGAAGAGAGAGGTTATCACTCAATAAATGATAACCATATGGTAGCATAACAAAAGGTCAGAAGAACCTCCAAGTGATGAATTAGTTTTTGTTTAGCTGATGCGGTTAGGCCTTTATTACAGGCTCAGACTGCTTTAAAGACAGAATATTTTAAATTACTTGATGTTCCCCTGTTGCTGCGTTTCCTTAGTGTTTGTTCCTTTAACCATATATCCACATTTGTAGAAATGACACAATCAAACGTAGTATCCTGAAAAATACTCGGATTTCTCCTATTTTTGGCAACAGTCACTTTGTTCCTTAGCCTAATTAAAGCTATGCTGCAAAAATTAACCATCTCACTGGTACAGGGAGCAGCATGTGGACAGAGCAGGATGTAAGGATGCAACACTGCAGGTTGTGGTGTGGCGAGGGCTGCGCTTGCTGTAGCAGAGAGCTGTGCCCCACACCGTGTCAAGCTGTCAAGGAACTTCCTTGAGTCAGTGAAGTTCTTCTGGAACTGACACATCTCTCCTTTGGACAGAGCTGTGGAAAGGCTTTTGGATGGCTGTCAGATTTTGTTTTGCCTGCATCTTTACTAGATATGAAGCGCTTGTTTGTCCAGAAGCTTTTATTCCCTAAACTACAGTAGTTGGTTTAATAAAGGATATTGTTTCTGCTGTGCAGTAAGTGAGTGCTAGATCAGATCTGAGTAGACTGTACTTTTTTTTTTTTTCTAATCAGTGCTTCTAGCATTTAAGCTTGCAGAGTTTTCAGTGTTGGGAAACTTGAGTCAGTGGGGATTTTCCTTATAAGCTTTTGAAATTTAGGGCTAGAACTTGGTAAAGAGTCCACCCTGCAGTGCTGCTCTCAAGCATTGTCTTTGTTACAGGTGCAAGGTGCTATTTTGCAGGATTTTTTCAGTTGCAGTTCTGGTTTTTTATCCCCTGGCACTTGTTTTCTTGCCTCTGTGCCCTCAAGTGTACTGGAGCAACTATTTGAGACAACAAGGTGAACTGAATTTGAGATTGATCTGGGTTAAAAATAACCCTGCAGAAAAGGGAAAGCAGTTAACCTGGATCAGATTCCTGATCCAGTTCACTGCAGCTACACAAACAGTTGTACCAGTGCAGGTGGGTTATGGCACAGAGGAGAGACTGGGTAGCAAGCACTGAGTAGGGGCTGCCTGACCTACTGCTGTTGCCAGAAGGAGAGCTGTGGTGTTGTGATTTCAGGCTGTGCTGCAAGTGTTTTCCTACCATATGCACTTTCTACCCAGGGAGGTAGAAGTGCTTCCTGAGGAATGGGAAAGAGAACATTTAGCAGTGGAGCTGTGAGAAGGTAAGTGAAGTGAGAAATGTGTTTAGACTTGCAAAACTAAAAGATAAAATTGCTTTGTTTCTCTTTTTTTTTTTTCTTGCTATGGTTGGGATAGGGTTACACACATTTCTGTAATTTCGTTTATTTGTGTTATCTTGGTGTTTGTGAGTTAGGGCCCCATTTTATGTGTACAAACACAACACAGTTTGTTCCCTGAAACCCACGTGTTCTGTTGTGGAAAATCAGGTGAATACAGCCAAATGGAAAATACAAGATGAAAGCGAGACTCTTAGTTTGTGTAGCAGGAGAATTGGAATACAGCAATTTAGAGGATATGCTATGCAGGGAGCTAAAAGGAAGATACTGGGGTAGCCCTGCCTGTGGTGTTCGCAATCAGCAGTGGTAAACAACAGTCTCTTCAGTGCTCATTTTAGCTTTTCTCTTTGGCTTCTCCCTTGCTGTTTCTTCAGCATCTCAGCAGAATAATGTCTGCTAAGAGTAAGGTTTCACAAAACAGCTGAGCCCATCTGGTGACTTGCACTGTTGAAAAATCCATTTTTATTCCTAGACCCTTCATGGGTCACAATTCACGTGTTTTTCCAATCCGTTGTTAAGCTGTTTTACATAGGCAGAAAACTATGTGGGTTTTATCTCTTTGGGTTATCCATAATTATTTTGCACGTCAAATCAATTCACTGAGGTGTCAGATGGCAAGAGACAGATTCAAAGGAAGCACTGAAAGCACTGTTGGCAATGAAACGGTCGGGTGGCAAGAAAAAGGAGTCTATTTTTTTTAGTGTTGAGGTCTTTAAGACTTCACGCTGCTAACTTCTTGGAAAAATGGTTACTCCGGACGAGCAGTTTTCCATCTGCCCTTGTTAATATAATGAATTGCTTCAAGATTTCAAGTTTTTAGTGAGGGGTGTTAGCACCTAGCAGTTGGACATTTAGAGCTAAATGAAACAACATTTTGCTCTATTTTTCTCTGTCTCTATAATTATTAGATAGATCTTTAAGACAATAATACTTTAGAAAAGGTGTTTTGTTTTATTTTGTATTTAGCTTCTTTTTTTACCAATTTCATATTCAAACTAAGTCCCAAAGTTTTTATTTCTGCCATTAAACCATTTTCTGCTTTTCCCTGCCCAGAGGGAAAAAGGGCTTGCTGGCTTCTGATAGAATGAGTTCTCGTACATGTTCCATGATATACATGTAGTAAGGGTTAGGCTAACTGCTTAACATTTTGCCATGCAGAAAAGGGGTGGAACACCTTGCTGTTTTGGGGTTTGCCATTTGTTTTGGAGGGTTTTATTAAAATATACAATTTTTATGACATCAGGATAAACAACCAGTTCCTTACATTGGATATTGTCTATCTGTAGTTCTGAGCAATAGTGTTGAGCAGTTTAGAATATATTTTCAGAAAATCAGGGAGGTGTATAGATACACTCTGCATGTTAGAGCCAAATGGGTGTCTAGATTCTGATAAAGCGTAAGTCTTTTCTGTGACATAATTGTTCTCTACCAGAAAGATCCTGAAGAGCATTTTTGAGCAAAAATCTCCCCTTAGTAAGGGCAGAGAGGTTCTGTTCTACCTTGCAGTGACCGTTTCTTTAGAGAGATATGGTATCTCTGTGATAGACTAACTGAATAGCAAGATATCTTACCTGTGATACTAAAACAAGAGACACAGAAAATCCCGATTCAACACATTGCTAGATGAATGAATATCTAATCTGTTGGGTGATTTGTAAAGGTAAGCATTAGTTCTGTTAGTTCTTCTGGCTCTTGTTAACTTGCATCCTTTTGTTAAAATACTTT
The DNA here is from genome assembly GCA_035583155.1 of Acropternis orthonyx. NCBI lineage: Eukaryota > Metazoa > Chordata > Aves > Passeriformes > Rhinocryptidae > Acropternis > Acropternis orthonyx. The sequence goes on from JAWWEU010000005.1 coordinate 14,113,866, forward strand.
TATTAGACAGAGGACATCAGGAACTTTTTGTATATTTTATTTCACTCAGGTTAAGCTGCTTCCAGGAAGTATGCATTCATTAACCTACTGGACTTGCTGCTAGCACTTGTCTGTAAACCCACAGGCATCCACAGCTGCTGGGTGGCTCAAGAAATTAAAACAAAGGAAAGTGCATTTCTGGCATGAAGATGGAAACTTGAAAGATATAAAAGATTGTTACTCTGCCTGTGCTCAGAAACCATTTGCTTTTTCCTCTCATGAAATGATACAGTAAGGGTGTATGTACTCCAATGCATCAGCAGGTGCATTGTGATAGTAATTAAGGCTAGTTTTGATTACTGTAACATTAAGCAGTTTGAAGTTCTTTGTCTTGTAGCAGGTAGCAGTAACAGGTTTACTGTATATGTGAATTCTGATTGTTAAGCATATGATAATCTAGCCTGACTTTGCACAGGGTGAAAATGTGACTTAACTGCACCAAGGTCTATCATTAAGATGAAGTTTTTAATGCAAATTACCTGTATTTCAAGCATTTTATTAGCTGATCCATAGATCAATGTGGAGGATGGAGGTTTTAATCAGGGTTTGTCACTGAAAAACAGGGTAGGTGGTGAGAGGAAAAGCGTTACATAGCTAAAATCATGCCAAGCCCATTTGAAAGCTCATGGTATTTCCCTCTAATAGGTGTCATGATGATGAAAGGAGATATCTTTTCATTGACTTGTTGAGGACTATGTTATATTGTGCAGTTTTTAAAAAACTCAGTGCTTCAGTTGTGTATTTGTTCCTTGTGAAAACTTGTTTAGTGAGAAGCGGGGATCTCATTGAAATCTAGATCTGTGCATGCACTGCAGACTCCAGTACTGGGCCTCGACTTTGGGAACTATGGGTTAAGCACCCTAAAGCAGTAGACTGCAACAATGTATCCTGTGGTTGAGCTGGATTCTCTCCATTGGCTGAAAAATTGCATTTTAGTGGTATGTGTTTATGTGAACTGAACTTCAGAGTGAAATGATGTGCTAGATCATTTAGCTTAATTTAATGGCCTATATGAATACCAAATTGCAAAACAAGTAAGTTTTGCAATTTGTTTAAGTGTACAGCAGCTTCACGGGATGAGGAATCGCCTGGGAGCTTGAGGGTGTGTACGGCTTTGTAGTGGTTCTTAGGGTGTCTCCTGGTTCTTTTGCAAATTAGCAAATTTTTTTTCCTCTCTGAATTCTTGAGGACTGATGATCAGATGCAAAATTGACACAAAAAATTAGCTTCAGTTTTTCACAGGGATTGTGATAGTACCTAAGAAAGTTCCATTTCTATCTAAATTTGGTCAATTGTTACGACATGCTTTCTGTAAAAAGGTTGCTCTTTTGAGTCCACTTACATCATTATCCTACTGCTAATTTAATATTCAAATGCAGAATTTATTTTGTTTGCATATTAACTTGGGTTTTTTGTATGAACTCTAAGGTAACACATTCTTAAACTTTAAGTGAATGTGTTCAGAGTTTGGGGTTTTTTTCTTCCTGTTTTATTGTTAAGCAACATTCATTACCATTTATTGGTGACAAATGTCAAACACCTTCCAACTCAGGTGAACACTCAGGAAAAGGTTGGCAAGGATGGCATGATGTCCATACAAAGAATTATTATGTAACTGCTATGTAAGTGACATCTCTTATCTAGAATAGTTAGAGGACGTGATCTGTAAAACTCTGTGACATGGGAAGTGAGAAGTGTCCAATGCTTGCTTTCTTCTTGCATTTGCTAAGCAGTCACTTTGAGCCACTGTTTCTACTGGCTTTTTCCTTAGGAACAGGTATGAGTTTATTTCTAATAAAACATCCGGGCCCTCCTTGAGAATGAGAAACTACAGAAAAAGAGGACAGAGAAAATCCAGGCAACAACTGGTAAATGGAGTATGGGTCAAGAAATGTGAAAATCAGGGAACCAAAGGAAGCACTAAGCAGAGTATGGTCTGGGTCTTGTCCCTGGTTTCCCATCCCAGAAGGGGGAGGTGATGAATGCTGGCCAGACATGCTCTGACTGAGGAGGTCAAACTACATACCACAGGTGTTGGAGCATCCTGGAAAGCTTCTTCCACCTAGTTGCAGCTTGGTCAGAGCAGTGGAGCTGATGAAGAGATCTTGCATCACATAGAACCTTAGAGGAGAAATGCATTAAAAAAAAAAGGTGAGCCAAGAGCATCTTAAAAGAAGTTTTGGAGAAGCTGGAGTGAAGGCTGTGATTTGTCCCACTTGGGCCATGACACACATGTATTGCACCTTATCTGAGAGGGAACTAACTCTCAGGATCCCAGGAACAGCATTGTGGATGTGCTTATATCTTAAAGTATTTTTCCTGGCTGGGCTCTGGATGTAGCCCAGAGTACAAGTTGGTTCACCTGGCATCGTGCCTCTTCTGATGGTAGGAGATCCTGTCCCCTGCTATCTAGGCAGGGCAAATGGTGAGAAGTGAAGTATGAGGGCATAGTGGAATTTTCCAAGATGAGGTGTGAAGATGAACTGGATGCCATGAAGCCTACGGAAATACTGCATGGAGAAGGCATGTGTACCTCACAGTACATCAATCTTCTGCTGGTGTTACACTTCCCCCAGTCTTGTTGTCAGGAGTTACACTGTTGCTGCAGAGGTGGCGTTGCAGGTCGGCACTGGTGGACCAGCTTCATGCCAGATGCCCAAAGCTATATTCTGTATGTTTGTTCTGCCACAGGTGCCAGGTACATTTGACGTGTGCTCTAGTTTCATCCAGTTGTGGGGTTTTGGGGGCATTAGTATTTTTTGGTTTTGGGCCGGGGGGGGGGGGGGGAAGGGTTTTGGGGGTTTTGT
>JAWWEU010000005.1:14116766-14239238 GCA_035583155.1 Acropternis orthonyx
GGGAAGGAGTTTGGGGGTTTTGTTTTGTTTTTGTTTAATGGATGGTGTCTCTTTAGAAGCTTGTTGTTTTCAGGAGCTGAAGTGGTATTATGAAGTTGTTCCCTTCGAAAGAGTTGGGATTTTTTGATGCGGGTGATTTTTGGGTTTTGTGTGGTGTTTTCTCTTTGTAAGCAGATGTTTGAAACTGCTATTTATTAAAGGAAAATAACCATAGGACAGTGTTGTATGATGATTTGTTTGAATTTCAACATGGGTTATAGCCCCAATTACTTGTTGGTGCTGCTTAGAGTGTTTGTTCAGGACCTTTTTTAAAACCAATTTTGTAATTTCTGATGGGCAGGAGTTTTTAGAGTGGAACCTGGTTTTTGCTGGTATGATGTTTTTTGAAAAAAACCCCACAAAATAGGTTTGTACTGTCTCCAGCTTGAGGTTTGAGACTATAATTATGAAACATTCTTCCACTTGCTGCTTATGGAGTACTTACATGACCAATTTTCTTTGGCAGTAAAGCTGACTTGAAAAATCCCTGCCCTTATCACCCCGGCTGCTCTGCTCATAGCTACAATTTGCTGCTCCTCCTGTGCTGATACAGCTGTTCAAGGACTGCTCTGAAGCGTCTCTAAAATGGTTAAGATCCTTGCCCCCACCTTGCCCTGCTGTTTTAACCCTTTAATTTCATGGACCTTTCTTAAAACACTGCCTCACCTTGTGTTGGGCTGATAAAAAGGAGGGATGTGAAACAGGGTGAAATGCTGTTGCAAGTGGACTTTACCATTAAAGAAAACACACTCAGGCATTTCATTGAAGGGAAGGAAAAAGCACTAGTGTTGCATGGTATTGATTCAGTTTTTAGATATGTTAACATGAGATGGTTTTTAATTTGAAGGACTCTTTGGAGCCTTCTCTTGAACCAGAGATGGTGCTGAGTGACTTTGTAATGATATGCATCACCATGCCGTTCTCAAATATTATGAGCAAAAGTTGTCCCATTTTTGCTTACAACCGAGACTAAAATAGTATTTGTATCATTTTAGTTCTGTTAAATGTGATTACCCTCATGGTTGTCAGAGCACAATTTATTTTGACAAAGTTTGACAAAGATCACTAGCCTTCCTCTTCATATTTTTAATTGCTCCAGAATGTACTCAAGTATTTGTTAGGACAAATAAAACTGGAAGATGACTAATACATACACACTCATTTTAGATACAGCATGTGAGTAGAGAGTAACAGGAGGAAGAGAAGATGTACAGAGCTGTGCAGCAGCATGATGAATGTGAAAGAACCCAAGACTGAAGTTAGCCTAAATGATATGGTAAGGCTAGAGGTATAAGCACTGCAAATTTAGTATGATCTTTGACAAGACATCTCTTGCATTTACTTTTTCTGTAGTTAAACTGAATTTTCCACTTAATGGTGAAGATACTGATTTTCTGCAAGATGTATTTTTCACTTAAAGTGAAAGTAAAGTTCATAGCCTTACTGTCCCTTCTTTCAAAAGATAACTTTGTGGTAATTTTGCCTTTCTTTGTGTGAAAATAATTCCAAACGGAAAATAGTAGTTGGCTGGTTTTTCACAGTTCTTTTCAGAACACTATAATTTTCTCCACCAACTGAATTGACTCATTCATTTCCATTAATACATACAAACTTACTTGTTCTGCTGCCAGTCTTGTTGTTAAGAGGACTAGCCCAAAACACAGTGGCTGAGGAAATGGAGTAGTAGATATTCAGTATGGAAAACAATATAAGTGCAAGCCTTTCACATGCAGCTCCTCTTTGGACTTGGACATGAGGACAGTTTTTACAATGAGAGCTGTCATCCACTATAATAATCTCCTGGGGTAAGTGGGGAACTCTCCAACAGTAGAACACTTTCAAGGTTTGACTGGTGCTGGGCCATCTTGTCTAGAGCATGCTTTTTCCAAGAAAGATTGGACCAAATGGTCCTTGAGGTCCCTTCCAACCTGGTGTTCTATGATTCTATGACATGCAGGGAAGCTGAGTAGAGTAAGTCTGTTGAGCTTGAGATTGTTTGATACTTGTGCAGCACTAGAGAGGGGTTTATAAAAAAGTGACTGCAGGTTGGGGAGGACAGAACAGATAGAGATCAGGTACATTTTTAAGAAATAAAGGCATAATAAGAATTTGAATCCACTCAAATGGTGTGATTGTAGTTGGATAGTGTCAAGAGGGCAAGAGTTATATGAAAAGCAATTTTGATTTCTTGTTGAATGTACATCTAATAATGAAAAAGGAGTGGGTTTAGGGAAAAGGTGTGCTTCACTTGCAAAAGCACTATAGCATGAGGAGTATTTTTCCCCTTCCAAAATGCATAAGTATAATAATGTTATGCATTTAAAAATAAAAAAAAAAACATTGACATGTCTCTTAGTGTTACTCCTCTTTGTGACCTTCACTTCCTTGCTGACAGGATTCATTGGATCTTTACTTGCACTCCAAGGATATGGTGAAACACTGAATCTCTGTATTTGTGGTTACATCAAGGGCTAGTGAATGAAAGGTAGCATTAAATTTTTTCTGGCATTTCATCACATGGCAGAGCATATTCTCTCATGAAAGATTAAATTGCAGATGCTGCTGACATCTGTTATTGTTTGGGAGGTTCTTGTTTCTTTGTATGTTTGGAGGAGGGTTATCTGAATCAGAACTGCTGGTCTGCTGCAGGAGCAACAACTTTGCAGTATCCTCCGATAGGAGACGATATGTAACCACAACAAAAACAGTATCTCATTTTTATAGATCTCTGTACTTAACAGGATGGTTTTGTGGTCTAAACATGGCTTAATTGTCACAGCATTGGATAATTTAGAACTGAACTTAGAGGACTGCTATGTGAAGTACTAAAATACTGTGCTTAGACATCATTGCTGTTTAAAAAGTACTTCCAGCTAATCTTTCTGCTCAAGTACTTCTTCACTGATGATAGTAACAAGGGCCAGCAAAATTAGAACAGTTTTGAAAGATGACCTACAAGCAGATATAAATCTAGTCCTTCAAGTTGTTACAATTTAAGAAGGAAAAAATGTAGTCCTAACAGTATCCTAATATTTATAGCTTTTTTTTATACTGAACTATGCATCTGCTGTATATATAGATGGGATTCACTTAACCGAAGGGAAAGCTCTGAACATGGGGAAGAGCTTTTACCAGCATCACCACGACTGCATGATTTTTCAGGTTATAGAAAGTGAGGAGACAGATAACGGGTTTATTACAATAAATATAATTATGCTCTAGGCATCATTGTTTGTAAACATTTAATTGTATTTTGGCAAATACTATGTTGGTGAGTGATGCAGTGGAGCTGAAATTAGAAAAACAGGAAGAAGTGGTAGTTAATATGTCAACAGCTGCATTTTAAAGCATTCATGTATTAGTAATTTAAAATTCTGTAATATACATGAATATTCTGTAGAGTTATGTGAGCTGTTACAGGAAATTGGACATCAGTTTATCTTTTCACAGCTAAATGCACTAAAGAGTGGAGAGGATGGTCAGTTCTTGTTCCATTCCCATTTTAGTCCCCAATTTTGGTAAAGCAGCCTAAATAAGAAACCTGTTTCAAGGGAAGGTCTTTTAATAGATTGTGGTTTGGTTGTGGTTGTTTTTTCTTTTCTTCTTTTTAAGCAGGTGTATTTTATTTATATAAAAGGACATAAAGTGTATTTGAAATATTTATCCTCTTTGAGAATTTTTTTTTCATTTGAATCTCAGAGTATGTGGATCATGTTGCTATTCCAAAAGCAGTAATTTCAGTCTAAAGATAATGGTATGTATATATCCTTCTTGTAAATGGGCCATAAATTATTTGCAGTCTAGTGGTGGTGGTGTGATAGTTATATTTGAATTTGGGTGTCTGGTTAAGGGTAGAAAAATTTCAGCATTTATGGTTGAAGTTGAATTTTCTAAATAAGATCATTAATAGGTAAGGGATCTGCTTTTCTTCTGTTCTGTTGGCACTTGCTCATGCTAGTATGGTACCACTAACGTTTTTCTTACCTCAATGAATTTTTAGCATTTTTAAGAAGACTTTGACTTTAAGAAACTGAGAATCTTTACAGTGAAATCTGATATTCTGGTCTTCTGTTAGACAGTAAAAGTACAGCAGTTTCTTTAATTTGAGCTATATGTTGCAGTATTACTGGGTGATTGATTAACAAAGTGAATATATCTTAGGAACAAATTAGTGTATGAGGATTGACACAGTTTGTCTTAATTCAGTGTTTCTATTTTAGTATATATAGCAACATAAAAGATGTGAATATCTTCTTTATTGAAGGGTATTTTCTCTTACATTCTTTCCACTGAGTGATTTTAATGACAAGCTCTGTTAGGATTCTCACAAAAAGAAAATACTTTGCATTTGGGCTGTGTCTTTCTTGGCAACAGGTGTTTATACACCATGTGTCTTTCTCCTGTTTTGTCTTAAAATCTGGTGTAGAAAGTACCATGAGCTGCCAAGATTGTCATTCTTACTGAAGTTTACCCCTCAAATGCTGCACTGGTTCAGGGAATCAGGAAGACATTTCCACTTTTAAAAAAGGAAATGAACATGTACATCTTGTTAAAACAAGGTGTCATGGGGTGCTTTTTAACACTTTGTATTTAATGAAGATATTTTTATCTCATATTTCGTGACAATTATGTTACTTTTAATAGTAAACAGTGATGTTTATTGCAGATTAAAAACTATGCATTTTAGTATTTTTAGCTACTAGATAGTAGTTAAAATTTGCTTTGCTTAGAGTGATTACATTATTTCAGTGTGGTTTTCGGTATCTTACTCGGTGAGAGTAGGATTATTCAAACCTTTTTTATGCTGCCTGTTCTTACCAGCACAGTTGTGACATTATGGCTTGGATAAATTTTTAGTGACAGTGAAGGATGGAAATGCAACTTTCTTCTTCTCAGTAAAATCAAACAAAAAAATTCACCAAAATTCAAACCAGTCAAATGAATGTTTTCCAGTTAAAAAAAAAAAAAAACAGGCAGCACTCTGGTGAAATATTTCAGGAAGGATACCTATAGCCCTTGTGTAACTGTGTATCATTTGGTAAAGATGTGTGTGTGTGTGCGCCTTTCTGAGGGGGATCAAAGGCACAGCAAGAAAGCCTCAGAGAGAATTTGAGCAAACAGTGGAACACAGCCCATGAAAAACATAGCAAGGTACTTTTTGACTGAGCATAGCTTAAGAAATCTTATTATGGACTTTCCATGTTTATTTCTCTGTAGAGGTAGAATGTTTTACTTTCTTTGTAATTACCCAGGATGGAATCAAGGTGATCGGCAGGAAGCAGCATCTCGCCTATTTCTGTTCAAGTGATGAGTGAGTGATGGAAACAATAACAGCTCAGGTCAAGTAGGTAGCAATGTGCATTTGTGTGAGAATCGTGGGGTTTTTTTCTTGACTGACAGAGCTGTAAAGATATGTAATGTCCCAAAGGGTTTTTTTTTTGTTTGTTTCATTTTTTTTGTTTTGTTTTGCTTTTTTCCTACACAAAGGAGCTCAACAGATATATTTCCTTCACTGCCTAATCCCAAATGAGTGCCAGTGTAGTTCAGTATGCTGTTCTGCATGAGGTACCAGTCCGTGGAATAGTAAATACATAGAATCAACTCACAGAATCCACTGGGTTGGAAGAGACCTCTGAGATCATGACTGTATCTGCTGTTACAAAACATGTAAAAGTGTGTCATGCAGGGGTTACTAAAAGGATGCTAATTCTGGCTTTTTTAATGCCTTTGAGTACCAAAATATGAAATATAAACAATGTTTTTAAAACATAGTTTTCTGTTTAAGTTATCTAGACAAGTACTTGTTTATACAATTTGTTTTGTGAATGTCTTTTTATGAAAAGGCAATAGCTTTTACTAGTCAGTTATTGTCTTCATTCATAAATATTAATAATTAGTATGACAGTAGGTAAATAGCAGTTTAGTTGATATTATCCAGTGTCAGTTGAATTTCTGGTTATTATATTTAGAACGTACAATAAAGCTAAGAGGTAAGACAGTAGCTTTTTCAGTGGCAAAGCTTGTAGCTTGTATGTCTTTATGTTCCATTTAGAATTTTATTAATAATTTTGAGAATACATCAATTTTTATAGATACTACATCAAGTTTAACAAAGCCATTTTGGGATCATGAGAAGGGAATAGGTACTGGAGATAAGCTTTTGCTCTCTGAAACTCTTAATGATTTCTTTTTTCTAAACTCAGAAGTACTCCTAAAAACCCCATTATAAGCCCACCCATCAATGTTTTGTAAGAGCAACAGAAATATGTCAGGCTATGGTATCACAGTATGCTTGTAGATAGCATTTGACTCTTATCCGAGGTCAAACTGCAGTATTTGTTGACCTTCCTACTTAGGCTTGATGCACTGAAAATCTGGGCTCTTAAACTTGGGAGTCATATGATTGTCTAAATCCTTACTTCTCATTCGCAGTGTTCCAGAAAAACAAGGCAGGGCAATTCAATCAGGCTTAACAGTCCTATGGCTTTTAACCATTTCTGAATTTCTGTTATGGAAATTCAAATGTAGCTTCTGGGAAAACAATTAACTTTGAAAATTAGTTGGCTCTATTAAGCACCTTTCATCTGAAAACTGGTAAGTAACTACAAATATTTATTAAACAGTTAACTCTTTAGAAGACCTAGGCATTCAACAATACAGTGAAGTGACTTCTTATAATTACTGCAGGCTCATAGTAACACTTATAGTAACTTAAAATAATGTGTATCTTCATTTTTTGCCAGTCATGCATTCAAATTGGCAAGTCTGTTACAGAGAGAAAACTATACCTTATTTTATGGCAATTAGTATATCAATTTACTTCACGTTCTCAAACTGCTTATTAATTTTAGCTCAAAATAGATCAAATGTACCACATGTGACTGCTGTATCATAATACTACTTATCTATTTTTAAATCTAAATGGACTCTGGGAAAGTACTTTGCAAACTTTTGGCATCTAGTGCAGAGCAGGTTTCCTATGTGTTCCTGAGTAAAGTGCCTCCTAAGGGGGTCCTGTATTATCCATTTCTAGCCATGTTTCAAGCTTTTATGTATGTTAATTAAAAAAAAACCCTGAAATAAAACTCAGGTGAATTGTGTAAATCCTTGTACAAAATGAGCAAGCTGGGGAAACACCATCTACTTAATTTCAGTCCTCAAAATGTTGAGATATTGCAAAGGAAAATGAGATGTACGCTGGAAGTCATGAGCTCAGAATCATATTAATGGTAATTTGTTTTATAAATGTTTTCTCTGTGAACTTGCATTCAATACCAAAGAAATAATTACTGTTTTCCTGTGCATTGTTACAAGCTTTCCAAAGCTTAGTGTCTCTTCTTAAAAATATATCGACTATTGGAAGACAGATTTTTTACCTTTTGTACTCTGCAATGATGGAGTCATGGCTCAAAAGTTATGGATAAGTTAGTATTTATTTTGTAATGGTCAGTTGGGATCTCTTTATCCCCACAGCATGTGGTCCAAGTTAAATGTTAGGACTTTTCTATCAGGATTTCACATCACCAAATTGTCATAGGCATGAAAATGGATAAAGTAAGACAGTCACCAAGGCAGTGAAGAATTTTAGTGTTTTCCCAGTTGAAGGCTGCTGTAAAATACAACAGATAAATCTAAGGAGAGCAGATGAAATGCTACTAAACTGGTTAGTTCCATGGTTCCATCAGAGCATACAGTGGTGGTGTATGTTGATTGCAGTTTGGGTTTTGAGCATAAATATATGTAATTGTTGCTTATAGTAATTCAGTCTCAGAGTTACAAAGACAAAAATACCAATGACAAGCAGCACCACGGAGAAACCAATATTTAACAAAACATAATAAAGGAATATTAATTATTTTTGCAGTCTCAACTGCATCATAATTTGGGATTCAAGAGAGTACCCTTAAGTGACAAACACTGACAAATGCAATCCACAATAGACTGTGGATGTTTTCATTGATTAGCCTATGAGCCAAGTAGCACTAGTGCTGTGTGGATTTTCTGAAGTCACTTCACGCTGCAGTCTCAGCTCTGGCTGAAGAGACAGAATGCCAAGGTCAGATTTTTTTATTTTCTTTTATTTCATATGAAGACATTAATACATTAGTGATGCTGCAACCACCAAGTTTTACAACTTGAATGTCTTAATCAGTATCTGTGGTGATATCAGGTATAAATGAAGAAGAATAGCAAAACAGATTTAGCAAACATTAGTGTTGGAGGAGTTCATTTTCTCAGCATGCCTGAAGTGTATCTGTCATTTGGTATTCATATTTGAGTCAGCTATTGCCAAGTCAGAAGTTGCTAAAATATAGAAGAATATTATTAAAGAAGTGGGTGTTTCGTCTTTCATTTATGGCCAGTTGGCAGTCAGTAACTAAATTAAGTTTTCATTCAGATTGAGAAGTGAAATGACAAAATTTGAGATAATGAGATTGTGTTAAATAAGTTTTTGGCCTTTGACCTTCTAAAATTAATGTCTGAAACAGATTGAAGTGTGGAATTGTATATAGACATGGAGTATTGTCCTTTAAGTTTAAATGGCTGAAGAATTGGGACAGTGAGGGGTTAGGCTGTTTTCTTCTCCATCAACAGTAATAGGTCAGACCTCTTTTTATCTGGAAAAATTTTGCCCATGCTACACTCTTGGGGGCTCATAGTAATATGAGAGAATAAAACTATTCTGATTTAGAGACAGTACTGGTGGAGGCACCTTTTCTTGCTCTGTAACTTACCCTCAAACTCAAGTTTTGCCTCCTCTGATGCAGAGCCGTCATCCCGTCCTTCCTTAGCTCCTTGGTTCCGTTTTACCTCTGCCTAGTGTCAGCTCCCTGGTGCAGTCTTGCATCAGGACTCAGTTCCTTGCCTGTTAGCCCTTCCTCTGCTTTTTTCCCCCTTTCCTCCCCCCAGTTCTCTTGCGAAATTTTAATTTTTGGTTGAGTGACACTGGTGTATTCTAATATTGTTATGTTCTCCATGTTTGTGTCGTAGTTGTTTCTGAAGTGGACACTTAATGGCAGAGAGCAGAAAAATATTTTAATGTTGTGTTTTAACAGCTCACTAATTACTTGTAAGCAAAGAAACGAGTCTAGTTTCCTTTGGCATTCATATTTCAGCCTGTTGTATCAATGATTAATCTCAGAGTTGCTGGTGTAAATATTACTGTCATTTCTTTAAAATATCTATTTCACTCAATGTGTTTTCTTAGGAGGCTCTGTTTTGGGGTTTATTCGATTTAGGACAAAAATCAGACCTTATTAAATGTTCCCTTTATTCTTTGTACTTCTCATTCTCTTAATCTGTAATATGTCAGCGAATTTAAATTGTTTACTGTCAGAAGTCTGATGTTAATCCATCTTCTTGTCTGATGCAAAATAAATTTTATCAATGTTTGAACTTGAGGATGCCAATTTAAGCATACGAAACACCAAAATAAGTCTTATCTTTAATTTAAACAAAAACCGGTCAATTTTATTCGAAATTGTTTCTGTGTGTATAGCTTAGTTTTCTATTAAATTTCAGGCTACTGATTATTTTTAGACTACATAAATTGAGAACAGATGGAATGTATGATTAGAAATTTTGGCATATTGAGCAGTCAGGCTGAACTGAAAAATGCTTGAATGTATAATATGTGGGACAAAATAAAAGGTATTTGCAAAACCAAGGATGCAAAAGGATGCTTTGAAGAAAGGCAGAGAGAATATCTGAGCTCAGCCCACCCTGCACACTGTACAGGGTGTTGAGTAAGTGGCCTCTTGTCTCCCAGGAGCTGTGTCCAGTTGTGTCTCTGTATAACTGTATCTCTGCATGTGAATTCACTCCTTTAAGGGTGTGAAACAAATAATTTCAACAAAAACTGACCAAATGAGTGGGAGGAGGAGAGCGATTCTGCTTTTCAAAACACTGCATGATGTTCAGAAATAAATTATTTACCAAGAGACATGAATTGCATTTTTCAGTAGTATTGAGAGGAATTTATCTTTGTAGAAAAGGGAAAGAGTTAGAGGTTCATAATTAAGTTTGTTGCCCTGCTATTTTCGTATCTATTCTAGGTGACAGCCAGCATTTTATTTTCAGGGTTATTAGTTATGGTTTTGTTTGGGGTTATTCTGAAAGTATTCTTATCTGTAATCCTTGAGCTGGTTGCTTTAAGAACAAAATTTGTACCCAGGATATCAGCCTTTCTTTTCTTTTTCTTAGAGCAAGTGTGTACTTTCTTTAGAGCGAGGAAGGAAGACAAACTTTGTGTTTCAACCTCAATGGCTATGAGGCTGCAAATTTTCCAGCAAGGCGTAAAGCTTTCTTTTTCTAGCTGGAGTTGTTGTAATTAAGGAGTAAGAGAAACTGATGTTAGGTTAGATTTATAAATCTTTTCTGTGTAGGCTGTGTATAGTGTTAGGAGGGAGCTCAATAAGCTACATCCAAGTGAATGCATATGAAGGAAATATAAGAGGTATAAACTCATTTGGGATCCTGTATTTGCTTTTGGACAATTTGCCAAGTCTTTGTTGTTAGTTCTGTGAAATAATACATTGAGGAACTATATACAGTTTTAAATGCTACAGTCTTGGTGGGGAGTGGTGATGAACCTTAATGATGTGCTTTTAGTAAAGACTGTTCTTGAATCCGAACTAGTGGGTGTATCTTTTCAATTACGAGAATATGCTCTTGTTCCTGGAGTTCATGAGTTGGGTTATCCTACAAAAAGCAAGGAGATAAGATACCTTTAGAGCGTGACATCCATATGGTGTATTTTCACTGGGTTTAGAATACTGTTCTCTGTCTCTCCAGAGGCTGGTGCTGCACACAGGCTACTCCAGTTGCTGGTGGACGTAACACAGAGTTACTGAATCAGTCATCGTTAATGGAGTATGGATTACTGTTGTATTTAATGTGCTCTTAATTACCTCATGGGCAGAGGTTTTAATGAACATATACCTAAAGATATTAAGGGTACAGAATTGTAGTTAATCTAGTAATTGTGACGAGTGAATCTGCAAATAGGACAGAAAGTGAGCAGGTTATAAAATCTTCTATTGCTGCTTTTGTTTTAGCTGACGAAGAGCACCAAAATTTGAATTAAATTTCCTTCATAATCACCTTCTGCCTATTTCCTCCTTTCTCTTCCTACCCTTCTTTCCATACATGCATTTTAGCCCTGTGATGTCTTTAACACCTTCATAGGCTCCAAACTGGGTCCTTAAGGACTAAAAAGTAGTATTTTGGAGTGTTTTCCAGGATCTATCTATTCATTCTACCCTCTGAAAATTTCTGTAAGACACTGTATTCAGTGTGCCTAAATAGTACTTTACTTCGGTGAATATAGTAGGGCTTGCATAGATTTAAGGTGTGCCTGTAAAGGTGATTCAAGTGTAGATTTCAGGCTGAGTAGAACTTAGAATCACATTCTAACATGGAATCCCCAAAATCCTTCACCTTCAGAACTGGGCCATGTTTGACATCCCAAATGCCCACCAAATCCTTCAGGAACTGGGCAGAGTTGCATTACACAAAATACTAGCTTTGCTAGCCTTGCACAACTTTTCAGAGAAGTTAGCTATTGGCAGTGTTTTCAAAAATTACAATAATACTTTGTTTGCCTTATTTGGCTGATAAGTCAGTTGATATTTTCTTCTGAAAGTATTGACTTTATAGAGGCAAAGGAATGGAAATGTCGAAGTAGGTTACCTAATAATACATAAGCAGTATTTTTCACTTCAGATAAATATTCATTTAGGCTTTCATTGCTGCATGATTTAAGTATTGGGCTCTTTTTTTTTTTTATTCATATAAGAAAGATGAGGACAGGGCTCAGTTAGTGCAATTACTAAGTTCATTATTTTGATATTTCACTTAAATGTGATGCCATGTGTTTCCTTCCACCCACCCCCCCAAGAGTGGAGGAAGATGGATCTTATAGTGGAAATAAGTTTAGAAAAAATTGCCCAATGTATTGCAACTGGTACCTCATTTTGGCAGTTTTCTTGGGTAGAGTTTAACTTGAGAGGAATTGGAAGAAAACCAGAACCTTCCCACATGCCATGTGACTCCCAGAAATAACAGCTCTGTATTGAGCTTGTTAGGAAGAGTTATGAGCATCTGAGACTGGCTCGAAGTGAAACATGTTTGTTCTTCCAGGAGGAAGAAATGAAGCCTCTGACTAGTTACAAACTTTTAAGCATTTTTCTCAAAATGGTTCAAGTAAACTAAGATAACAAACTCAAGAGATAACGTCTTCCAGCTCTGCTAAATTAGAGGGATTTTTACTTCCCAGAAATTAAAAGGGCCTGCATGATGCTATCATGAGATAGACTTCAGTTATTCAAAACAGGAATATTCAAAACTTTTTCTTTATTTTGGAGTACTCCTGATTAGGATGGCCTATGCTATGATGTGACCACTGCAAGATTAAGGATAACATTCCCAGTTTTTAGCAGGAACCTCCTAAATGTTAAAGCCAGTGTAGGCAAATGATCTGTTTTCCCTGTGTGCAGTCTGCAGTGGAGGTGTGTGCTGAAGCACACAGTGGTATGGAAGTGTCTCACAGTATCCTCATTTAGGAAGGTATGGGGTTGATTGTCAGTACTTTGAGGTGACTACTGTGAGAAGCTGCTTTTAGTGACAATTCACAGTATGAAACACAGTGATTTTCAGAATACATTTTTAATTAGTCTTTGCTACTGTTTCTCTTTAGAGAAAATTAAAGGTAAATACAATTACAACTAATGAATGTTCTTGTATCTAATTAAAAATAACTTAAAGATGATTTACGGTGGTTTACCTGTCAGTTAAAAGTTTATATTACATTTGATTTAATACTATTTCTTAATTTAAATATTGTTTAAGTGTGGAAAAGTTTGTTTTTTGTGAAATCTAATCAAGTGATCTCTGTTACAGCTAGTCACCATAATGAAAACCTGCCTATTAGAAAGCAAATATTTGTTTTTAAACAAAATGTAAAGTTGTCAAACTCATTGAAATTAAGGTGTTAGGTGTTATCAAGTACTGATTTTTGCACTAAAAATAAACAAAAATTTTATTTTCAGCACAGCTTGTAACTTATTCTCTCTAAGCTGATGAAGGAATCACTAATTTCTTTTGATCTTGCAAAAAAAAAAAAGTCATTTTGCTTTGAAAGTGAAAATACAATTGAAAAGTTGAGGCTGCTTGAGGATACAGTATTAAGTAATTATGTCTTTGGTGACATTCATACTGCATGCAGAGCTGACATGCCATGTGAATTGTTTGACTTTGTTCAGAGAATTGAAGTAATGGTGTATTTTATCCATAGAAAAGAAGAGAGGAAACAGTATGCATTTCATCTTACAGGATTTCTATCCTGGAAGGTGCTTTCTGCTTTCCTGTGTTTTATAAACAAATAGAAAAAGAAATTAAATGTATTTGTAGTCACATATTTCTCTCATTCTTAGTAAGAGTGTAAGATAGATCTTCTGACCATTCTACCCATCCAGGCTTTAGTTGTTTTGGCCTTTATTGTAAAGTAACACTTGGGAATGCCAAGTGGTGTTGGGGACTGAGAAGCAAATGCCTGTTGCTTACTGATAGCTGGAAAACACATTTCATAAATAGCAAAAGGGAAATGTTTCATTTTAAGTACTTTTTTTAACTTGGTAAATTATTTGTTATATCCAAATGTAAATACTATTTAAGAATATATTCAGACTGCTAGTAAATAAATTCACCTTATGTGAAACAAACTGGATATGAATGATAATTTATAAGTTAAACCTTGTCACAGACAGGGGGGAAAATTAAGATCTGTGTGCTTTTCTGCTTCCTCTCTAAGAGAAATAGCCAGCAATTAGGAAGTTGGTGTGTGAATTATTCCCCCTCTAAAAAATCTGATATATTTAGTTGTGTTTATACAATGCATTACATATGAATGACCAAGTACTTTCAAAATTTACTGTTCAGTATTACAGTTTTTGTACCTCACACTTTGGTTTTAAACCAGCAGATGGCATTTGTTATTCCATTCAAGTGCAGACTAACGTAAATTTTGTAAGTGCATTGTAATTGACTTCAGTATATAGAGAAATCCTGTTATCTGAGCTCTACTTCTGACGCCTCTGCATTCATGCAAGTTCCTGAAATTGAGATACTGCTTACTTAGCCCAATGCATATTAGGAGCATATAGCAAACTTCAGAATACCCTCTTACACATTCTACAGCCTCTTGTCTTGTGGCCAGCAGCATCCTCTCTACATCTCAGGGATTTAACACCAGTTTTCTACTCCAGCTGCTGTGGGGGACAGTGTTTCAGTCGTTCCACTGTTTTGTAGAATAACTGAAGCTGAGCAAGCTGGTAGAAGTGGAGGGACCAGGATGCTCTCTAGGGCAGCCTGTAATCTATGGGTAAGGCACTGGAATACAGTCTGCCTAGTGGTGTGCTCATCTCTACAGCCCATGGCGAAATGTTTTGTACTTCAAACCATACTTTATGAAAGCCACTACTGTAATTCTAATTTGCACTCTGTACTCTCATTCTATGAAAAAGCGCTATCTCTTCCAATGGCGTTACTTTGAGTGCACTTTCTTTTTTAATTTTGATAGTTTTCTGATTGAACCTAAATGTCATATAATCAAGGAATGCTCCAGTTTTTGAGGAAAACAAAGGTATAAATTTAAAATACTTAGCTCAAGGTGGGGTCAGTTGTTTTATTCATTTTTCCTGTAAGAAATATGGTGGTGATTTAAAATGCAGACAAGATTTCCTGAAAGAGGTATTAAAATGGCTCGAGTTACTCTAATATTCAGCATTCTATTCTTTTACTCAATAGTACAGATCTGGTAGTAGAGTATAGCTGCCAATATAGTGGATAATTCTTGCCTACAAGATTTTAGTTTAGGTGAACATTTTACTGCTGTCCCTTCTCTTACTTCCTCCCACTATCTCATATCAAAAATTATCTCTAAACGTGACTCCAGATCTCTCAAAGTTAATAATAATTCGTTATGTGACGTTTTCAAACCCACGTGTGCCTCATATGGGGCAGTTCCTTTTAATAGCCATGTGGCTAAACTAAGGAAGGATAGACGAAACCTGCAGATTCTAGAAAAAGTAGAGCTCCTCTACCCAAGGCTTCCTATAGCCAAGATCCTCTCCACAGGAGCTGCTCACCTGCAGGAGTCTATATGGTTCCTGTGAGAGCCAGGTCTTCAGCAGCATTGTTCTGCTGGCAGAACAGCCAGAACTGAAGCAGGTAGCTTGTCCTTGAACTCCGTCACATAGTGGGGAAAATGTCCATATGGTTCTTCTAATTCAGGAATTTTGTCTTGCTCATTTTGGATCAATAACCTATATGTTCACTATTAATCAATATTAGTAATTGGTTTAATGTAAGTTAAGTGGACCCAAACCTTTGTCTGCTGTTAGGTTTTTCAGAGAGACAGAGGGGTCATATGCTAAATTGCTTCAAAATTTAACCTTGTATTTTAATTTAACTTAATTTAATACACGTACATGTTTTTTCTAGATCTCATGGTCCAAAAGCAAAAACATCTTTCTTACTCTTGGCAGACAACTATTTTATATGACAAAACTCACTTACATAGGTAGTTTCTCTTTTGCTGAAAAGTAACAAGTTTTGTAGAAAACTCAGTTTGTGTGTCAAACTACCTTAAATTATATGAGAAAGTAACTATGGAGCATTACTTGAGTAGCTCATGATCTGGAAAGGGCATGAACCACCAAGCACACTTCAAAAGTACTTTCAGATTTCTTGTACTTATGTGAAAGCAGCTGTTTCAAAGGTGGTTCTTGGCTAACCTTTGTTTTGTTATGGAGCAACTGTGTAATTTTTATTCATGTTCTGAAAGCATTGATCTCGCGGTCTGAACTGTTGTATTGGCAATCACCAGTGAGCACAGCACCTTGATGGAAGCTGTGAGAAAAGCATGGAGGAAGGTGATGTGCTGGGAGGGAAATCCAGTTCTCTTTCGTGAGTTCAACAGTTTTCTGCAAGATTTGGCTTTTGTAATGAGGGCTTCTCTGTCCCCTTCTTGCCTGCACTAGATTGGGGACTGTGACCACAAGGTATTTGATTTCAAACAAACCAGATAATGCATTGACAGAAATGAGGAAATTTGATCTGCTGCCATGGTATGTGTGTACATGGAAAATTGCAGCATCTTAGATGCTGGTGATTCGTCACATTTTGACAAGAAAACTGATGGGAAGAGTGAGAGGTCGTAACTTGCATATGAAACATCAGATGCTGAATTTGACTTTTTTGTTCTTTTTTCCCCCCAAGTTCTCACTTATTTTTTTTAATTCATTTTGTATCATCATGGTTAACAAGTAGATGATGCTGTTGGACCATGCAAGCTGAAATTTTATGCTTCCTGGTGAGATCTGAAGGTATGGGGTGTGTGCTGCAGTTAAGGGGGTGTACAGCAGATGCCAGTAGAGGCCTGTGGAGTCAAAATAGAAATATGACCAGCGTTTCCATAGCAACAACTTCCTCCTGGCAGTCCTATTTATAGCAGTGCTGCAGTCCCAGCCTCGGTGCAGCTCTCGGAGGGACTCTCTAGGAAGGGTTAACCTTGTTAGGAAAAACGTAGACATAAAGGTACACTGAGACTGTGTGGGTTTGCTTTCTTGTGTTTTATTGAACAATGAAGTTACCGGTGCTGTTTATTTTCTTTACATTCGTTTCGAAAATTCTTTATTTCAAAATGGAGATCCATTAAATCTGTAAGCTGTGAGCAAATACTGCTCCTCCTTCCGTGTGTTTAAGGAGAAATGCAACCCAGTGGCACAGTGCTGGGTGTGTAGTGAAAATCAAAACATCTGCTTTTTCAAGAGCTTTTTTCTGCCTCTGTTTCTACCCATAATTCCTTCTAAAAAATGCATGCCTGGCAAGACTCAAAATGGATTGTGTTCAATTACATAATTTCTGATGAAAATGTTGGGGGGGTTAACTTAGAAAATGGCTATCTGCATCCTTTGTTTTACATCCTTTTCTCTCAAGGTTTATATAACAACTAGAAAAATACCACACATTGCCTCAGGCTTATAGCAAAGACATTCTAGGTTCTTTAGTATATATTGTGTAACAAATTTGAAAGTCATTAAATGCTTATAAACTTTTGTATTTTCTAATTCAAAATTAGACAGTTAAATTGTTTTATTTTTATGAAATGTGCTACCTGCATCTTTCAACTTAAAAGTATTTTATTGGTCAGTCAGATACCCACAAAATTCAGCAAGATCCCCAGGCTCTTAAAAATAGACCATCCCTCACCAACACTTTGTATCAAGTAGTTACTCAGTCCTTTTGTAATACATAATAAATACTAAAGTTGTATTTTCATCTTTCTTGAAATAACTGATGCATAAAAGGAAAGATGTGTTTCACCAAGTCATCAATTTTTAAAGCAAATAAATAAACTTTCTTTAACCTCTAGGAAAAAAAACAAGTTCTTTATTGTTCGTTTATAAGGCTTCTTTAAGTTATTTTTTTCATAGATTGCAAACAAATAAATATGCAGAAAATGTCAGAGGATGTCTTTTCAATGCAGATAAAGATCTCCTGTGAAAATAAGAATATTTAAATTTAATATCATGTTTAATATTTAAAATAAGATAGAAAATAATATTTTTATTTGGAGAAATAAGACATGAACCAGGAAAATACTAAGTTTCAAGATTTGGAATTAAAACCTAAATTTTAGTTAGCTGTAGGTGATCTGAAATTTGTTTGCATCATAAACCCATTTTTCAAGGTTCTCTCAAGGAATACAGTTAATTGTCTCAAAACTCCTGTTCTTGACTGCAAGATACTCAAGGTATTCAAGGTATTAAACTTCACCGAACACTAGAGAATGGCCTTACTTGCACAGTCCTGCTTTGGTTGAATATAGAAAAATGCACCACATTATCATTTAAAAATATTTCAAATGTTTTCCAAGTAAAGTTACGACATATGGTAACATGCTGTTACTCAACCATCTGGGTCCTTTGAGGAAAGGAGGGTGCTCACTTTCTTAATCCTTCACTTTTAAGGCTTGACTGGTAGGGCAGAATTGCTTCCTAGAATTTGAGAAATTCTGTTTTAGCAGGGGGCTATTAAAAATAAATTGTCCTCGGAGCTATGTGATTCCTGATTCTTTTTTAGCAAGGAGGTGGAAGGTCTGTGGCTGGGTTATAGTGCTGTGTGTCACCTGTTACAGAACATCGGCCCCCGGGAAAATGTGCGGGAGGTTATGGATTGGCCATCAGGATGGGCATAAATGGCTTTGTTGCATTTATCAGCTTAGAGAACTACAATGTTAGCCCTTGTCAGTGGCTATCATCATTATGTTGCTTTTTATTAACTGTGGGAGAATGCCTTAGAAGTTTTTACTAAAATAATATTTATCAAAATGTCGGAACTTGCACATGCAGCATTTGAATTCAGGGCTGAATCTCTTACCCACTGCTCTGAGTTTTTTAATGTGTTTTTAAATACTGCCAAAATTCAGTGGCTACAATTTAGCAAAAATAAATTTCTGTTAAAGGAAATTCTTAACCTTCCAGTGTTGACTTTGGCTGCAAGAAATTGGAACTTTGTTACCCCTTGTAGAACAGAAATTTAAGGTTCTATATTCTTTCTATATAGCATATAAAATACTTACTGTGGGTAAATTAATTGGAACACCAGAGTGTCAACAAGATGAAAGATTTAGAAAATAGGAAGTTACACCTTTAAAAATCATGGACTTCTTTTGAAGACATTGAAGGCCACGTGGAATGTGGGTTTCAAATAATACCAGTGTGGTGGTATTTTGTATTGTCATTGGGCAATTTCCTAGGTTGGGAAAGTGTGTTACTGTCTATAAAAGTATGACCAGCACTTTGTTTTCGAGTTTTACATATACAAAATTCCTGTAACTATGTTTGCTGGCAGCAGTTTGTAAAATTCTGGAAAATGCAGCCTTTCTCTTAGGATCTCTTCTAACAGTTCCACCTTGATAACGTGCTTTCACTTAAACCAGTTCACTCCTGTAATCTCAGAAGACGGGTATTCCTGATTCCTCTTTTTTGCACCTAATTCAAGTGTCCAGGTTAGTCACTTAGGTCCATTCAGAGCTCTGAATTTTGCTGGTTACATTTGCTGCGTGGCAGTTTCCACATCTCTCCATGGATTCTAGATAGCTGACAGACTCTAACTTACGTAACGGGAAGCAATGTGGATTTTGTAAATTTGCTCTTTTAGATCAGGGAAACAAAATGGTTTAGTTGAAGACCTGTGCAAAAGATAAGATGACAGTAGTGTAAGGACTCAGTACTGTCAGAGAAAAGAGGGACAGGATAAGCACACCATCATACCAGGTGTCTTTGTTTATTGGAGAAGATAGACAAGGTTAGAAAGCATATTAGTCTCTTGGAAGGATTCCCTTAATGCCCAGAGATTTGCAGTGAGCTACAAGGGAGAGCACAGCTGTATAATTCCAAAGGAGCTCTTCAGCCCTGCAAAGTTCACCAGGCAGGGAAATAAGTATCTTGATGTTGTCTAAGCACTTTTTATATTGCTGTATCAAAGGTGCATAACATTAGTGTGTCATAAAGTGTTTGGTTATATAAAGCATATAATATATCCCCTCTGCCTGTTTGTGACCCCTGATAAGGCAAACAGATCCTCGTGGTCTTCACTAGCTCTTGTTTATGGCAGCAAAGCCTTGAACCAGTGGGATGTTATGGATGTCATAATTGATTTTGGAACAGAGCAGGTGAATGTCTGGAAGGCATAAGAAGACCCATGTAATGAGCTGACGTCCACAGAGGGTTGCAACACCAGACCCTGACAGGAAGGCAACCTGGTCACCAAGAGATCTGGTGCTCACCTGTATTTGCAAATGGCTGCGTAAAATGTAAGCATTTAGACAGTTGGTTCCAAATTCTGAACAGGTGATGGAGAAAGTATTTACATTTCCAGAGTATCTGGACCCTAAAAGCAAAATGTGTTCCTGTGCCTTGCACAGAGTCTAGAAATGTAAGCTGTGGCGTTGGCCAAGGCCAAACACAAGTATAGCCATGCCCATTAGGAAGAACGTAGCCAAATCTGTGAAGTCTGTCTGTCAGCATTTTTATTGTTTTATCATTGTCATGGGCAGTTTGTCATCATGAGTTTTTTCTGAGGCACAGGGCTGTTATGAAATGGTTATATAATGTCCAAGGGTGGGTATCTGCTGACATTTGAAAACTATGCAGTGAGAAGTATGGTGGTGAAAAATGAGAGGTATGTCTTTAACACGTGTTGACTGTAAGGCAGGAGACAGATTGTGAAAAAGTTATTTCAATCTTTCTTAAGAATAGCCTCAATTTTTAAGAAGCCACATCATAGATATGCAGAGGATATACTGGAAAACCTGTCTAATGTATTTGTTTCCATTTTCACAAAAATGAATGGTTGCATTGTAAGCATGCAAAATTACATAATGTGCAAACTAATGTTAAATACAACTTTCAGTTTATTTTCCTTATGTTTTGCACCATTAAAAATTATGCTTTCTAGACTTACTTCACAGTTGAAAATACTCAAAAATACTTAAAGTATTGAAAGTATTAAAACACCAAAGTATTGAAAATGCTCTTTCTTGTGGAAGAGTGAACTCTTATTCTGCAAATAGTTAAATGCATTTCATTCATTCCTGGAGTAACTGGAACAGAGTTTGAAAAAGTATAATGCAGTTGTGTATGTGTACATGTATAGTACATTAACTTCTTCAAACTGATTTTCCTCAAAGGAAGAAAATAATACCTTTTTTCCAACCAATAATAAAATAAGCTTATTCAGTAGTGGTAGCAAGTAACTTCCATGCTTAGAAAGTGTATTTGTTGAAAGCATGAGATTACTAATTATTACATTCTAGCTGGTTTTGTTTGCTATGGTGATGTAGTACTCTGTCTTAATAACAAGGGACAAATTGCAGAATAAGTCACTTTTGGTTTTTTTCACACGTGGTTGTGGTAAATTAAAAAAAACCATACACCTACCTTCTGAAGAAGTTGTTACCATATTCTAACATAAAATTTATATTTGAATATAAAATGCAATGCATTAAAAAGTTGTGAGAACACACGCTAGAGAAATTCGTGCTTTTTTGTTTGCTTTTTAAAAAACAAAACACTCTTAAATTTACATGAAAAGAGACTTTTCACAGTATAAAACCAGTACATCATAGAGCTTCTCTTAACAGGAAGTGGAGGAGAGTAGTGGTTAGCAAACGCTGCCAGCAGGAAGCTTGACACATGCACAGCTCATAGTGGTGCTGGGTTGTCCAGCTCCCTGTAGATGTTTTCTCTTTTGCTTTTGTAAAAGTCACTGGTGTGTGGATGGCAGCACACAAGGAGGCACCTTGTAACCAGTGCACGGGAACAGCCACAGCTTTGCAGAGACTGGAAGGTTTTGCTAATCGCCTCTTCCATAGGCACTCCAGGAATGGTGCACATGAGCAGAAAGTGACTCAGGAAAATGAGGGCCAACATTGCTCTGAATTCACTGCCCAGTGGGATGAATCGAGTAAGTAGTGGGGGTTTTGTTTGCTTTACAGATACTTGCAGTTCAGCTTGCCTCGTAAGTGAAGAACTTGCATATTTGTAGCCAAGTATGAATACTGATGTGTGATACATTCTGGGGCAATTTTACAACTCCTTACCTAAAGGTATTAATGTGAAGAACAGCACATTGCATCAGACAGGGGGAGATGGGGGCTGGTTCATGGACTAGTGTCTGGTGGGAGAATTTATCCCTTGTTTGTTTGTTTTTTTTTCTTTCAAACCACAGTTGACTTGTTTTGGCAAGCCCCCGCCCCAGCTCTTACTTCTAAAGTACTTCCTTTATTTTCAAATTAAATCAGCAAGTTTAGCAGAAATATAAAACACTAACTGAAGGCTGTAATGTTTAAACTTTGGAATAGGTAGACATTGCTGCACAGATTAAACTACTAATTATAGGGTTTTTCATCATTCATAGTTTTATTTTAAGGGATATATACATTAAATGCTCTATCTAGTAGTAAACAGTATAAAATTGTGGTTGATTTTTAACTGTTACACATTAACTTAGTGTGGGAATGCTGGTTATTAATTTCTTAATTAGTGAACAGTTTACAGTGTTTGTATGTCTTAAAACTTTTCATGGTTATATTTTGGGTAATAAAAGAGATTCTAAAAAAATCACAATATAAATAAATTGGCATTTCGGTTTATGTTGTGTTGGTTTTTGTTTTGTTTTAATTTTAAAACCATGCAGTATTTTCCAAAGCAATTCTTGTCTCTGGTTAAATACTCATTTTAAAATGTTACAATATGGTAATTTATGATAATTTTGTTCCAAATTTCAGATTCATTGATGGATTTGAGATGGCACAATTATTTCAGTTGAAGATAGGCCCTGTTGGAAATGCTTAACATAACAGTGTTGCCATGAAGAAAATCAGTGTTTATACATCTTGCTTGCAACTTAAAATATTATAGGAGTAGGGAGTGAATATGTTCTCAGAGGATAAGCAGTAAACATGGAAACAAAAAGGTGTTAATGCATTGACCTAAAGTAGATTAAATCTAGGTCTCCCAAATGAAATGGGAAAGAATTGACTCGTTTTGTTGGAAAGATAAATGATGAAAGTGCATAAATTCTGAGCTTCCACTTCTCCAAAATATTTTCAGCTTGGTAAAAATAGGCACATACTTGTGTTGATGTAGAAGCTCTTTTTTATGTAAATAGCTTTTTGAAAAAATAACACTGAGGCATTTTTGTTTATATAACATGAAGAAAAAAATGGTATTGACCTACTGACACTTACAAATTGTGACCTGTTTGTGTACAAGTCTCTACTTTTCTCCCCCCTGTTTAAGGCAGGCTTCCTCATGTGACATACTTGATGAGGAAATGGACTGTCGTGTCTCTTGATAAACGTGAAAATGGCTGTTCTGTGAATGCTATTTTAAGTCATAATTAAGCAGAGTGGTTGCATGCAGTTTTCTGAGCTCAAGTTGCTGAGCTGCTAGCTGAATGGTGGGTGTCTGTGTAGCTTTGGTTTTGGGGTGAAATTCTGAATCTTTATGCTGAAACTTTACTTTCAATTTTTAGATTATTTAAAAAAAAATAATTTAAATCACTGTAGGTACCCGTGAATTAAGTCCGCATTTAGCTGGAGTGATAGAGAAGATAGGGAGTATTTCTGTCTACTCTTGACTCCTAATTAGATCTTCAGAAAAGCACATCATCTGTGAAAATTCTTTGTGCAATGTGAAAGAGAAACAAGGTGTTGGGGTCTTTTGTTTGTTTTGGTTTGGGGGGTTTTTTTGTTTGTTTTCAGTTGTTTTGTTTGTTTGGGTTTTTTTTCCATGAGAGTTCAATGTCATAGAGTTGCTCAGTGTCACTGAATTCAGGTTTTAGATTAATTTCACAGACAGTTGAATGAATAAGCAGTGTGTTAGAAACATGTTGGTATTTTTCTTGTAAGGACATTTGAATATTCTCAATTATTCTGCCCATATCACTGCAACTTAGAAATGTCAGTGTAAAGTTGTAGATGAACCTACATGGCAGACAACATGAATTACTGTTGAAGTTCAAGGCAAAGTACTCTTAATTCATGAAAAAAGTTTGGAAAGTGACTCCTCAAAATTGTTGTTATTTTAGGCTTCAAGTAGAATCCATTTGAGAAGAAGGTTAATATACCTTCTGCTATAATGGAATACAGTAACTAGTCTGTTTCTGTGTATGTTCTTTTACAAGCAGTTAAAGCTTTGGGTTTGCTAGAGGAGAAGGAGCTGCTGCTTGTTGGGTGGACTTTGTGCTGTCAGTTGTCTAGTGTTGTGGGTTTGCCTTGTGGTCTGTGGCCTTAGGGGTTTTTCAGTGGTTGATTTTGAAATTTAACATCATTGCTTTGTTATTTTGATATATAAAGCATACAGTTTCTCCAGTGTGCCTTGGATTCTTGGTTAATGCATGAAATGAATGTGTTTTTGCAAAATCCTCAGAGTCCACTAGGGCAGAGGTGACTCAGGGCACCACAGACCTTGGAATCTGTTTTAAAAAGCTGACTGAGCACACGTGTGATTGTACAGCCTGGACTGGTAACCAGGTCAGTTGTGCTGCACAGCCCAGGGGTGACTGGGACATGATGGCAGCCATCAGAACGATGCATTTCATTCTCTCTGTAGTCATGTCTGTGACCACTTTCAACTATACGGAACGTACATTTTGATTTTTGTTTTGTTTTCTTACTTGCTTGTTGCTCTTTGAAAGATTGAAATGGGAAAGGAAAGAAAGAAGAGTCTACTTGGTTTTGAACATAGAGCCAGTAAGAGGAGTGTGAATCTTTAATTCTTGACCAGATACAAGTATTTTCCAAGTCTGCATAAGAGAACACATTAACAACTTGGAATTGGTCAGAAGAGTCACCACTTGTGCATGGCATCTTCATAGTCTCTAAATTGAAAATGAATGGTGATGAACAGTCGAATATTATTGGGCTCTAACTGATTCAAGATAATACCAGTATACTTCCAAATACTGCGGAATGATTTATAGAGATTTAGCTGAATAATTACTATATATGTGTACGTGTGTGTGTAGACAGAAAAATATATGTGAAATATGAAATAATGTACAGTATGAATTGCTTAAAGCTTTAGAATAACTACTAGTTGGGTGGAAGTCAACAGATAATTCTGGTCTAAGGTTGCTATGGAAACAACCAGTGCTTGATATAATTGAGAACATCTTAAACCCTCCTGGTGTTTGCATGCTTTTTTTCCCCTGCCATTTTGAGTTGCTTTAGACATGAATAGGTAGCATTGGTCAGAACAGTAGTAGTTAATGAGCACAACCAAATACCCGTGTCCTGAATATTGATTTTTATGTTCGACTGGTTTCTTGTGCTTTGTAGTTTTTTTGAATCACAAGGAGCTCATAAGGAAGAGCAGCTCTCTGGATTCTGTGTGCTCTCTCTTTCTAGTTAGTGTGTAAGTGTAGACTAGATTGAAGCACTGATTTGGTAGAGATTAACATACTTCATCAACTGTTGGATTAATATTAGGAGCAATATGTTTCTGACAACTAGCTTTTCAGCATGAATGGTAAGTCTTTTCTATTCCCTTTGACACTATTTTTTTGTTCTGTCTTCACAATCAGGAAAAATCTACCAGGTTTCCCTTTCTTGTCTGCATAGCTGCATCGACTGCTGTTTTCTTTGTTTTTGCAATCGACTCACTGTGGGTTTCTATTTAAAATTACTAGTCTTAAAGATTTACTGGTTTTTATTAAAGTGTTGGCTTTGCATAACCGGTATTTAGTATTTTAAATTTTATTTTAAAGCTTGCTTTTAGAAATAACTTAAAAATCATTAAGGCACAGAATCTGATTTGGAAAATTTTATAATTGAATATATACATGTCGGTTCACTTAATTTTCTGTGCCACTCAAATTATTTTATGTGAATTGATACAAATCAGAGAGGCCTTCTGAAATTATTGTAATTATTACCTAAAAATTATAAATAGGCTTTTGTTGTTTTACATCCGAACCAGCTTATTCTTCTATGAATTTTAGTCTTCTAAATGCTGGGATAGCAGAATAGTTGAGGTCATTCATGGAAGTAGGGGAGGGGAGTCTCATTTGAAATGAGATACTATAATAGATCTAGTAAACTTATCAGTCAGGTATTTACTTTCCAAAACCACAATGACTACTTATTATAAGGTACTTTGAACACAATGGAATTATCAAATGCTATATTCTTACCTGGAATATATTGAAAGTTGGTTTTAAATATATGAACTCTGTACATTTGTTTCCTTAGAAAAAGATAACCTTTGAAAATTATTTGCAAAAAGCCCAAACATGTTAGTTTTCAAAACGATGCCTTTGTGTTTCAAACAGATAGTCTGGAGCTTTGGAAAATGACTGAGGCAGGGATTTCTTGAAAAGAAAAAACAGTTAATCATGTGTATGGGGTTTGTCTGTGTGTGTCTGTGTGGTTTTGCTTTATCCTACAAATTTAAAGGACCATTTTTACAAGGGTTTCACTTGTGTACATGGCATGACATAAAGAGTGGGAGGAGTTATCCTACTGCCTTATCTAATATCAGCTTGTCTATACTTATCTCATACAAATGTGTTGAGGTCATCTTCCCCAGAATGGAAAGTGTGGCTGTCGTTTCCTTGCTGTACAAAGTACAAAATACAAATGTCAAAACTGGTACAGTTATTAAGACAGTGTTTCAGTACTTTGTACGTCCATGAAGGAAATTGGTGGTACAGCATCATTCATGACTGTTCCAGTAAACCTAAATGCAGGCTGTCTCTGAAAGTGGTGTCCCAGCCTCCAGTGTGTGCTCCCTGCATCCCTGCAGGGCTGCTGGCAGGTGGGAGCCCAGAAAGGAGCTGGTGGGGAGCTGATGTGGCCACGCAGGTCCACAGCTGGCCTGCACTTGCCCCACAGGGACACGGTGGCATCCCAGCATCCCTGCCGCCACCTGCCGCTGCTCAGCCTCTGTGGGGAGCGGGGGCGAACCAACAGCCTCCCTGCACTTCCTCCGTGTCACGCGGCCGCCGTCGTCTGCTCAGGGAGACGCCTCTCCTTGGGCCGGGAGGTCTCTGCTTTTCACCAGTTACCAGGCAGGGTTTTCCATAACATTTTCCTCTGTTTTTTTTTTACAGTTAGTTTGTAGCTTCTGTAGGAATCAAGGTTTGTCGAAATCAGCTCTGAATTTTGAATTTTGGGTGGTTTTCGTTTGGGTATTCTCTTATGATTGAGTCATAAAGAATAAATTTCATACAAGCTGGGTGAAAAAGAGGTTACAGTTGCTTGTAACCTCAACATTTGTATGGGTTTTTTGTTTGTTTGGGGAGGTGTTTTTTTGAGGTGGTGGTGGTTGATTTAGGGTTGGGGGTTTTTTTGTTTTCCTTGGGGATTTATTCTACAATTTGCATCTGTAGATTTCATTCATCTTGACATCCAGGCTCCAAATTCAATTAAAAATAGAAATAAATAACTACAGCTTTTACCAGGTGTTAGTTCCCAACCAAAACTGTCTATAAACAAGTCTAATTTTGACAAGGGAAAGGTGTCTATCTCCTGTTCCATCAAGATTAAGTCTTTGCTTTAAACGTTTCCCTATTTAAACCACTTGTGCTTTTCAATGCACTTTTGTGGCTGTCTTCACTGCAGCAGTGTTACATTACACCCTGTCAGCGGATAAAATCAGATGCTTCCCTTGTGAAAGATGGCCAAGATGCAAATGTAACCTCGATGAAAAAGTGATACATTTTCTTCAGTTGGAAGTACAATTGGCTATTTTTTTTACTTCTTTCTTTTCCCTTTCCAATAAAAAGTCTGATTATATCATTAGATTTTCTTTTTTCTGAGAAAGACTCAAAGAAAAAGCTGGTTTTCTATTTCTTTGGACTTGGGCTTTTGTTTTGAACAGCAGAACATTCTTGAACAGAATAAATTGGAAGGCCAAGTAACTTCAGTAGCCCTGGCTCCCAGTGCTGAATGGTGCTACTCTGCTAAATCTTCTGTTTCACTAAGAATATGCTTAATACTCCCAAGTATCACCAAGTACACAATTGGGCTACTCCTTTCCAATGCTGCCATTAGAGGTCATGGGTGATACAGACATTTGCACTCACGAGACAGTACTTACCAGATGTGTGGGGAGACAGATGGAGTAGTATGTGGAAAAGGCTTGAGCCACACTAATAGACTGCTGAATTATTGTCCAGTTTTGTGCACACTAGAGAATAGGAATGTTTAAGGAGTGAAGGGTGAAGGGAGGTAGTGTAAGTATCTTAGCTATGTGCACTGGGAACATTTTTAAGGGCAAGGGACAAGTAGCAACTGATTATTCCCACTGCTGAAAAGACTATAGAAAATGGAAGGATGCCATGGAATTTCCGGGTGCCAGAACTAAACATCTTTCTGTATGTGTCTCATGGGACTACTGCTTTCTTCTTTTCAAAACTTCCCCAGTGTTACCTGTTAGCCTCTGACAGTGAATTAGGGCTCTTGGGTGCTAACTTGGGTGTGTGTTTTGTTCTGCTTCTTGTACAAAATATTTGAAAAAGGCAGCATGAGAGTTGCTGCATAGACGTAGTTCTTCAAATGCATCCACACTGTGAACAGTCCCTCAGGGTGCTTGGTTTGGGGTAGAAGCAAAAAATGTTCAATAAAATGGACATTTCTTCCAAAGGAAAGGTTATTTGTTGTGTTGCAATCTTGAACTGTGACTTACTCTAGTCCCCATTACATTACTCACATATATGTTATTATGAGAAAGATTTTCCTTTCCTTGGTTTTTAGTTTACATCTCAAATTGTTTATGCTGGTTCCTCTAAGAGTTGCTGCTGGTCCTGCTATTGCAGGCCAAAGTTCACAACGCGAGTTTCCCAGCTTTAATTATTGAGGTTCTTACCAGCAGCTTTGTAACTTGCATAATGTTTTTGGTGTTTTTCTTTGTTCGTTCTTACTTGTTGACAGATACTGCAGCCCATTAAAAATTCACTCAGTTTAGTTGCTTTAATTTTTTTTGCACGTTTTACAGTTCACTTCTGTGCCAGTTTTATGTCTGTCTTTTTAGACAAATAAGTGCTAACTTTAACCAGTTTCTCTCCAAAGTCCTATTCGCTATCAGAATGGATAGTAAAAACTCTTACCTACTTCTTGCCTGCCTTAATCCTGAGGCAAACAAAAATTTGTTATTCGCTTGATGTGTTGAATTGTGAAATGTGTTTATTTACATAAGACTTCCTTATTCAGGAAGTTAGTCTCTGCTATTTAAGGGTATAAATGAACTTCTCCTGCTTGGCTAGTTATTGCAGGCAACCCTTTCCTGTAAATACTGAAAGCATGTTCTGCAGGAGATATGTCAGTGCAGAGATGTGTCAGAAGCTCAGATCTTGTGAAGAGATGAAGAGCTGTTTTGCTGATTTACCCTGACAGCTGTGAAGACATGTCTTGCTGATCCCAGAGCATCTATATGAGAATTTGTGAAGTTTTGTTAATGCAGGAGCTGGGACAAGGCCGCTTTGTGGAAAGTACACTGAGATATGAGTGCACATAGACCAAGATTGATCTATCTGCTATTATTTTGATGCCTTGTATGAAATACTTGAAAAAAAGAAAAAGCAACACAAGAGTTGCTCTTCTCAAGTAACTTGTTAAATGCATCCATACAGTGAACAGCCCCTGCAGTTTTTTAGTTTGGAGTAGAAGGGAGAAATTGCTTTAGTAAAACTTTTAAAGGTTACTTCTGAAGGAAAGTGTATTTTTGCATGAGTGTTATGCTTACTGTTGCTAAAAATCTAGGTATAAAGCCTAGTCTTAGTGATAGCTGCCTGGTAGTATGTTATCCTTTTTAGTCACTGAATTTTGACAAAGAGGGAATATGGGACAGTATTAGGGAGAGCAAAGTTGGTGCTAGCCAGTTAGCCAGGATCCTAATGGTGCAGAGGGCTGATCTAGAGGGGAAACTGCAGCAGGTGCTGTAAACATTTTGCTTGGTAAGTGTTTTTGACTGTAGGAGGAAAATCTGGAATAATTTGTGTATTTGTACTAGCTGCTAGAATTTGCTGAAAACCTTTGCTCAAATAGGTGATGCACTTACAAGACACCTTATAGCAGTGCCCTAGAAAATGTTGTTCTTGGAACTCATTCTTGAATGGTATTCTTTTTTTCCCCCCCTACATGGTAACCATGGAAATATATGCACTGCAGAAACAAAAGATTTTGAATTATCACAATTTTTGCCCAGTTTTCACCTTTACTTATATTGTTAATATCTGTTTTAGTTCACACAGGCAGGTGGTCTTTTACACTGTCCTGTGGTAGTTGCAACATTTCAGATTACTTGCTGGATTAAGTTCAGCAAGAATTATGGAGGGTGGTACTGCACAGCTGAAGCTTAATTCCTGATTTCTCACAAAGCACATCAATGTATGATAATTGAGGACATTACACATTAAGATTCTTCACCTAGCCTTTTCTGCATGAACTAATTTTATGTGTAGGGAGTGTTACGTACTGCATTTGAAAGTAATTGTATTAAACATATATTAATTTTAAATTTAATAGAATTATTCAATACAATAATTGAAAATCAGTAAGTTAAAATTAGAATTATTTCTCAGAAACCTTTTCAGCAGTCCAGTGCAGTGTATTCATTGTCTCGTCACACTAGTACAAACTGGCACCCTTTCAGAAAAGGAGTGGTTCTGCCCCCCATTTTGCCTGTTTCTACCCCGCTTCTTCCTTCCCTCACCCCAAGAGAAGCATTCATGGGATGAAGAGAAGTGGGAGCTGCTTCCCTGATCATCCCCTGCCTTCTGTCCATTGCTTTTTAGTCTGGGCTGATTCCCTGACCTGACTTGGCAGTCAGACACAGGGATGCTTTTCTCTTTCAAGGAAGGTCATGACAGAGAGTCAGGAATGAGTGACTGTTGGAAGGATAGGGCTGGGAGTTTTTTCTCAGCCCATACTGAACACTGAACTGTATCCTAACAAACCAAACTGCTATTTCTTGGACTTCTAAACATCAAATTACATGGATTGTTGCAAGAGAGGAAGTAAATTTACGTATGTCTTGTTTCCTTCAGTGAACACTTCAAGGGCAGGAAGAAGTGTAAGAGAGACTCCTTTCCTTAGGCCAA
This sequence comes from Acropternis orthonyx, assembly GCA_035583155.1. Classification (NCBI taxonomy): domain Eukaryota; kingdom Metazoa; phylum Chordata; class Aves; order Passeriformes; family Rhinocryptidae; genus Acropternis; species Acropternis orthonyx. The sequence goes on from JAWWEU010000005.1 coordinate 14,147,478, forward strand.
AGCCTAGTTCTTACCTATTCCAGAGCTAATTGAATACCAGTTCTAACTGGTCCATTTAGAGAATTGAAACAAAAAAACCCAGCTCTAATCAATCAGCAAAAGGTAGATACAGCACTTTAATTTGCAAAGAAAGTTTGGAATTAATAAAGAGAGGTGCTAGCCTGAAGGACCAAAATACCTGAAGGGGGGGGTGGACCAGCTCTTGCCCAGCAGAAGTCTGTAGAAGACTTTGCGTCATGTCATAGGCTTGGAAGTTCAGATGAAGATACTCTGCCTGTCAACATTGAGGAAGTCTTGCATATAATCAATAATGTAGGATTTGAATAATAGATCCCAGGTTAGAGCCAATGTTTTGGTTGGCTGCTACAGGGGGTTTTGCCATTTGTCTTCTCTTGAGAGGAAGTCACTCCTTCAAGTATGTTTGTTTATAAATTTTGATGAACATTGGGTCTGGATTCTCCTTCAGATTAAGAAAGCAGTTTTTATCTAATCTGTATTTTTTTGGTGGAAAATGGTTGAATTGGGACACACATGCATGCACAACTCTGCTGAGCAGTAGTAGCACAAGACCTGATTGCATTTGTGACTGAGTAACTTCACTGATTGATGTTTCACATTTGGAGGTTTTAAACACAATTTCAGGGACTCACATCCTAAGTGATTCTGTTACCTGGGTTTGGTCCTGTCTCCTCAGAGTGGCCTCTGTTGTATTGTACTTTTGGCATTAGCAGCATTCACCACCTCTGAACCAGTGCTTGGGTAGGTAAGAAAAGAATAAAGGAGAAAGACTACCCATTGGATGTGGAAATAAAATTCATTTAGTTATCTCTGCTAAAAGTAGAAGGAAGTCAGTCTGACTGTGGCAGTTGTGTGCAGCAGAGAATTCAACAAAGATCGGTGTTGTCTCTGGTAGCTGAAAATCTGGCTCCTGTTCCGGTATGTCTGAATCTGTCACATATCTTGTTGCAGGCTGTTGCTGCATAGACAGCCAAGTAAAGAGGTGAACATTAAGTAAGACTTCAACTTCAACTGGCAGCTTAAAATTATGTCCTGTAGTACTAAAAACTAAACTGAAAAGGAAAAAAAAAAAAAAAGCAGCAGCTGTGCTCTTTACAGAGCTCTTAAATGTTGCAAATTTGCTTTTATAACATTGATGAAATACTGTTTAGCTCAAGATTTCAAAATCGTGGACAGGATTAAAATAAGATTTTGCCTGTGTTCCAGGATGGAGCTGTAATGGGTATGGGCCGTTTGTATTTTACAATTGTTGCAGGTTTTAAATTAACTCCCAAATGTGCTTCTTTGAACATCAGATTCTAGTGCTCTGTTCTAGTCTTTAGGCACTACAGTTGTAACTGATCTTAATGTGCAATTTAGCCTGTTCCTCTCCCGTTTTCTCCATGTTTTTTGTTATGCCCTTCTCTTTTCCACTTCTCAGCAGTCCTTTCCAGTATTCCATAGAAATGCTTACAGTGCAGTCGGATAATTAGCACTTCCATTTAAAGAGCAAACTTGTATGCAGTTAGTAATTCTTATATGGTTATGCATTTACTAAGAACTTTTAGGTTTTGTGTTTCAGCAAATGAGCTCTTTCAGGACTGCTCTGTGTGTTTGGCTTTTTGGTTTTGGGGAGTTTGGGGTTTGGTGTTTTGTTAGTTTTTTGACTGATGGAAGATTCTTATCCATTGCAGCTGCTAAGTTAGTTTGCTCTGTTTCTATCATAACTAGTGTTTAAACAGAAATATAAAATCAAAACCTTGCTCTAAAAGTCAAAAACTTGGGAAGTGAGATATTAAATTGATGCAGTTCATTAATCTAGCCTTAACAGAAACAAGACAGACTCTTCCTCATTTCATCACCTCTGCATAGGAGGACCAGTGAGTGTTCCTCACCACAGTGTTCAGACAAGATGGACTTGTCCTCAGCCAGGCTTATATCACGTTGGACCTTTTTTCACCACCATTTTAATATTTTGAGAAACAAAGCGTTTTGGTTTTGTTGACAGTCTGTTTCAATGATACCATTTTAGTTCATACTTTGAAGTGTTTTCCAGCTATTGAAATGTTAACTGATGCTCACACTGCTTCCTCTGAGTGTATAATAATACTTAATACTTAGCTGTGTTCATTTTGAAACACTTGCCAGGGTGGAGAAATCTTATTTTGAGCCTTGTGATACCATTCCTGCTAATCAAAAGAGAAATTTAAAAAAATTAGGATGACAAGTTAATGATCTAATGGACTTGGAACTGGAATCAACAGCTTCTCACTTGCTTCTGAAATACGGTGCCATAACCACAGGATTCACTGAGGCATCCAGATACATATTGATAAGGTTTAAGGCTATAAATATTGTGTTTATAAAAATGAAATATGCATATACATTTACCGGTATCTCTTCATACATATTCATTTTTGAATTATTTAATTAAATAGCCAATTTAACTCCAGACTTCAAATGATTATATTACAGTTTTGGAACAAAATTTGAATTGTATTTTGATAAAGGGCATTTTAAATACCAGGCAGAGATTGGCATTTAGCACAGCAGATGGGGGTTTGTAGTGTTGCCCAGTGTTTAGTCTTAATCAGTTTAGTTCTTGCTTTCTTGCTGTGAATCCTAGCCAAATACCTTTTTTTTTTGCCTTTTTCCCTACAAAAAATAAAATTCTGGCTTGCTGTCTCTTGGGGGAGATGTGATTGAGAATAACCAATACAGTGCATGTGGGAGGTGGGATAATTGCAGAGTAACTCATGGTAACTCTCAGGACTGCTCCATCTGTGACCCCTTTCCCTCTGTCGTCATTACAACCCTGCAACTGATAGATCCTCACCCTTTTAATTTTTTTAGGAACTTTACTCTGATTCACTTAATCTTAAACTGTGTTTGAGGGCAATGTAGTCATTATATACTCAAACACTTTGTTAACAACTTTTTTATAAGCCTGCTAACTTTCCATACAAAAGTTAATCAATAAAACAAGCAAAAGTATTGTGAACTGTGTGAATATATTGAGAAAGAGCAATCTCCTACTCTTTGAGGGTGGGTTCAGGGGTGTTTTGATTTTTTTTTTTTTTTTTTTTTTTTTGGGTAGAGCTTTTTCATTTGTTTGGGTGTTGTTGGTTTGTTTGCTTGTATGTTTTTAATACCTCCTTCAGTGCTGGCATTACCTAAGAATCTCTGGATCTTGGGTTCCTCTTCTCTTAAAACTCTGTTCAGTGGACTTTCCTGCTTATCATCATACTGCCTTGGTTCCAAGTACAGCTCTCCACAGGCCACCTGTGATATGGAAGGGGGACGGCTGAGATCTTGCCTGTGCACTTGTAGCATTGCGTCTGACCAGAGTTTGAACTGAGGGAGGCAGAAGTTGTAAAACTTCGAGTCTTTCAGTTGTGGCTCCGTGGCCATTGTTCCATTTCTTACTACCTTCTGAATCTCACCAGATTTCCTCCTTTGGACGTTGCATTGCATAAAACCTGCCTCTCCTGCCAATGCTTGCTCTTGCTGGTCACAGAGAGCTGGGTTTATGCTGTGTGTTTGTGCTTGCCTAATCTCTGGACTACTGGTGTATCATCTCCAGTTCCAACTGATGCCCTTCCTGCCACATCCAGTTGTTTTCACCCCTGCTGTGGCCCTTGTTCTGCCAGTGCTGTTACCTGTGCTTTGCTGTCTCATTCCAGTACCTTCATTTCCTGAGCAACAGCTTTTCCTCCTTTGGTTTCCGCCTTCTTCACTCCAACTTCTACTGTACCAGTGAGCCCAGTCTGAGTAGGGTCTGTTGCTGGTCTTTGCATACACTCCTTGCACCACCTTCATCTTTACTCAGCCATATACAAGTGATCCTTGCTCTTCCATGTTTATGGGAACCTGTATATCCACGTATCTTTCCTGGGTTCTTTTTTTTTGACAGTGTTACAAAACTAAATCATACTTGTATGGTGACCATACCAGATCCCTGTATGCATTCCAGTTTGCATACAGCAGCTTCAGCTGTACAGTTTAGAGTTTTCAAGTTGCTGTTGTTGGGAAATGGGACTGAAATTTGGTTGTGATTTTGGGGTTTTTTGAGACTGCTTTCCATTTCTGTGCTATCCACCACATGCCATGCAATTCACACATGCTGTCTTCTGGAACAAAGTGCTAAGTAGTGGGAAGATCACCCGATTACAGGTTTTATTGTGATCCATCATGCTATGCTGGAGATAGATACACTTTTGTTAGCAACAGTTCCTTGGATGTGTGTGTCTTGGAATAGATTAATTATTAAAGATGCCAACTTGATCTCCTGAAGTTTTGTAAGCTGTGCTTATTTCTGTGATGCATCATCTTTTCTTCATACTGAATTTAGCTGCCTTTGGTGGGTTTTTTTTCCTCCTTTGCTCAAACATTCTGTGATTTAGCATGAGTCATTCTGTCTATGTGGGAAAGGGCTGGTTTATTGCAGGGTCCGTTTTTGAGCGGGGAGGGGAAAGGGTGGAATGTATTTGTGTTTTCTATGTGTTTGTTGTGGAAATGCATAAAACTTTTTTTTCTTCTTCTCTTTCTTTCCTCTCTTCATCATCTCATCTGTGTGGGTGAATGTTCCTGCAAACCCTTGGGGAACCTATAGAGACGTTTGGTATGCTCATTCCTTCATTAGTGCCCAAAGTCACAGATGCTAGGTACAGTTTAGACTAGAAAAGCAAACAAGAGCCACATCATCATGATGTAAGGTGGCTAAAAATGTGCACTTGAGGAAAACTTCTAAGTCATCGTCTAATATACCTATCTGTTTGCATCATCACACTAATACCAATGGCCACGGCTACCCAGTTGGTGTAAATTTTGATTCTACACTTGAAAAGTAGGAATGAAATGTGTTCTCCTGTAGCAAGAGCTACTGTTTTGTGATTGAGATATAATTTTAAAAAGTACCTACCCTGTTTCAAGTTCCAACTCCTATTTTGAGAAATGACTGAGGTGAATGCACTTAAGTTGCCCAAGTTCTGTTTGAGAGCACCTGCTGAGTTGTATTGAGGTGTAGGAGCACAAGTGACCTCTGAAAGTGAGAACCAGGCACAATTTGACCCACTCTCTCATTAGGAAGAAACTGTAATTCTAATAAAACACATCATAAAGTATGAAATGGTTTTTAAAAGACCGTGATTTTAAGGTAAATGAGTACCATTAGGTAGCTTTATTTTGAGAATACGTGTTCAGTGCTGCTTTCTAAGAAAAGAGAACCAAAGTAAAGTACATTAATATAGAAATTTTGTTGCAGGAGAGCTTGTGGCTTAGTGACATTCTAGAAATGAGAGATTTTTCTCACGTATTCACAATTTTAATATTTCCAACTGAATTGCATTTATTTCATAAACAGCGTTCTTTATTCCATAAGTAGAACAGAGACAAAAATGACTGTATAAATGTCATTGTATATTTTTATAAACACTGAGTAGTCATATTTCAGGGCAGAATACATGGAAACTTAAAATACTTCTTTATATGAACAATGGAGATAGCATGTGGGATATTTAAGACATATGTACTATAATAACATGAAAAAATAAGACCAGCTACTTCACATTTTGGTTGTGCTATTGTTAATGTTCACTTCTAAGCTACAGCCACTTAAGTTTGAAGGCTCATATTTTTGGTAATCTTACTCATCTTCCTAGATCTTTTCTTGTCATTAAGACAAAATAATACTTGTGCTACTGTGACATAAATTGATGTTTGAAAAACTTTATCAATAATCATCACTTGATCACATCATCTCTGTTCTCCTAATGGAAGAAAGATCATCAAACATGAATTTGGACATTGTTAGTTTCCCTTTTTTGTGTTGAGAAATTATTTTATGCCACAGGAAATCCTGTCCTTTTCTCAAATTAGGATCATTAAAAGTCATTACATGAATAGCCTCTATAATTTAAAAACAAAGGAAATATTTTCCACACACAGGATAAATATGTCAAATTTTTTCACTGATTGGCCACTAAAATATTTTTAACTCTCAGTGACTTTTAATACCATTTAAAAATAGTTCCTTTGATATGAACTATTTTTTTATTGCTCTACTTAATCATAAGTTTAGGATACTGAGTATGTTCCTCCTCTGTGAAACTGCTCTTAAAATAAAATTAATGAGTGGATATCATGCTTTAAACACTTTTCTAATGTTGAGGTCTGCCAGAACCTTTGACAAGTTTTCTGCAATTTCCATTATATTTGCTGCTCCATCAAAGCCAGTGATGGTGGGAGCCATAAACCTCCCTTAAGTGTTTTGTGATAATCAAGCCTAGCACACCCAAGAAGGGGAGGAAAAGGAAAACAAAATAATTCCTGACCAGCCTTCTCCAGGGCTGCTCTTGTTTTTTACTGCTGTTGGAACTTTACTGGTATAAGAAGAGAATTTTTTATAAGTTTTCTTTGTCAACATTAGTATTCATTGAAAAGTACAAAGAAGGTCTGATTCATCAGGTGATTGTTTACGATGTGTTATAAACCAAATTTTTTTGACTGTCAGAATGCAAAATACAGTTGCTAAAATGCATATTTATAGATACTGACCAGAATAATCTAGGCGTATTACTGTGTGTTTTTAGCAATTGCTTGAGGCAGAACGTCACAGTACAGAAAATCCACTGTTATTAACATTGTATTATGTGTAGTGATTCAGAGAACACAAGACTAGTATGATATTTTTCTTCTTGATTCTATGTCTTTCCGAACCACAGCAGTGTCTGAAACACCTCCCTTTTGTTACTGTGCATGAAGTAATCTGCACTGATCTGGCTGAGCATTGATACTCAAAAAAAGAGAACAGCTGAAAGATGATCTGAACAAAATATGTTGGTGCACATTTTAAACAGTCATCCAGAATTTTGCCATTATACATTCCTTCAGTTTCAATGGAAAATCAATATTAAAATTGCATATTCTCTGACTGTGGGCATGCTAAATGTGTAGTGTCGTTGGAGCCCTGTGCTTTATCTTTGCTTGCAGTATGCTGTCCATTTGGTACTTGAGCTTGCAAACAGCTTTTAAATAAAGGTGATGAGGGGAAAAAGCAATGAGATTGACATTACACCCAAGCAGCTGAAAGAAAATGCAATGTTTATGTAACACAAGTAGACAAAAAGTCAATCTTTGTGGAATGGCTATTTATAAATGTCAGGTGTTTGGTTTTTTCCCAGTTGAATTAAGAATGTCTAACATCACCTTAAAGCCTGCTTGCCTATAGAGTATTGTCAGTTATTAGAGCTGGCAAAGTTTAAGTAATTTGTGTAGAATGATGTAGTTACTCCAGAAAGCTTAGATACTGCCTAGAGATATGGTAGAAGTTCTAGAGGCATTGATGCTTGCTTTCATACATGGTGAAAATAGCATATTATGAGTTGAAGAAAGAAGTTGATAATAAAGTTTACGTGTTCTGTTAACAAAGCATCTCCATTGCATCCACGATGAATTATATTAATTACAATGTACCCTTTTTTGTGTTTTCAGTGAAAGAGTTCCTAGCCAAAGCCAAAGAAGACTTTTTAAGAAAATGGGAAAGCCCCCCTCAGGTATCATTCATTTAAGTGTTCAATAATCTTCTGTATTGCAATTTTTGATTATGTTATCAGTCTGTAATGAGCAGTGCAGAAAACAGAAATAATTGCAGTGCAATTTATAAAGGAGCTTCCATTTTTTATGTTGGCTTTGTTACTGAAGTTCATCAGAAAAGACTCACTCAGCTCTTCTCTGGATTTGAGCTGATGAAATGTTCATACTGAACAACAGGTTTCTTTTCTGAGAATGATGTTCACAATCAACATGACAAGACACAAAATGTATTGACGTGTTTTAGTTGGCTTTTTTTATAACAAGAAGCATTGACACATCTGTAATTTGCCATGCTAATAATTTCCCCCATGGTAGTAAGGGGAATTAAGGGTACTAAGACTACTGCATAGAGCTTGGGGGCAGGTTAAGGAGCTTGTTAGAGAGAAATCTTGTAAAATTTTAACATGGAGGTTTGGGATTTTGGGGAAGGGTCATTGTTGTTGTACAGCAGCATTTGAAATGCTATGGCAATGAATATCTGAGAAAATGTACTCAGTGATATCCTCTCTATGTAAAACTGTCTCTATAGCCTGGGGTTTTTTACTTGTTCTAATGTACTTGTTTGTGAAGCATGAAGGGGTTATTTATCTGCATGTTAAATTCATGATCTGTTTACTGCTAGATGTTTCTTACTAAGCATGTGTCACCTGTATGGACAAATTACAGAAATGTTGATAAAATTCAGTTAAGTCTTTTTCTGTTTTAATGAGTGCAATGTAAAATCTCTTAATAAAATTTAACAGGCATGAAATTATAACAATATAGGTGGCTATAATTGTCTTTGATAAATGTGATTTTACTGAGCTTTTTTCATAAATTAATTTAATTGATACAGTTAAAATTGTCTTTGGGTATTGGGTTGTAAATAATGTCATTATGTCCTTGTACATGTAGAATACTGCTGGCCTAGATGATTTTGAGAGGCAAAAAACACTTGGAACAGGATCGTTTGGGAGAGTAATGATGGTGAAACATAAATCCACAGAACAGTATTATGCTATGAAGATACTGGACAAACAGAAGGTTGGTGTAATTTATAGTGCGTTTTGTGGTGCAAAAACCAGACAAAGATCTGGTAGCTGTGACTGAACTGTGTTGCACATACTGTGCTTTCTCTTACCACACTTGGATGCCAGTGATAATTAAAACACCTGACTTTTCTCTTTTAGCCAGTAGATTCAGTTGTTGGGATTGTGTAGAGTTCATAAAATGTCCAGTAATGTTAACAGCAGGCCATAGAGGCTCTAAGTAGTATCCAAGGCATTTATAAAAAGTTATCAGGTAAATTCTTTGCTTTGCTTATGTAAGGTGGCCTATATATTCTTTGGCAGAAGCAAAATGTAGTGCCGTGGTTTAAATAAACAAAGAAAGAAACTTCTGCAGGGTAGCTCAAAACTCTGGAAGACTCTGTATCAGCAATTCTCAGAATTTTCATTTGTGAACCAAAATTGAAATTAAAATTGTTTGCACAAATAATTTCTTTCGCATTCTTGATCCCATGAGGTACTACTTTTTGTATGTATAATTTTATAATAATCCTGTTGGATCTGTGGTAACTGCATAGATTGAACAGTAGTCTCCCTCTGCCAACAGCTGCCACATACTGGATGTTTTCTGGGTTGAAAACTTCAGTACTGTAGTCTGAACCTTTATTGCCGCTCCAGCCTAATTTTTTATTTAAGTGTTGTTGTTTGGTAAATTTTAACTTTTAAATATAATTAAATTACATAAATAATTATATGAATATATTAATTAAATGCAATTAAAATTTAAATAGAATTCCAGAATGTGAATAAGTATTTTGAGGGAATTTATCAATACAAGTAGGTTTTAATGGTTTTGCCAAGTTTTTTGGAAGTGCATTATTTAGATTAGTAAATTCAAACATCCTCAGTATAAGAGCTCTTACTTTGTAAGACACTATACATAACTTTGCTGCTGTATAACAAAAATCATATTGGGAAAATATTAATCTGGCAAACAGAACTTAATAGTCAGCAACTAACAAAATCAAAGTTAGTGGTTGCCTCAGTGTTGACTCTTTCACTTAGGCATTATTAGATTTCTGAGTAATTTTATGTAATGGAACTATGGCAGTGACACAATCAAACTGCTTTGCCTAAGTTGCATTTCCAGTATTCTTTATATGTGATTTGGGGTCCTGGACCTTGAATAATGGTTCATTTAGTTAAGGATTACTTTATAATGGTCAGATAAGGAGAAAGTAAAGTAAATTTCTCTTTTACTGTCAAATCTGACATTATTTTTTTACTTGGAAAAGCTCAATTTTTTGCAACTAAAGCATTCTTCTCTAACAACTGTTTCTAACTCAGATTTTTTTTAAAATCCAAGTAAATCAAAATGCCATTCCCCCGTAGTGCAACGGAAAGACAGCCCAGACCATTTCCATCAGTGTGGAAATGTACCTCGTCATTCCCTCAGTATGACTGGTGGAATCCTGGGGGGGCAAACTGCTGTAGCATCTCACTGCTGCACCAAGAGCCCATCACCAAATTTCAGATTTTCAACTGTTTCATTGTTTATGAATGGCTGAGTTGTTGTCACTGGAGCAGTTTAAGAAATTACATCTTAATCCAGAAAACTGTCATAAAAATAGTCAAGAATTAAAAAAAAAAAGTTAATTAAATTCATTACTACCTCTCAAAATTGGAAAGCTATCATTATAAAATTATCTGGAAAAAGCAAAAGGTTTTAGCAATTGCAGTGGACTTGCAGTAAATGATTTACAGGGTTAAACGATGTTTGCATCCAGACATCCGTCTTCTCTTAGTAAATTAGATGGTTTTGTCCATAATCAAAAGTCCTGATGTGTTCCTCTATGGAATACCTGCTTTTTCAACTCAACTTAGTTAGCATATATAATTATATTTTTGTGTTCTATTATGTTCTATTAGAAATGTATTAGTAGCTTCCATTAATTGATGAAAAAGTATGAGATGGTTTAGGGAGAAAGCATTTCTATCACTTTATTGTAGAAAACATACAGATGCCTGAAATTAGACAATGGGCAGGCTGCCTATAATTTTTCATTTCCATTTTACTTGAAATAAGAGAAAGCATATAGTGTATGCCTTTGTTATACAATCTTATGCTTCATTCATCAGGTTTGCAACAAAAATGTAACAGATGTGGTGTAGCCAGTAGTTTGTGTATGGGGTATTATTCCTTTGTCTGCCTTGCCTTAGGAAGGCCATAACATAATGTTGCTTGGCTGGTTTCCTTATGTAGTTGTTTTTGGAAAGCAAATACTGTGAACAAGAGCTTGGACACAAACAAGCTGTTGGAGAATCTGCCATTAGCAGATATCATTGGTGTACCGGGAGCTGTCATTGGACATGCCCTAAGCCTGAGCTCAAATGTGAGCAAAGCCGTGTTGTCTGAGGCCCCAGTTTGATGTTATGAAGTGTTAAACAGCAGCTTCAGCCTGTGGTATTGCTGCCATCCTCCTCTCTGGTACCTACTGGGTCAGAGATGCAGGAAGGGGGGCAAAGTCACATCTGGCATTGCAGCTGAACACCTCGCAGACTAAAGCCTTAGCTTCCTGCATTGGATGGGCAAGAACATTCCAGTACCATAGTTTTTCAGAGATGAAGAGGACACCTTTCACAAATGAGCTGATTTGAGCAAAACTTTTATTTGGTCCCTAAAGATCTGTGACTCAAAAGAAATTTAATATTTTTAAGTCACTATGACTTTTGCATGACATTTATTTCAAAGTAGTAGTGAGTTTTTTATAGGTACTACCTTTTGCATCTGAAAGTTAAATTTAAATACAGTTTCAGTCAGGGTTGAAATATCTTGCTTATCTGTTATTTATAGCAGTTAGATTTGATTTCCAAACATTAAAACAGACTTGTTTGATCACTCTTATGCATTTTCTCCTTGTTTCCTATGGAGAAAGAATAAAAAAGAAGTAATTTTACTTGGAAATCATGCCATTCTCAAAATGAGATGTAGATAAATTGTGCAATAGGGATTAAGTAAAATGGAAATAATTGATTATGCAATGTTGGGATTTAACACAAGGAAACCAATTATTAATTACAAAGAAAGAGCAATGATCAGAAGTCAGCCACTTGCTGCCTTGTTAGCAGCTTAACATGTTAATGGATTCCAGGAAGTAACTATTGCTTATAAGAATGGAGATTTTGCATTTGTATTCTCCTCAGTTTTCTCATTAGTGTGTGAGCTGTATAAAATAAGCCTGTTTACTCCTGTTCACAGATAACAAAATTTATAATTAAATGTGTCCGTCACAGTCTTCTGCCTTTCTTACCAAAGGACCTAAAGATCAAATGGATTTTATTGAACTGCTGCAGAAGTGTCTTCATTTACAAGCATAAGCAATTCTTAAGAAAATGCAGAGAGGTTTTCCCTACTGACTTCTGTACTCAGCAAGTAGGAAGAAACACTATTTGTAGAGTTGTCTGCCAACTGTATTGCACAAGTGTTACTCTTTAAAATGTTGTTAGACTTTTTAATCCTTTCTTGACACTGTTATTGTACTAGTAATCCTTAAGGTTTTTCATTATCTGTAAAGTTACAAGTTTACTTTCAACTAATCATTCAACAATGAAAAATTTATCAACAATTATAAAATGGCACACTTAGTATTTTTTTCTCTTCTAGGTCGTCAAACTGAAGCAGATAGAACACACACTGAATGAGAAGAGAATATTACAAGCGGTGAACTTTCCTTTCCTTGTTAAACTGGAGTATTCTTTTAAGGTAATCCTTATTTCGGAAGTAGTTGCTGGGTTTCAGGGAAGTGCATGCTTAAATTTGGACTAAACATCTTCCCTGTCTTGCTTCAGGTCCCTGTTCACCATTTTGTGTCAGGAAATCACTAATTATCTTTATTCAGATTTAGTTTAAAGTAGGTTTCTTGAGATATATGATGTTTCATATATCAGTTTTTCATATATTCAGTTTTTCAAGAAGTTCTACTCATGTTGCTTTATATTTGTTAAGGTCATTGGATGGCTGCAATTTTTCATTTTTATTCTTTAATAAAATACACTCTATGTAGGAATTATAGAGACTATAGCATGTGTAATGTGTATTTGTGCATGTTTACTTGTTTCCTTAGGACAATTCTAATTTATACATGGTAATGGAGTATGTTCCTGGTGGTGAAATGTTTTCACATCTAAGAAGAATCGGAAGGTTCAGGTAAGAGTATTAATGATATTATTCCTTTGAAAAGGCTTAAGTTGCTAATTTGGGAAGACAGTTTTAGGAAATTTGTTAGCATTGATGAAAAAATTCTGAAGGGTTGAATGCATTCAATCTACCTCTTTTTCAGTGGACTTAAATTAGTCAGGCACTGTAGAACTTGTAATTATTTCTTATTTTTCGCTTAGTTAATACAGGGATTTGTGACCTATGCATTATAGAATCTTTGAATCTCTATGTGTATTGTCACCAAAACTGATGATAATTTCTAAAAGTAAAATTTGAAGTCTAAGCTCTGCATTTTAGGATACATTAATCTTGATTTGCATGTGTATTTTTGCCGCAAGACTTAAATTTAGGGAACACATTTATCAATTCCAAAACATTTGCTTTTGCTTTTCCTTGTTACACAGTAAAAGAACTGGTTAAAAGATGCTTAATTTGTATATCCCTGGCAGTTGCGTGGTTGTTTCAGTACCTTAGCATAGCATTGAGGTACTTACTATTCTTTTAATTCTTTGCAGTGAACCACATGCACGGTTTTATGCAGCTCAGATAGTGCTAACATTTGAGTACCTCCATTCATTAGACCTCATCTACAGAGATCTAAAGCCTGAAAATCTTTTAATTGATCAGCAAGGATACATCCAGGTATGATATTCTTCATATATTTAGGGAGTGGAGTCTTTTCTTACTGTGTAAATTTAGGTAATTCTAGAAAATGTGTTTAGAATAAATGGTCTGAAGCTGTTTGGCATGTTAGTCTGTTTTTGGGGAGCATTCAAATGCCATACTGCTTAGTAATGGTTAAAACCACTGGGTTGTACTTCCTCTGACTAAAATTAAGTATGCACAGTGGAGCTGTCTGCAGTTGAGCCAGTTGTCAAGATTTTCCTTGGGGTCTGTGGTGAGAATTACGTGATTACATGGCTCTGTTCATCTGACCTATTTTATACGTCTGCCCTAGAACAAGATGAAAGGTGCCCTAAAATGTTTCTCTGCATTGTCTGTATAAGTAGTTTAGGAAAACCAGCTTAGATGTTAACACTGACACTGTAGTGCTTAATGTCTGTAAGATGAATCCCACCCTGGGAGAGTCCTGGCCTTCTCAGCACATCTGGAGTGAGAGCTGAGTTGAGGTCAGGTCAGAACTGCAGTGCTGCAAATGACAACTTTGGTTTTACAGCAGCCTCTCAGAGCACCTTCTCATCTTCCTTTTAACTCTTCTGTCCTAAATGGCAAATGGGAAGTCAGTGTGCAGCAACAAGCACTCTGCAATGCTGTGCAGCCCTTAAGCTATGGAAGTTCTTCATTCCTCATTGTATTGTCTTTTGCCATAGCAGGTTCTAACAAGAAAATACATAATAAAAATGTTTGAGAGAAGCGGAAAGGAGTCATATCGTACATTGTTTATAACTGTAAAATAATTTTGCATTGAGACTAAAATAGCACTGTAGGGAGAAGATAAATAGAAGTTTCTTTAACGTGGTTGGGGAACATCATTAATGTAAAGCTATGACTGGCTTACTCTGGATTTGACCACTCTGTATGCAACAGTATGTTTTTGTGGTGGTGTGCACAGCGAGATTTGTGTTCATATGTTGATGCTGCAGCTCCAGCTTAATTTTCTTTTTCCATTTTAAAGCCATTACTGTTTGTCCTGTGTCCGCATTGTATTCTTTTTACACAGACTGATGTGCATTCCCAAACACAGAAATTATTCTTTGCTGACTGAATCAGGTCTGTGGAGTCAGCACATCACCCACTCTGTTCAGTTCCAGCTGTGGATGCTGTTGTTTCTACCAAAAATGAACCAAAAGCTGCCTTGATAGTTTGGAGTATGGCTTCTTTAATTGTGACACTAGTGTTCAGGGTTTACTGTATAAGTAACAACAATTCTCACTGTAGTACAGTATGTTTTCTCAGGGAATGGGTTGAAACTGATACCAAGAAGGAGGGAAACAAAAGAAAGTGATTCCCAAACCAGCATAGACTTAATAGCTTGAAACTGATCCCAGAATTTCACATGTAACTGCCTAGCTTCCATGTATATTCCACAGTACAGTCCAGGAAAGATCACAGAGAGTATAATACTGCATACAGAGTTCTGAAAACTTACTGCAGAAAACATGACAAGTGGAATTTATAATGGCCAAGTACTTGCCATTTGTGAATACAATTACTGCTACATTTTCCTCCTAGACCTCAAATAAACAAACTTGACTCTGGTGGTGCTCTCAGAGATACTCAGAATCAGAACTTACTGGAAGACCTCTTTCATGTTGTTTTATTCCCACACTAATTTTCATATAACCTTTATACACTTTTGCAATAAAATTCTAAATTTACAAGGCTGTTGCATATCTTGACCCTTTTTGTGATTCATTTATTTGTTAACTAAAAGAAAAGATAAATATCTTGTTCATGTTCTTTAAACTTTCAGCGGTAAAGTCTAATGCAAAAAGTGTAAGAAAAATTAATAATGTAATTGCAGTGCCGTAGTTCCCACTGATTTTTTAAATTATAAGTAGAAACTTGTGTTAGGTGATAATACCTATTTTGTGTTCTTTATTAATTATATAATGAGAAACCTATTTGTCGAGGACTGGCTACTAAAAGTACATCTGACTATATGATAGTGTGATTTTTTCAGAAATAATTTTTTCCTCTGTATAAAACGATTTTCCAAAATATTTCAAAAGTAGTTAATTTTAGATTTCTTTGTAGAAATACAGTCAATTTATTTCTTCTGATGACAGGTCACGGACTTTGGCTTTGCAAAAAGAGTAAAAGGAAGAACTTGGACGTTATGTGGGACTCCAGAATACCTGGCACCTGAAATAATTCTCAGCAAGGTACTTTGTCTTGTTACTCAGCCATGCATTTGATGCAGTTAAAACTTATCACCTAATTATTAAACTCTGAGGAATAAACAACTGCTAATTCTTCCAAAAATCAAATCTTGACTAGTCAATTCTTTGTGAATTACATAAAATGCAATCATTGCATTGTATTTTTTTAGTATGCTAAAACTTATGCCAAATCAGGAATTTTCACATAACTGTACAGTACTTTCTACATATGCTTCTCTGTAACTTGTGAGGGAAAAAGAGATTCAAAGAATCTGTAATTAGATTATTTAACTAACATCGTTGTCAGAACAACAGATCTGAGTGATTATATTCTGAAGTGTTAGCAGACTATAACAGGAACTCCAGAGGTAACAGGAACCATGTATGGGATGAATCAGTAGTCATTACATAACTAGTTGCAGTGTCTTTCAGGTTTAAGGCAGTTTACATGACATCAAACCTGACAATCCAGTGGGTTTACACATAAAGTACATGCAGGCTAAGCTTACTGTTGATCAGTTTGTCTAGTACTTGCACTAAGTGTTCGAACATAGAAGTGTTATTAGTTATTTAGCCATATATTTTGCAAGGGGGAAATATAGTTTATAGAATTGCTTATGCTATATATAATCATAGTGCGTGATGTTGAATTGTGCATTTAGTATGTGGTTTAATTAAATAACCTTAGCAAGTCTTCAAAAAAAAAAAAAAAAGTTCTTCTATTTGGGGGAAAAAAATGTTTGTTCTTTGCACCTTTTTTTGCCCCACTGCAGCTAAAACAGCAGAAGAAATTGCAATGCATCTACTACAAGTTCTTCATAGTAGATTTTCCGGGAAAGACTGAGTCTGAGCTTTGTAAAAGATCTCAGGGAACATATATGAAATTTATGGGCTTAGTGGTTTTTTCGTCTTTCGTAATACTGAATAGGAACTACTAATGATTTAATGTTCATGTTTTTAAGATCACATCATAAATTGCTTTAACAGCTAATTAACTTCTAAGCTCTTGTAGCTAGTTCACTGCATATGAAAATGAATGTTCTGAAATGTGGATAATCAAGAAAAATTATGACAGTATACAGTCCAGGAAGTATTGTTATATTTAATGAAATGGTCCTAAGCTTTTGAAGAATTTTGAATCATTCTGTAACAAGATTGTTTTGATTTTAAATGAATAAATTGTGCTCAGTTGTGTCACTTAGGGAGTCTTGTCACATCAGTGTAAAGACACCACTGACACTCATCACGTGAATGTATGCAAAATGTTTCACTTCCATCACTGTTTCACTGTTATTATTGTATTAGGTTTAAAGTGTATTGCTTTTGGAATCTGTGACTGCCAGTTTGGTTTGAATTAGGTCGCAAGTTCTGTATTAAACAAACAATGTATTTGCTTTCTTTGTATGCCATAGGTAGATATTGAAAATCTTAATCGGTGTTAGAAATGGTACTAACAGTGGTATGTTTTTATCCAGGGTTACAACAAGGCAGTGGATTGGTGGGCATTAGGAGTGTTAATCTATGAAATGGCAGCTGGATATCCTCCATTCTTTGCAGATCAACCCATTCAAATTTACGAGAAGATTGTGTCTGGCAAGGTGAGTTTGTGTGTTTTCACACACACAGTTGTTTGCCTTTACAGAGCCTGTTTTTTGGTGGAGGAGATGCAGAATTTACTGGCTACTAGACAGCAGTTTGGGAAGAACATAGGATAAGTGTGTAATGTCCACTTCTAAAGTACAGACATTGTTACTTGAAAATCAAAGTTCTAAAAATCCGCTCCCTACCTTCAAATTTAAAATGCAAATTACTAAATTTACAGACACTGTGGTATTATAGCCTTTCATGCTTGCATTGAAGTGATCTGACTATTAACAACTACTTAGCTGTATGATTAATTTGCCTAGCTATTTTCTAGTCTTTTTTGCAGTTTTTAAGAAGCTCTAAAGAGTTTCCATCATTCCTACAAGGTCTCTTTACTTCTGCAGTCATGTGGTTCAAGATATGTCTAATGTTCTGTTTGGCTTTCATTGTTATATAAAATTTTTGAAAAGTGTTTTGCAATGTTTCCCTTTTATTTTTCATTAATATCGCTTATCTATGGTGCGAAATAGCACCAAAATGTAGTCATTCTGTGGTTTCTCCTGCCAGCCAGTATTGTGTCTCTGTGTTTGTGCTCACTTGATTTGTTACAGTTACTGTCTTCCTTGTCCCTACACAGACACGTACTGTGCTGTATCCCAGGTACTTCTCTCCTTCTAATCAAGGGCAGGAGCTTGGTAGGCCTGTGGTGCACTGCACTGAGGTTGAGTCTTACTTAAATCAAGAAGGTGGTTGCTCTTTGAAAAACTTTAATACTGTGAACCTTCAGCTGTCTCTATGAAAATATGGGAACTAATTTACAAAGATCTATTTTTAAAGAAATCTTTTTCTTCTAAGCTAAAAGAAAAAAAAATTTGAGCTTTTTTTGCAGTTTTATCTAATTGGCTTGACATCTGTACTGTTGATCACCTACCTTTTTTACTGAGTCCATGGATGCATGACTGCAAAAACAGCTCTGGACATGAACTCTGGAAACTCTAACATTCAGTCTTCTGAATGAGCTAGCAGTTCTTTATAACCTGAGGTCTTTTCATTCTACCTCATTCTCTTTTTTTTACTACTTAAATTTCTCATAATGTACAACAGAGCTATATTGATAGATAAACTGAAGTGGTGTCCTTGGTAATTGGACTTCTTGATTTCACAACATGTTTTTAGGTTAAGTAATTCCATGTTCTGTATTTACATCATAACTGATCAGCTGAATATAGGGAGTGTCAAACACTGAGACTGTGAGGATGATGAATACATCTTTCTGCCTGTTCTTTTTCCCTTCCTTCTCTCTGCCGTCTCAAATGGTGTCAGTAGATCATTTGCTAGTAAAACCCTCTGTAATTACATCCCAGGAATCATCTTCAAATATCCTTTAGCGAGGTTTGAATGAATTGCAAGTCACTCGTGTGCAATCTTCAAATAGTGCAGTGTTAGGTATATAAGACTTTTGATGTTGGTGCATTTAGTTACCAGACAGATTGCAGTACAATGTAAAGTTCCAGAATGACTTTTCATATGTGATTGCTGAATGTACAGTTATTTCAGAGCATGTCTATATATTTATGTGTTGTATATATGCTGTATTGTACTGTGTCTCCCTTGTGTGCATACATATAATATAATCTAAAAATTTATTCTTAGAAAATAGTTGATAATGCTGGGGGATGATGTTATGTTGGTGAGACACCAAGTTAAACTTGGCTTTTATATCACTCTTATGTTAAATTAATATTTTGCCCACCAGAAACTCTCAGTTCAAGAAATGGTAGATGGACAGAGTAGCACTCTTGATAATGCTCTGTGAAACCAAAATACATGTGCAAAATAATAATCTCTCTCTTCATGCATTCCTACTTGATTTGGTTTAAGAGGAAGGACAGAAAATGTTTCCTTTGGAGTGAAGTTGTTTCACTTCATAGGAAGAAGAATCAAATTTGTATAATGTTTTATAATGTTTTGGGTATATAATTTTAGGTGAGGTTCCCGTCACACTTCAGTTCAGACCTAAAGGATCTTCTAAGAAATTTACTGCAGGTAGATTTGACCAAACGATATGGAAATCTCAAGAATGGTGTAAATGACATAAAGAATCACAAGTGGTTTGCAACTACAGATTGGATTGCCATTTATCAGAGAAAGGTAAGACCCTTCCAGATCAAAACTATTACAGGTCCTTAAGGGGTTGAAGTAAAATTCTCTAATTGCTTTGTTTTGGGGTTTTTTTTCTAAATCTGTCACTTGAAATTGAGAAGAGGTAAAAGTAATTTAATCTTTTAAGACTCCAAAAGATATGTATTGTTTGAATTGTGTTTGTTTCTTGTTGGTATTCTATCCTGGACCTCTGTGTACATTCATGTTCTCTTTAACACCTGTTGTGGTTTAGTCTATTTCTGGATTATCTCAGAATGAGCCATCTCCTGCCTCTCTTGCTTTTTATTTAACCCCTGCTGTAGTGGCATCTATAAATACTTCTCCACAGCAGAGAGGAATCTGTTTTCCTTTCCAGCTAGCTCTTAGCAGGCAGACTGTGCTTCAGTGTGGAGAAGCTCCAGCCAAAGCTAGAGCTTTTCTTTTTTTTCCTAAAGGAACATGCTCCCTCCTTCTTCCTTGGAATTTTTGTCTCCTGACACAGCGCTTTAACTGACTGCAGCTCCATGAGCTGCGGAATGGGAAGCACTGAACGCTGGTTTTTTGCCTAGCATTTTAAGAGTGGTTTTCTAGTTGCTTGACCAACAAAACCTGTAAATATGGTTTTTTAGAAGGTCCGTACCTGGTCTGCACTGGGCTTTGGACCTGCATAAGAACAAAGGCAACAGAGACAATTGGGAATGTTTTCAGCACGTGAGCAGCCATCAATGTATTGAGTTAGAGGGGAACACATTTGTGCTGCCAGGATGAATGAAGCAGGGCTGGCAAAAGGGCTGAGGATGACGATAATTCAGACTAGGTTCCAGTAGCTCTAAAGCTTCCTCTCCCTTTGAATGTAGAGTCAAAGTTAAATATTTGTAGATTAGTGAGTTAACTAGAAACAGATTCCTAAGAAATTATTTGTTCTCTTAAATGCGACCTCTGAATTCATGGTTTTTCAATAGATAACAATAGAAGACTAAAAGAACTTCATTGGTGTTGTCCCAGAAGACTCAGGTGGAGAAATAATTTTGTGTCTTGATATTGGAAAAAGGGCTAGAGATAAGTGATAATATTTTAAAAAATTGGTTTGAATTTGAAACACTGACAGTCTTGACAATAGAAGCATGAACTTGCTGCTTGTAACAGCAGTATTTTAAAGGCCAAACCTAAATACTTACAATAGTTTATAAAAAGAAACCATTTGTTTGTCTACACAAACTGACAGTCCAGTTGTTGAATTGTTCACTAGTGTATTAATTACTAGTAGACATGGTGCAATTAACACATCCTGTATTCCTTGCAGTAAGTATGAATATTTTTAAGAAAATATTCCCCATTGTAGATTTGTAATTATCTGTTCTTTGCTTTCTTAATGCCTGTTTGCAAGGCAGATTTATATGCACCAAATTTCATTTGCTGGTAGGCTGTTTGGGGACACCCATAATATTAAAACTTAGCTAAATATTCTTAGCATTGCTAGGGTACTGCTGAAGAGAATTACTTTTGCAGAAATAAGATATATTTTAAAATGTTAACAAGTAGTACTGTCAGAATAGCTATTAGTAGATTTAAAGGGTTGTGAAAACTGATGCTGAATAAGTTTGAAGCTTCTAATTATAAGAAATAAATCCTGTAATACTAAAGGTATGAAACAACAGCATGGATAGTAATATCATTGAAGTAGTCATAGAAATACAGCAATAAACTCTGAGCTTATACTGGCTTTTCACAGTGGCTGTTACCACAGCATGTTTTCTCCTGAATAAACATAGTGTTCCTTAACTGGTCGTGTCATGTGAATTTTTTTATTTATTTTTTTTGAAGTGACACTACAGTCATAAGTGAACCAGTCAGTTACTTAATATTTTGGATACAATTAAGTCTTGTTTTCTATGTGTGTTTGTATAGCTATTTATTGACATATTACCTGATAATGTGTTTGTACTTAGGGCCAAACAGGTATTTCCACTAGAAACCAGTGTTATCTCCTGCAGTCTCTTTTTAGCAATTTTCTTAGTGAAGATAATAGGAAAAGGTCTGACACATCTCATTTAACAGCATTCTAAAATTTCAGCAGTAAAGTAGATATTTTCTGCGCTCTGAGTTTCATTGAAATGGAGTAACTAAAAATCAGTTTAAGAAGACACAGAGACAGAATTCAGATAATGGTAGATGTGTGACTTTATTTGGTAGCTATGTACACAGGCTGTGTGTTTGGTCAGGATAGATCACTGAAACCTGTATATTCTTCTAGGAACAAAAGGATACACACACACAGAGGCAAAAGTTACGGTTATGTCTTAGGGTGTATGGTGTTATTGCCCAAAGTCAGCAGAGTATAACTTGTATTAGTCTGTGCTGTACCTCTTTACTGATTTACACACATGAGACATCCCCACCATCAATAATCTATCTGGTTGCACAGTGTGATGTGATGTGATTGTCTGCCTCAGCTGGAGTGGAGCTGTGCCTGCCCTGCTCAGCTCTCTCCCCACTGTGCTGCCTGGCACACTTACTCCTTGGGATGTTTGGGAGAGAGATACTTGTCTGATTACTTGGTGTTTCCAAGTTTAAATATGCATTAGCTCCATTATTTTGTGAGAATTTTGCTTGCCTCACGGTACACTCTTGGAGTGATTACAGTCATTGTGTCTCATTGTGACCTAGTTTTGAGAAGGCTTTCACTTCTCACTTACAGTTAGGTCCTAGGAGGAACGTTGTAGGAGAGGCAGAACAAATTCTCTTCACTTGTATTAGGTTAATTTTTATTTGGAAATAGAGACTTGTTGGTAAGTAGAAGGAAGAGGAGTTCCAACCTTCTTCCCTAAGATTTTTGTGTGCCCTGCTTCTGCCATGACTGTGCTGGGAACTGCATCACAGAGCTGATGAGCTCCTGAAGGGAGCAGGATTACCTCTGCAAGGAGAGAACTAAACTTTGTTTTGAAGTGGAAGTAATTTTTTTATGAAGTTTGTCAGTGAGATATTAGTGTTTTTCAACTTAGATTCACACATCTAGGCGTGTAGCTTCTCAGGCTGTTTTTATTTATGTGCCACAACTTTAGTCTGTGTATCACCTGATGTCTTGGCAGGGTTTGGGGAGTAATGGGAGTATTGCTGTGCTCATTATCATGATGTTAAACCTACTGGTGTTAGGCCAGTAACATTTCATGCACTTTTTTGTGTCTCCCACCAATACAGGTAGAAGCTCCATTCATACCAAAGTGCAGAGGTCCTGGAGATACCAGCAACTTTGATGACTATGAAGAAGAAGATATTCGTGCGTCTCTAACAGAAAAATGTGCAAAAGAATTTGCTGATTTTTAGTAGGAGTAAGAGGACAAGATGACATCAGGGCTCACATTGGGATCTTTGCACTCTGTTAACAGATGAGGTGGAGCTGAGACCATCATATGTCAAAACAGTTACCTAGTTACTTCATTCCACAAAGCTGACTGAGGTCTTTATTGCCATCTTCCATGTGTGCAGTTTGCACCAACCCTTCTAACTAGGCACAATTAAGCAAGCACTGTTTGTGCAGTAACACAGAATAATAGACCACTTTCCTACTTAACTTTGGTTTCTGTCGTTCTTTGTTTCTGTGTATTGTTCATTTTCCCCCTTTGAAATGAAGTAGTTTTTTACCCAAGAATGCTCCATTTTATTTTGAATAATGTATTATTTGTGTGAGTGAAATGGAAGGTGTTGCGGCTAGTGTGATTTAGACTGAAGTGAAAGATAAATGTTGCTTCTAGTCTGTGCCAGCCAATAATTCATGTCTGTCTTGTGTCTGATGCTACAATTTATAATAATTTTTTAGTAGCTCAGACTGAACCTAGCCAACATTTTTAGCATTTTTGAAGGTAGTATTTATCGCCATATAAATGTCTGCTAAATTAACTTAAAAACATTTCTTCCTGGAGGCTGACCAAAATTCAGTAGAATCAATTGGATGGCTTAAGTAGGGGACAGTAGCTAGACCCCCGTGCCTTGGTTTTCTACATCCCTGCAGTTTTCGTCACTGCCTCCTTCCTTCGTATTTCCCACCTAGGCAGTAGGTAAGTTGCCATAACCAGACTGTACCATCTCGTACAGTCTCATGAGAGGGAGTAATTCCACCTGGTCTGGATTTTGGACCATATTAAATCAAGTCAACTTACCAGCATTTCAGTTGGCAGGTATGAAATGGCTTTTTTTTAAGATCAAGAACCCTAAACTCTTAAAGGAAGTTTTGGTCAGTATTGTAGAGAATATGATTCACTTTGATTCACTTTTTTTTTTTTTTTTTTTCTTTTTTTTAAGTAGCCAATGTCTGGCCTCCCAAAGTATTCCTTGTTTCAAGCCTTTTTTGATTAAAAAAGGCATCCATTAAAATAAAAACTATCATGCCACAAAAAGCAAAATGCGCTCTGCCATTAGCTATGAAAAACAAATGGTTTAGCAAATGCAAAATATTGTTCTAGATGCATCGCTGGATGAACACAGTTATTTTTTTGTTAGCTGTTAAGAATAAGAGGTTATTGCCAAGTTTTTATTCTGGTATACTATATTAGTAAACTGAGGATGGAGTACTGCTACAATCATTTTCTTTTTAATTACAGCACTTCATTCATGAAGAAAAGAGTTAAAAGTTTAAAAACTGCAACAGCTGAGTTTATTTTAGTTGCGTTGTGTCTTCATTTCTAACCTACTTTCTTTCAATCAACCAGAATGTATGGTCACACAGATACAGGTATTTGGGTTTAATTATGTTTTGTATACTCTCACCAACTGACTTAAAAGATACTGCTACCATGTGCTAGCTTTGGGCACTTTTACACATTTATTTCAATGTTAATAATCAGCAGCTCAGCACTTTTTTGAGGGTTGCTTTTAAACTTATTCATAGTAGTTTTATTTGTACACTTGGTTCTGGCTGTCTCAGTGACCTGTCTTAAAACAGCACATCTAAACAGTTTAAACTAGACTCATGTTTTATGATAAATTTACATGCATACGAGGATGAATTGTTTTTTTAAAAAACTGAGCTATATTGGTACATAGCCATTGTATTTGTTTGAATGCCAGTGCAGATAAAGAGCTGGCATTCCTTCCTTTTAATCTTTATGACACTCCCTAAAGAAAAGCCTTTGTAGACATTTTACAGAAGAGTATGAAACGTACCACCCAACGTTCTGTATGTTTAGGTTGTTGAGCATTTTTGCACAACGTCATTAGGAGGCTGACACTGAATGCAGTCTTTGTCCACCCATATTTACATACGTGCAAGAAAAGTATAAGATACTTTGCTGTAGCAAATTTTATGTAACAAAGATATATCGTCACATTAATAAATTTAAAGAAATCCTTTGTATGAAAATGTTAAAATCTTTTGTATTTCATTTAGACCAAGGACATGCTGCTGTATGCTAGCTGTATGCGATAAATTCTACAGTAACTTTGTTGTCGTTTATGAACTTTAAAGATTTTAATAAATGTTGGAGATCACAATTTGATTCTGTTATGATTTTAATTTTTAATCATTACATTTATAATTCTAGAAAGGTTCAGAGATTTTTCTGTTTTGTAAAATACTGTAATCATTCATCTTGCGTGTACAATAAGACAAAAGTCTAGGAAATTGGTTCTGACATGTCTGTCTGATATCCAGATTAAATTCTACATGGGCATAAGTGGAAAAGTCATCATAATGCCATGATATTATGCTGTTTTTTAATTTTATGAAAATCCTGTCAGCAAGTTAAACACTTTTCCAATGTGGCATAATAGACTTCAGTATGGAAATGAGATTCTATTTTGGAAAAGGAGGGGAAGTGTGCAATTTCCAAGGCATTAGTGAGTACATTTGACAATGTGAGTATTATACAACCCTCTCATTTAAACACAGTCATGAAATATAACTACAGAATATTATGTTACCTGTATTTAATTTGAAAAATCCTTTTCACAATATGGAAAAATTGTATATCTATGACAGTAGAAGCTTGTTAATTTTACACATTTGAGGAATTAAGTGTTGAACTATATGGTATATTTTAATTGTACTCTAGTTGTATGTAACTTTCATTTCCAACATAAAGGATTGTATCTCATTAAGTAAATTGCTTTTTTTATTATCTTGTCAGTTGCATTAAAACCCTTATTTTTAAATCCTTTAAAGTATTTTACTAATTTTTGCAAATAATTAGATGTTTTTAAGTGCTGCAATAGTGTGCAATATAGTAAACATTTATATACGGAAGTGCAAATTAAATTATGTACAACACTTGTGCTGCTTCTTTGTGAATCAGAATGTTGTATGATGAGAGTTGTTGCACCTCCCCACACACTGCAAGTAGGGTTTGAGAGCAAGAGGAAAAGGTTGTGAAACCTACCACATGTCTGAGTTGAGGCACATTAAACTTTACACTAACTAGGATGTTTGGACAAGGTGATGTGGAGAACATTAAAGGCACTATGAGAAGTCTTGGACTTCTTAGACAATCAAAAGGAAGCAAGGTGATCATTACCTTCAGTATTGTCTCCATATTATTTTCATTCAGACTCAATGCTTTTTATTAAAGATAATCGCCTGTTTTTAAACTGTCTGCAGATCCCCTGTACAAACTTTGTGCTGTGTCTCATTGTGCTGTGAAACAACTGATAGAAGTAAAGACTGTTCATGGTCTTGGCATTGTCTGTCTTGAGGCTTTTTCTGCAAGTGATGTTTGGAGAGGCCCTGGTACCTGCTCTGTAACGCAGCTCCCCTCTTCCTGCTGTCTGAGCCAAGCTCTGGCCTGTGCTTCCGCTGCTGTGCACCTTCTGACTGTTTGTGTTTGTGTTCTTGGTTTCATAGTACTAGTGCTATATTACAAGACCTTTGTACTTTTTCTAAAGCTGAGCTAAAAATCTTTCAAAAATACTGTCTTCTGCTTTTACTGCAGCTCCCATGCAAACACAGCATGTTGAGCCACGGATTTGAAGGTGTCATTCAAATGTGTTCTGACTTGGTGTGTTTAAGGAAGACTTACCCAGATCAGAAATAGTAAAAAGACAGTTCCATTCTCCAGCTGGGGTGTATATAGCTGATCTGGATATGTTTGATGATAAATAAAAAAAAAAAAGGGGGGTTGACCACCACAGTTTTACAAGTGTGGGTCTTGCACACATTTTAAAAATGTTTTTAGTTGAAGGCTTGAGAAATTGACTTGAGTTCTCTGACATAAAGGGCATCTAATGTCAGGCTGGGCAGTAAAAGGGTTAGAGCTATATGAGGACGTTTAAATGCCTTATAGATACAAATATTTGTCATCTTACATAGGAATTATGTGAAGTGTTGGATTTTTTAAAGAAGTTTGAGTATCTCGAGGCAAGATAGGATCTCAGGGTATCTTCCCTAACTTCTGAATTTGATGATGAGTAAAAGTATGGATTCAATCTGAGGTCTAGTCACATTTTTACCTTTTTTTGTTGTTTTGTGGTTTGGATCTCAGGAGGGTTTTTATACTACAAAAAGGGATGTCTGCCTGAAGGAAACTTTATTTATTGAAAATATATTTTATTCTTATAACTGACTACTACAAAAAGTTCTTACCTCAGTGGGATAGCAGCAGCTTGAGGTTTCCATGTAGTCTTTGGGATGAGCACAGCAGCATGTTTCAAAGCCAGTAAAATTTCCTTTAGAATCTTTACAGCCTTGCTGTCCTGTTCACTCCCTCAGAGGGTCAAATACAAATGACTTTGCAAAAATTTATTTGTAAGAATTGTGTTTATGTAGCTCTTTGCTTTAAAGTTTAAAAACAACGTACTTGTGGAGTTCATGTGCATGAGTTCATGGTCAGTGAAGTGTGTATGAAAGACCCAGTGCCAAACTTGAACGTTTTTTACTGATGCTCAGTTTATAAGGTTTAGATTTGGATAGATCACACAGTGGCAATCTAGTGTCTGAGTGCAAATGCCGCTCTCTGTGTTAGAAGCAGTCTAGGTGAGGCATCTATGCCAAGGACAAGATAAAGGCATTGCCCAATATGTGTTCAAGGTTGCAGCACAAAAGCTCTTTAGGATGAATGGTTGTTGAAGTTGGAAGGAGTTTGAGGAGGGAGGTCAGGATTGTTCCCATATTATGCAACCACAATAACATGTTTTCCTTTACTGGGAAATAGTCATCAGAAACATCTTCTTTTGCCTTTGCTTGCAAGGTGCTGTGGAAGATTGGAAAGGACGCAGCTGTAGGTGTGTTGACACAAACGGAGCAAAGTCTCAGCAGCTGGGCAGACTGTGGTACATTCTGAGTGTGTCCAGTCAGTTCCAGGAAAAATTACTGGTGATTAGGGCAACAAAGACAAAACTGGAGTGCTGGAAGGCTTGATTAACTGTCTGTACTTCTTCCCCCATGAAGATAATTTGATTCAATTAAAAATAAAAAATCCAACAGATCATTTACATTTAGTGGTGTATTAATGCTTTAGTCTTCATTCATTTGGTCCGCAGTCACAAGAATTGCCTTCTACCAGAAGTGCTGCTCTTTACTGTTTATCTGCATTGCTACTCTGAATGTATATGTAGTTACCTAAGTTATAGTTCAACAAAATGAATGCTTGATTGGAACGTCCTTTCAATTTCTTCTATCTTTACTGTCATCTTTCTACTTGATGTTTGCATGAAGTAGGAATCTAGGTGTTAGGACTCTGTTAACAATAGGTAATTCCTTGGATAAGTAAAACAGTGTGAATCACCTATCTCACAGCAATCAATATTTGGTTATTTTATAAATGCCTAATGTTTATAAAATAATCTATTTTCAACTGCCCCCCTAAAAAATGAAAATATGTGTCCCCAGTTAATACATTACCTTTATTTCCCTTTTTTCTCTTACCATGTACATCAGGAAGTATACATCTGGCAGGCTTGCTTACCAGTGGGAAAAACTGAGAGAGGAACTGAGCAGGCAGCCTTAGCAAAAACGTCATGTTGTACCAGAAAAGGGATCACAATGGCAGAATCAGTCTAAGGGCTACGCGATACAACGCGTATGTTGTGATATCGTTTGTTGGTGCTGGCACGTTAGTTCATGTCCAGAGTGGTTCTGCGTGTGTGGAGGTATCTGCTCTGTGGTTTAGGACATAACCCAGGGACTTGGCTCCAGGAGGATATGATACCTGTCGGAGAGCCACCTCCCATGGCCAAAGCATCCGTAGCTCATGCATTCTGGAAAGGAATTTCACATCAGGATGGGATTTGCTGCAAGGGACATTTCCTGCCCAGAGAAGGATTGCAGTGAATGCTGGGGAGAAAATATCTCCCTAAAAATCTCATAAACTTTGTTGGTCTTTTTCAAACCCACACAAGGAAATTCGAAATATCAGTGCAAATGCTTTTTTGCTTGGGATTTGTGCAACCCAAAGCTATGCTTTAGGGCATTCCTAATATTATGTCTGAAGTTATTAAACTGGTCTTAATTCTGCAATTACTTATTAACTAACATAACTCAACTCTGACTTTTTCTTGAATTTTTTTGGTTGTTTTTAATGTTCCAAGTTACTACAAAACCCTGTAAACTAAAATAAGTCATGAAATCAGATGATCTTTAAGGTCCCTTGCAACCCAAAGAATTCTATGGTTGTGATTTTTACTAGCTCCCTATACCCAACTGCTCTAGTTACATTCATTTGCCAGTAGATGTCACATTTACATGGTGTGGAACACTGTGTGCAAGAAATGTCAGCTGCAGAGCACAGTAAGAACAAGAGACTTGGAAAATGTTTAAGAAGAGTAGGAAATGAGAAATTTGGACTGTGCCTATCAGATAATATGCAATACCAGCCATGACTGTTTGTTCTTTATGTATTAGTAGATTTTGCCTTTAAATCCTTTCAGCACTAATAGTTGCAATATTTTTTTAAATGTTTTTTGTATCAGCATCAGCAAAAAAAGGAGGTTTTTACACTAATTTGAACAAAGGCATTTTTTCATAGTATGTATTATTGCACAAACTGTATGAAAATTTCACCAAAAATCCCTGACTGATAAATCCTGTTTTTATAAGAAGCTAGAGTCCGAGAGAGGTGTCTGTTTTAACAGTGCGCGATCACATTTCTGTATTATGTGTGCGTGAAAGTTCAGAAGTAACACTGCTTTTACCAAAGATTGTCACCAATGGAAAATGAAAAGTGCTCCTAAGCTGATTCATTAAATAAATAGTCTTTATGATAGAGGGGATATAAATTTTTTTTGAAGTTGGATGCTGGTCAAATTTAGGTGTATCCACTGTTCATATTCCATGAAACCATGTTTTTCTGAATGATGTGACCACCAGAGCAGCTGGAGAGAGTAAAGTTACAGCAAACATGCTCTTGAGAGCACCTCTGATCAGAGCCTCAGCAATCAGTTTAAGAGCTGAGCAAGTTTTTAAATGGTCAGTTTAACTAGTATAGCCTTAATGCAGCACTGTTGAATGCCATGTCTGCTCATGCTCAGGTTTGAATATCTTGTTTTGGTTTATATCAAAGCAGAGAGTAGAGGGGGAGACCAGCATCATCTATGTGAGTCTGAAAAGTTTACACTGCTGTAACAGCGGTTCCTTTCTTGCAGCCAGTGGTAGTTCTGGCAACCACTGTTTACCAAATAACATGTGGATCCTTTGAGTACAAAGGATCATATTTATGCACAAAGCACAGGGATATAATTTCTTCTGGTTTCCTCACAGTCCAGTGCCTATGAGCAGACAGAGCACCCATAATGGGACCAGTAACAGCTGCAGAAAATGCCCTTCTCTGGATCCAGGGTACTTCCAGAGGGCTGAGAAGCAGCATCCTCCAAGGCTGATCTAAGAATGAAATGCTGTATTCTGGTCTTCACAACTGGCATCAGTTCTGGCACTTTATACCAAAATACTAACATGGAAAGAAGATGCCAGTATTTACCAGGACATGATTGCTTTACAAATCTTGAAAATGTGGGTGTTTCTGACAGGCAGGCTCTTCACTCCTGGGAGAAAAGCTTCTCAGCAAAGTGGGAAAAAAACCTAGCACTGATTTCTTAATGTTTGAAATATGGTTGAGATTTCTGCTTGTGTTTTATTGACATTTTTTGTGTTTATAACTGTGTGCTTTTCCATCCATGTGTGCATCAGCATGTTGTGTTTTTCACTTGCCTCGCTTCATACAACCAAAGTGCTACCTTTTAGATTTACCATAGGTGTAACAGCTGTTTCACTGAGATGTCTGAGCCCTGTTTCTATATAATATTTTTATTAGGCTGGATTCTGTTTAACAATGTTGGTATGTCACATGAATATTTTTTATATGCTTCTTGCTTCATTGTTACAAGCTGGACAAATATGTGGCAGGTACTACTGCTAATATGGGCACAGTGAACTGTGTTTTATACAATGATTTTTTAATATAAAATATAAGCTTTAAAATAACAAGGGTTCACGTCTGGACAGAAGCTTTATTAAATATGAGTAACTACCACAATAAGAAGTTGCACAACCAAATAAGTAGGGCAGGAAATTCTCAGTGAAGTGGATATAATTCACGTGCAGGAAGATTTATTTAAGCAATTCAGTCCTGGAAACAAGAGGAAGCAAAAGCATAAAGGTATTGCTGGCCTTGCATAGCAGTCAGCTGCTGTACATGTTCATTTTTAGACTGGTAGGAAGAGAGTGCAACACTAGTCATCTTACTGGAGATTTGTAAGATTGTAAAAAAAAAAAAGAAGGTTGGATAATGCATATTGTATAAAAAGAACCTTAGGATACTAAAGCAAAGATTTAAGGGACTTTCCATTGAAAACTGAGGGTCTTTGCCCCCCTGCCTTGTCAGTAAGTGCGGGCTGTGCTCGTCTCCCCCAGGCTTACAGCTGGAGCTGTGTTGCTGATTCAGCCTACGTATCTGCAGAGCTCTCAACCCATCCATTGATCCTGGCACACAGAGCTTTGACAAGTTTTTGCACATCTACAGATCCTGGTTTTTTTACCTTGTAAGAGTGTGCCCAGGTAACTGCATGGAATGTAAATTGAGGCTGACCGGCTGTTGTGCTCTGATATAGCACTGCACACTTAATTGCTTTGAAAATGAATGCCAGGCTGCTACCAAGTCACTCTGCTGTATTCTGGCTACAGGTTTTCTGCCTCCCTTCCCTCCACACTTGCTTAACACCAATGCTATCTTTAGCCTTTTGTCTGGGCTTTATGCAGAACTTCAGAGCAACATGACAATGCTCAGCCATGCAGAAAACCCTGGCAGGTCAGAAGGGGACTGTGAAGAAGACATAGCAAGTTTTTTGTAGGACCATCCTGGCCAAGGCAGGAATTGAAGAGAGGAGCTTCATTGCTGAACTCTGGGCAGACTAGAGTACCTTGATGGGAACTGTCCCTCATTCTCTGTGCAGTGCTGAATTAGGGATGGGAGAGCAGGACAACAGGTATTAAGCTGTTGACGCTGTGCAGGAAGGTAAGTGGCAAAATTCCATTCAAGCAAACTATAAAGACTATGGACAGGAGCTGAAAAGGCCTCAACTGAAGAACGACAGTTTTCTGAGAGTAAAGTGTTGGAAAGGTGCAACCTGGACCAGTAACAGTGACTTTGCCTCTTTCTGGGTATACAGTAGCTGCCAGGGACTGTGGAAAAGACCTTGAGTTACTTAGTTAACTAAGTTACTTAGTTAAGTAACTACTTACTTACTTTAGACAAGGATGTCTAAAATCATTTGGAGGACAAGCTGTCATCTTACACCCAATGGCACCTCCACACCTGTGACAAGTTACTTAAAAAAGCCTCTGCCCCCATTTTATTCCCCTGCCACCAGTGCTGTGGATTATGAGGAGCTGAACCCTTAACCTGGATCTACCAACCCTGGTCTCACCTTGTTCCCTGTGTGGCTTGGAAACACTTTTTTGCCAGAAGTGGGATGCAAATAGTCAAACAGAAGACTAAATCACTTTTCTGCTTTTTGTCCCTCCAGACGTAACTTCATTATAATTAAATTACCTTACCCAAATGAATGAAAATACAAGCCACAGATCATATTCCACATCGAATTTTTCCACAACCCATTTTATTAAAATTCCTCTCTTTACTGTTCAAGGTCCTCTAGAAGGAACACATGCACTGTGAGAGCCTCACTTTAAATACTCAAAGGATTAATTGAAGAACATGATGGAAGGAAGGGGAGAGTGTGAGTAAAATAACTCGTTTATATTTGTATCCTCAAATGTCAGTTCATTACCAAAGTTAGCAACCAGCTGATGCAGAAAACTCATTATGGCCTCATTTAGAATGCTTATTTCTTGAGAGAGAAAAGAATTGCCTTGCTGGGCTTACTTATCCAACACAAATACGCCACGTTATACAGTATGCTTTGGGATCTGAAGTAAGAGTTTTCTTTAGGGCACAGTACGTTCAATACTCTGTTTATCTCATTTATCTGGATTTATTTAAATCCCAAAGCAGTGAGGACCGTCACTACTCTCTGTCCTCAACACACTTCTGTCGATACCTAAGTGTCGTTATCTGCATAGTTTTTAGTACCTTTGGTTATTTATTTGACAGCACGTAAGGCAGACAAAATGAAGTGGTTGGGGAAGTCATGTCTAGAGTCCTTTGCACAAAAGTCCACTTTTCTGTTGATTTTAGTGCTCATAACTGTGTCCAGTTAGCAGAGAGGTGACCTGGATCTCGAAGCAGCCAGGGTGCAGTAAGCTTTGTCTGGGGGTGAGCCAGATGCACAGTTCCCGGGACAGCCCCTGAGCCTGCTCTGCTGGCCAGCAGGCTCTGGCTGTGCCACTCGTGTCACAGAGGTCTACAGAAATCAGGCCAACCACACCCGCAGGTTCTGTACAAATCCCCAGTAATTCATAACATCCCTCTTGCTTCGCAGCAAACAGCAACGGTGTTATTTGAGTGGTTTGACTCAGAAGGGAACTCTGCAAGTAAAACATCCCACAAATTCGAAGTAACCCAGGCTACTAGGGAGAGTTGTGGTTGGGACGCAGCCCTGGCTGCACAGCCCCTGTGTGGGAAAGGCAGGGTGTGTTAGTTGGTATTCCCTTGGTTAATTTCCCTAGCACTGAGAGCATGTTATCTATGTAATGCTTCTATGCCACTAGAAAACATTATGAATCAAGGGAAATTTTGAAGAAGAAATTAAAAAAGTGTCATAGTAATTAAAAAAAAATGCTGCTGCCAGAGAAACTTGACAACCTTTGTATTAAACTCTATGGGTAAGATTTTATTGCTAGTGGGCCAGACTTTGTCATTTGTAGGCACTTCGAGTTGTACCTTCCTGTACAGCAAATCTCGTGGGTATGGTCTTCTTGTGAAATACAGTCTGGAGCTCAGACAACCAAGAGATGTAGATGTGCGCGGGGACCGGTGTGTCCATCTCCTCTTCGTCCCCAGTGCTGGCGGTGGCAGCTCGGTTGTGCTGTCCTTGGTCACTCCTCTTGCCCATCACCCCGCCTCTGCAGCCCCGCGAGTTCCAGAGGAAGCCAAGTGTCTGCTGTTCACGTGCGTGTTGAAAACTCATTCTAGAGACGAATTTTTTTTTCTAATTTTATCGATTTTCCTGAAATCCGGCTCCTCCTGTTTCCCACCTCGTGTGAAATTTCTCCAGATAATTTCAAGAGATAACCGCGGATTCGTTTCCTTTCCGGGAACAAACACACCTCGCTCGGCAGGAGGAATGGAAATGTCCACGGGGAGGTCCCAAGGCAGGTCAGCACTCGCGGGGAGGCAGCGGCGGCTCTCGCTCCCGGCGCGATTCCCGGTGCGATCCGCGGGCCGCGGCGGCGCCTTTAACGCGGCGGCCATGCCGGGGCGGGCCGTGAGGGGCGGGCGCATCGCGGGCCGGGCGGGGCCGCGCCCGGAGCCTCCCGGAGCGCCCGCTGGGGCGGGGGCGGGGGGGTTGGCCGCTCCGGCGCAGCCGGGCACCATGCGCCGCTCCAGGTACTCCGAGGTAGGTGTTCCTGCCCCGCTTCCCCCGGCCCCGGGCGCGGCGGGGGGCGCGCCCGCCCCAGCGCGGCCGCGGAGCGGGGACGGGCACCTTGGGTGAACCGAGCGCCCGTCCCGCGGAACGCGCGGAGTTGCGCCGCCAGCGCTGCAGCGAGAAACCGGCTTTTCGATTAGTTTGTTACTCTTTTCTCGGTGCTTTGCGTGCCGCTAGATGTTTAATAAACGGTCTTTTTTTTTTTTTTTTTTTTTTTTTTTTTTTTTTTTTTTTTTTTTTTTTTAAAAATAGTCTATTTTTGCAAAGTTTTAGCTGAAGGGCATGATTTCCCTTTTATGTACTTCCCGGAGCTTGTGACATTTCACTGGCATCCATTAATGCTACAGTAGCAAGAGCATCCTGAGTCCTTGGTCAGTTCTCTGATGCTCTCCGAAATAGAAATTGCTTACTTGAGAACAGAAAGGAAAGGCTGGGATCATTTATGCGTGTTCTGTGGAGCAGCAGAAAAAGCTGTGTGGTGAAAGTACTCCAGCACACTGCGAGGGGGGAAAGTGGATTTTCTCCCGTGTCCTTCACATGCTCCTTTTCAGAATTTGCTATGCCTTACCTATAGAAGAGGCTAGTGCAGGGAGGATGGCCTTACAGATAAGATACCGATTTAGGCCTCAGGTGTTTGGTGCTCAGTTACTAATTCTGCTTAACCTTTTTATGTGTGAGATGGGCATAAGTAACTGTGCTCATCTGTATTCCAGAGTCGCGTTTGTAAAACAAGGCTATGGATTTCCAAGCCCCTCTAAGGACATGATCATGTGTGTGTTGGGACCCTCTTTATCGCGGGATGACTGAAGGCCTGTTAGGCTCTCTTGCTACACAGTCTCCATGTACATGAATATATAATTTGATAAAAACTTCTAACACTTTTTAAAAAGGATCAAATGTAACGTTACCTTCCTTGATTTTCAGGCAGTAAATATTTCTTGTGCTTGAAGCACTGGTCAAGTTTTTTGTAGTTCATTAGCTCCTATCAGCTTTGCCAGGGTCCTGAGGAATTCAGTCTTTGGTAGCTCCATTTCTCTCCATGCTTGTGTCCTGTACAATGCTTGTTTCTGTTATGTTGCTCTTGTCATACTAGCAATGATTAAACACTGCTTTTTTTCCTCCCTATGGATCGGTTGCTGAAGTGAAAGAAGCCTCTACCCTCCCCATGTTAATTGTTGACATGGAAAACAAGGAAAATGGCTCTCTGGATGTCAAAAAGTAAGTGAATGCAGAGTGTTCATTTTATGTAAACAGCACATGGATTTTGAATGTAGTTTTTCCTAATGTGGTTGGCAATTGTGGGCATCTCTATCTTTGCTCATTTCAAACCTTCCCTGTTATCAATTATTTTTATTGTGTTTCAGCTTTGAAAGAGAAGAGTCTAGGGCAGCGAGTTGCTTAAAAGTGGTATGTGGAAGGACTATGTAGCAATGGAGAGATGTAGAAGATAGTAGCTTAAGTTAGGGGGTATATCTTTCTCCATTGCTTTTCCCCCCTCTCAACTAGATACTAAAGTGGTAGCACTGTAACCAATATTTTACCTCTGCTCACCTGTCTGCTAATGACTTTTGCAGAACCAGTGCCTAATAGAGAGTAGCATCCTGTGTGGAAATCTGCTTTCTGTCTCATTCAGACAAATGCCTTTCTCTGCTGACAGCCCACCTGTCTAGGGCTGGGAAGTAGCAACAGAAGTGTCAGTTCTCTTTTGAAACAGATATTTTAAGGTGTTTATTTGAGAAGCCTAAACTACTGGATTTTTACTTCAGACCCAGGGTGGGAATAAGGCAGAGATACAGTGCACACTGCTCTACTGTTTTCTTTTGTGTGGTAAACTGCAGATTTACTTACCCTTAAAGGTCAGAAATTCTTATATTAGGACTAGCAGTTCTGAATGAAGCCACAATCTGAGAAGTGAAGTTCTGTGTGGAAAAATCTGGCCTTGCTGCTTCAGGGTTATAGAAGCCATGCTGAGATAGAGGTACACATATGTATATATATTAAAAGAAAGATACTAGAGTGAGTTCTTAGTCTGTCCTCTCAAACTGCAACATTTCTGTGCAGCCGTACTGCGTTCTTTTCCTTCAGATCCCTTTTACATAAGGTGTCCAAGAAAACGTGACAATGCTTAGGCTACCAAGCACTAGAGTAATATAAATAGTAATAATAATGGTCACTTCAGGATGCTAATAAAACACCTGATTATGACACAGCACCAAAAGATCTGATGGCAGCCATTAAAATCAGCATCCTGCCCCTTCACTTGAGATGCTGGCTACAGCACACCAACATAAAGTACATTTTCTTATTCAGTGACTATGAATGGATTATTGTGTATGTCCCCCAGAAGCCACCTTCAGTTGACAGTCTGGCTTCTACAATGAATACTGTGGTGGGAGGAGAAGGGAGGCAGTCAAAGGAAGGACAGCTCACATGTAATCATTTTCCTCAAGGCTTGGGTGATAAAGGCTCAAATACTGATTGCTAAGGTGGCTTTTTAGAATGGATGGAAACTGTAATTAAACTGATCAGGAGCTGTGATTTCTAGATGTATGTTTGTGTGCATATCTACAAAGGAAGTATTTGACACTTGAAGTGGTTATAAATAGCTTGGATAAAATCTGTTTGTTCTGAGCTGTATCTTTTCAGACCTTGCTGTTTCTGCCACATGATGGCAATAAAGGCACAGGGACACTGGTGAAAAGCGGACAAGCTTAATCTTTATTTATTGTCAGTGCATCTAGTATCTCATTTCAGAGCCTAAAATGCCAGTCCTCTAAAGATTTTACAGCGTGCAGGATGTCAGGCATAAAGCAGTGTATGGCTAAGCTGTGCATGTTACACATTCCCTTTTCTTGTCTAAAGAAGAGCCATGTCAACAGCAGGGCAAGGTGGAGACTGTTAAAGTCTAGAAGCAAATGAGCATCTGTGTGGGTAGATGGGTTACAATCCAGCCAGCTTCCAGCAGTCTGCCTCATGCCTTCCAGTCTTCTGCAGCTGTGGCTGTGGAAATTGGCTCCACTTGAGGTCCAGCATGATGCTATTCCTTGAGGCAGGAACTTGCAATTACTTCCTGCAATTAGTTAATGACTGACATAGAGCCCCTGAAGTCATTGCAGTTGAGCTGAGGACAGGGCTGGACCAAGGTGTAGTTCCCTAGCGATAAAAGAAGAGCTACAAAAAAATGTAATGCACCTGGGCTGATAAAAAAACTGTGGGAATGACGGTTTGAGACCATATTTAACTTGAAATTTAAGTGTTTGGAGAACTAAGCAAATTACAGTTAGGAGGTATTTTTATTTGCTGTTTAGGATGGATTAAATTCAGTATCTTTTAGGATTTTTTTTAATACTGAGTTGTTGGATTTTTGTTTGGTTATTTTTAATTTTAAGTACAAGATGTGTTATTGGAAGTGATAGTCTGTGTCTTAGGGAAAATGCAAAGATTTAAATAAAATTCTTCAAATGCTGCTTTTATGAATACATGTAGATTTTGTGTGGTGCTTTTCACATTTTACTTCTTAGGCCTCAGAATGTGCACAACACCAAAAATTCTTAAGTGAAAGGCATTCTTTGGTTTAAAAAAAATAAAAAGAATAGAAGTGCAACTCTGATAAGGCCAGATAGTCCCATTTTCAATTTTGCTGAGTGTTGCTTTCTATGTAATCACAATCAGTGAAGCAATTCATGAAGTAAGTTATTATGTAGTGAGCAAAAGTAAGAAACTTTGGTCCTTTGCTCATTGCTCTGAGATGTGTGATAAGTGAAAGAAACTGCTTTTAGAAGGCCAAGTGCAGCATAGGTTGTGAGTGACTCCCTAAGGTCAGATATTTTTGCTGTATTGGCAGTAACATGTCAAGAGTTAGGGGAGATGCAAAAAACATTGTTTTCACGAGTCCTCCTTCCCAGGGCTCAGATAGTTGCAGAACTTGTGATGTTGTAGAAACAGTGATGGGAGGCACTCTATGTGATTCCTTTTGGCTGGTTTGAAAAATGGTTGGCCCTTGATTCACCCAGTTATTTTGCTGAAAGACATACAATTCCAAGCAAGGCAGAGGTGGTGGCAGTTGGAAAAGAAAAATTTGGAGGACACAACAAAAGTCGTGTCAGCAAAGTACAGTCTGTGTTTCTTTTCCAGCTTGTTGACATCCAAGTCCTGCCTCTAAGCTTCAGACCTGAAATGGACAGGATTCTGACATCTGCCCTGATCTGTACATTTTTCATATTTCTTCATTGGTGTTATGGTTAAGCATGCAGAACTGTGGAAAATATTTGGCATGAACTTCAGGGCTTCTAGTTGGAGAAACATGTTAAAGAAGCTCTTTGATATCCTGCTCTTCATCCTCATAAATCTCAATAGGAAAGGCAATCAAGCTCACTTTGTGTCTTTTTAACCAAGATTTTTCAGATACACAAAGGTTATCTTTGTGATATGGTGATTACATTTGAGGAAAAGGATAAGGATAGTAGTGTGAATGTTTGGTTGGTTTTGCTGCTGTGGAAAACAATTGCCTGAGGTTAATCACAGAAGGAATTAATTCTGATTGTGTTTAACAGATGTTTTCTCAGATTCATTGCTGTTTAAAAAGTCCATGAATTTTTCCAAAGATGAGTCCAAAAACAGTTTTGTGAAATTTTCTACATTGAGAATCAGTGCAATCAGTGGTGCCTCTTTTTTGTTTTGTTATGTTTTGTTTGGGGGATTTTTGTTTGTTTGTGTTTTATTTGTTGTTGTTTTACAAGGTGAAGATGGTTACCAGTAATCTCTAGCCATGTTACATGGAAACACACACTCATCTGGGAAAAGAACAATCTACATACAGTTCTTTAGGTAGCTGAAAACAAGCTAAAAGCATGAAAGACGGGAATCTGGTAACACAGTTATGGCAGTCTTTGTTCTCCAACAGCAAAGGCAGCACACTTGTCGGAAGATCCTGACTGGGTACCTTTGACTGATGTGAAGATTCATTTATTTTCTTCTTTTCTGAAGGGAGAGGTACCTCAGCTCTCCTCAGCATTAATTAGGTCTTTGAAATGGAAGAGAACAGGAGTGACAATTCTGTATCAGGGTGGGGGGAGTGTGTCACAGAATACTTTTCCTGAAGAAACAAGGAAGGAGAAGATGTATGTGGGGTGTGCACAAAGAAGCAGCGGATGTTCTGCACGCATTTAGTGATTACTTGTCTGGATTTGCACTTTGCAGTTCAGTAGAGAACGGGAGACCTCCAGATCCTGCTGACTGGGCTGTTACCGATGTTGTGAATTATTTCAGAACAGCTGGATTTGAAGAACAAGCCAATGCTTTTCAAGAACAGGTAAATCTGTTATCAAATGCCTTCTGACTGCCACCAGTTTCTCATATTGAACATTTTATTCCATGGGCCTGGCTATATAC
Source organism: Acropternis orthonyx (assembly GCA_035583155.1). Taxonomy (NCBI): domain Eukaryota; kingdom Metazoa; phylum Chordata; class Aves; order Passeriformes; family Rhinocryptidae; genus Acropternis; species Acropternis orthonyx. The sequence goes on from JAWWEU010000005.1 coordinate 14,187,197, forward strand.
TGTAAAATGGGAGTGAAAATCTCGCATTAATGGGGGATTTGAGTCTGTTATTGGGTGAATATCCATGGGATTATGGTCTCTGAGTAATAATATGGTTCTACAATAATGGGTTGGAGTTTGTTTAAAACAGTCATTAGAAAGGTGAGAAATCTAAACAGATTTTCTGGCTTGAACTCAGTCTCCCTGTACAACCCACTCAATTTCACTGTCTTGAATAGTGAATAGTAATTCCCTTCTTTCTTAGTGTATTGTGCAAATACACTTGTGAGTATTTATAAAACCTAGGGCTCCTAAGCACCAAGTTGTGTTTGAAGGCCTAGGGTGAAAAAGGGTCTGCTGTGTTACATTGAACTTGGCAGTACAAGTGAACAGGGAAAGGATAAGTTGGCAGGGGAGCAGTGTGTTTGTAGGACTCAGTCTGAGAAAGAGGTTGGGTCTTTGTTTCTGGGCCTTGTAACTGCTGATGGTAATGGATGGCTTCTGTTGGTAGATTTGATCAGCAAAGAACTTTACAGTCCGATCCCTTGTAACTCATTTGCCAGCACACTGGTAAAGGTGTGTTAGTGGGGCAGAATAGAGAAGTTAGCTTTCTTGGCCTACAGCCCACCTGTTCCACAGAGGAGTAACTTAAGTCTCCAGATTGTCAGTTCAGCACCTTCCCTGATAAGTCTGTAGGTTTGAGTGACTACCAGCAAATTAGTCACCAACATTTGTACTTAGTTATCAAAACAGATGGCTTGACCTCTCAAGGCAGTGGGCTAGTGCAAGTTATTGGCATCTTTGCAGGGACACTGTGCATCTCGTATGAGATAACATTGCTGGTCACTTAATGTTGCTGACCTTCAGCACCATGTCTGTGAAATCCCATCTGATTGTAATTGATGATTATAATGAATTATCTAAATTTAGCTCTTTCTTTTTGGGGTTGAAAAGCCTGCTATTGGGTGATTGTCTGACAGGTTGCAGAGGAAGGCTCTTTCTGCAGCTGCTACTCATTTTTAAGAATTTGAAGATGGGTAAACAGACCAAAAAAAAAAATGTTTAAGCATATCCACTCTTTAATACCAGCATCCATGTCTCCTCAACAGCTTGGGAAATGTGGCTTAAAAAACCACACAGGCAAAGTACTTGTGGCCTCTGGGAGGTTTTTTTGCTTATACTGGCAGATACCTCTGACTTTCATCAGATATCTTAACCTCTCTGCACCTCAGCTGGCTTGTCAATAATACTGCAGTAATTGCTGCTGATCTTGCAGCAGCAAGGAGAGGCGAGCTCATGAGTTTTGGCAAAGCACTTTGCAACAGCCTTATGGAAAGCAGCATAGAAGTAGAGTGTAAAGGTTTTACTAGTATTCTGCAGTGAGGGCAAGTGTTTTCAGTAGGGTAGCTGAGGACTCTGCTAGGATAACCATATGCAGAAATGTGGCTGTGATTCCACTGCCAGCTTTATGCTAAAGCCTTGGAGAGAGAGGTGGACAGCTGCTGCCAGGTTGTGGCCAGAAGCTGTGGGATGAACAGTCACAGCAGAAGTCATTGCCACTTTCTCGCCCCTCCTTTCCATGAGCAGCACAAGGAGCAGCAAATGCCTGGTTCTACATGCCAGCTCTGCCATCCTATTCCCTGTCTGCACCAGGAACAGCCCCATAAACAACCCTGTCCCTAACCTCTTACCAGTGGTGGTGTTCAGTTTCTTCTACACTATTTACTAGCCACTAACTTTAGCTCTGTCTTCTTATGGTATCTGTTATCAGGATCTTCCAGGTATGGCAGTGCAGAGAAGTTCACTTTGAACCCCAGCCATCCTCTGTCTATAGAGCACCAGTCATGCAGCTGAAGTTCTGGCCATCTCTATTTGCCTCTGTCATTTGCAGTTTGCGTGGGCCCCAGAAACCCAGTTTCATTTGATCTGCTACTGCCCTGAATATGTACTGGAAGAGGAATGAGGTTGTAAGTGGTAAAGGAAAGTATTCAGCATCACCTATGACACTGGGAAATCATTTTCCACTGAACTGCCGCAGTAGGGGTAGCACAATGGTTTCCTTACAAAACATCCATAGCCCAGAATGTAATCATGGCTTCTGCTATTATGTTCAGCTTTTACACAACAGTGACTGAGTCCACACTTTCTTTTAATGAATCTGAATACATCTGGACTTGCCTAAAACAAGTGACTCAAAAATTTTTTTGAGACCTGAATTTGTCTTACAATATTTTAAGGAAAATGAGAAGACATTTTAAGGACTGCAGAATGTTTTATTGAAACTGCATTGTAAGTGCTGGTAAGAAGTGATGATTGTATGATGGTTATACATTATTCCTGCTTGGAGTTCCACTCATGTCAGCAAATCAAAAGAGCTCATTGATGAAAACAGATTCAACTGAAAGATATTGCCCAATAATAAGCGTAACATCAGCAAGCAAATCAGACAAGCCAAAAAGGTAGGGACACAGGATACCTAAAGAGGGAGGAATACCAGATGCAGGATGAGGGTGCGAACATCTTCAAAGAAATGCTGCCTGCCAGTAGGTGGCTGAGCTTTCTCTAGGAGCCCTGGGAGCACAGGGTGCTGTGGCTCACTCCAAGACTGAAGCTGTTTGCAAAGTCTCAAGACATACTAGTGCTATAACCTCTGTTATTGCCCATGTGGCTTCTTAACCAGTATTGCAACAGCCAGATAAGCCCAAAGTAACCCAGTGCTAGTCTGCTGGCCTCACTGCAATCCCTTACCAGAAGGAAAACTAGGGTTTGGTACTAGCTTGTGTCTACTGCTGCTTTCTAGCAGAGCCATGGCATGAAGGAGCATGTGAGTGTGGTGGCTGCTGTGCTTTCGTGTTGGTTTTACTGTAAAACCTTGCAGTTCTCAGTCACTTCAAGAAAGGGCAAAAAGAGTGGTGGGAGGACTTGAAGCTTAACCACTCCTCTGGTTATTTGCTGAAGACAATATTCAACTGCTGTTGAGGTCATCCTGGCACAGTGGGGAATTACTGTTAGCTCTAGTTGTGCAGAGGGGTCTCTCTGCAGGTAGCATTAAAAAGGCATACTGAAAGCTGGCATTGAATTTGCATCCTGAAAAAAATTCCAGAAAATAGAGAAGTAGAGAAGAAATCGGAGAAGTCACCAAAGCATACAAAATCTTACCTGGGACCAAAAAATGGAGTAACTGTGACAATTCTGCAGGAGCATGTTTATGTGAAAAACTTAAAGGAAATGGAAGAGGTAAAGCTTACAGTAGACAAACATATATAAAACGCTTGAACTCTGAATACATAATCACTCATTTCTACACAGATGTACTTAAAGGATCAGTTTTCTATTCAATGAAAGCCTTAGTAGTTACCAGCATTTCTAGAAACCATGGGGATCCCTGTGGAAGAAGAAGGGGAAGGAATAGATGCATTTTTTCCTATTCTTGGAGTTTCTCCTGTTCCAGGTACTGGATTTACTTCACTGGGATCCTACCAAGCTGGAGGCTGTTCTTCCTCCATAGCATCGTTGAACAGCAGCAGAAAAGGCAACTTCAGATCGGTCATAGCAATGAGCAAAATACTGGTGTCAAAATTCCCACAGAAAGAATTGTGACGAATGGAAAAGAGAGGATAGAAACTGGTTTTAACCATTAACATTCTCAACAGTAATTGGAAAGAGACCTGCTATAATTGGGTAAAAAGTTATTGGAAACTTTTTTTTCTTTTAGAAATACTGTTACTTTGTGCTCCTGAGAGATTAACAGTCCTATGTATCCTAGGGATACTTTAAAGAAATTCTGCTTTCAGTTGATCTTTGACTATACTGTGGTTTGTCCCTGTATTTTGTATTTATGAATTTTATCAAATCATAAGAGATATCAGTCTGGACAAATTCATGCTGAACTGTAATATAAGTCTTCCTTTTTTCATGCTGAGTTGTAATGAAGAATGGGATCTCTAACATTTCCAAGACAACATTTAATATTCCTAAGGAACATGCTACAGTTTGATAAATTCATGTGTGTGTTTATAATACTTATAAAAATACTAAATTTTGGTAATATATTAAAGGATAACAGCAATATGCCAGCATTTGAATTCACTGTTAGCTTTCGATAACAAATTCAGCAGTTAATAGTGAGATATTTATAAGTAAAAGTGAAAAAAAAAAGAATGCAACAGCCAAATGAAGTCCAGTGCAGGAGAATGCCAGAAAAGACTATATACTGCTTTGAGCTATGATGCCCTTTGGAGGTCTGGCTGTGTTGTGAGATCAACACATTGTTGTGTAGCTGTAGCTCCTGTTCCTGGAGTAGTGCAGTGTGATTGAACTGTAGGACTGTGTAATGAAAAGGATGGTCCTGTGTCTGAAAGGGAGGAGAGAGTTGAGAGATGTGGATTCCTTCTTTTCCTTTTTCGCCTTTGAAAAATCATTTAGAGGAAGTTTTCAAACATATGACAAGGTTTTGAGATGGAAAAAAACCCAAATCGTAGTGGATTTCTAACCTAAACAGGTCAGAAAGTCAAGGTCTGAGAGGAAAAAAAATCCCACCATATCTATGATTTAAGCAGGAAAGCGTAGGGGTTGTTGACACCTAAACTGGCAAGTTGCCACTTTTCTCCTCCTCCATTGTGAGTGGAGGAAGAAAAATTCCCTCTGAGTGTCAAGCTCCATTTAGGCCCCTCTAATACTGACTAGTCTAAACTTGCATATTGCTGTCAATGGTAGTTCTGAAATGCACTTCATAAGCTGCCTTCTTAAGGGCAGATAATGGCTGATAATTGGGCAATCTGCACTTGTACCTATCAGGTTTGCAAGAAGGGAATTTTGAAATTAGGCTCACTTGAGTTTTGTGCTTGACTAAATAGTGTTTATGCCTTAGTCAGCACAGGTGAGCACTTGAAAAGCAGAGAGCAGAATTTAGCAGCTATAAACATGGTTTCAGGAAAATAATGGCTACTATTTCTTTTCTCACTGATCCTCTGTAGTAGTCTTTTGTTGCATGACTGTTCTCATCTGTTAGATTCGTACATTTGTCTTTATCAACTCTTTAATTCTTCTTATAGGAAATTGATGGCAAATCATTACTGTTGATGACAAGAAATGATGTACTGACTGGACTTTCATTAAAACTGGGGCCTGCGCTGAAAATCTATGAATATCACGTAAAACCTCTACAGACACAACATCTAAAGAACAACTCTTTGTAGCGAATTGTCTAATTGGGGTCATGTTGTGCCTCAAAGGAAAAATAAGCAATTTGGTTTCATGTGATGGAACTTTGTAAAGAGAGAATATATCTATTAAGAGTTTAAACCAAATTACAATATATATCCTATTGGATAGAGTTGGCAATATTCTATATACTGAGTCTGAACTGAGAGAGGTGGTGTGTATTTTTTACATAGTATATATAATGATTTTCTCTTTTAGGAAGTGTCAATGAGCATGTTGAGATAGCTACATCACTATATCCAGAACAAAAGGGAGGTATGTCATTCTCATTTTTGAGCCAGACATGTTTTTGATTTCATTAATTAATATACCAAAAAAACAAAACAAACCCCAAATAAAGTTTACATGCATCTTTAGGAGAGAGAAAACAGTTAAAGTAGGTTTTGCTTTACACTGAAGACCTACTAAAATTATTACTACTTATAATTTTAGGATGGGACTGACACTTGCCAAGTCACCCTTTTTTGAGAGGGTCCTATTTTGACCTTATTAAGGTTTACTCGTGGTATGCTGCAATGTTTAAAGCTGTACATACAACTAACATAACTCCTTCGATAGCAGAAGGTGTTGCAGACAGGTGAAACTGGGTTCTGTATTTTTTGCTGTTCTTGAAATTTTCAGCTTGTTTTCACCTGTTTTTAATAGTAGTCCTATGTAAAATACAGTTGGTTTTTAAAGGTTTGTGTTGCTTTGCAAACAAATAAGCCTCATTTTATTCCTTTTTAAATTTATGATTGCTTTCTAACATTATGCAGAAATTTGTAAAAAGTAAAATTCTGCACACTTTTAATACTGTCTGTCTTTGATGTTGTAATGATTGGGGTTTTTTTAATGCTTTACCTAACAGTTTGAATACTTGTTTTAAGAACTGAAAGCAGCTGTCTCATCACCATACATCTCTGTTAAAAGAGAGTCTTGTTCAATCTGTTTGTACCCGTTCCCTATTTCATAGGTTGCTTGCTATATCCCAATAAAACATTGCTTACGTTTGGATTCAGTTTACTTTACAGATCCTTTACTTTCTCTCTTTCTTTGTTGTGGTATATTGGAGCTCCTGTTTTTCTCCATTTTCTATTAAAAAGGTACCAAAACTTACTTAATATTCTTGTGATTACTTTTAACATCACTTACCATGATACTTAAAGATTTAGTTACTTTTGCTTTTTCTTATCTGGTGTTACATACTGGTGAAGGAGAAGCCCTGGTCACAGTTCACTGCTAACACCTGTGCTTCCCTTATCCCTGTGTGGAGCTGTCAGTGGTGCAGAGAAGCTGTGCTGGCCCTGGTGCACAGGGTGATTTGATTTACCCCAAAATGTCTGGGAGACAGCCCACGGATGGTGCTAAGCTCTGTTTGAACTCACCATCATCTCTGGCCCAGAGAGCTTTGTAGTGACCCCTGAAGTTGAGATGTGAGGTTGCATCAGTGAGGCCAGAGCAAAGGAGCCAGGAAGTAGGAAATAAGCGTGAGAGTGTGGTGAAAGTGGAAATGGTGAGGGGGGGCAGCTGAGGAGGAAGAAGAGTGCTGCTTTCTGCCAAGAGGGGAAAGGATTCAGGGAGAGGGAGAAGCTCCTGTAATCTCCTGCTACAGGTGGTGGCTGTGTCTTTGACTTGGCCAAGTGCGAGGTGGCTGTTCATGCTACAGTGCTCAGAGAATTGCTTATGGTTTCTGGTGTTGAGATTTGAGAAGGGATAAAGCCACATTAATAGCTATCCCATAGGTAAAGCTCATGGTGTATGCTATAATACATAAACTATATACAGCAGCATGCTTTCTTGTATGCTTTCTAACCTTTACGTTATACAAGGTATTTATTTGGAATTTGAGACAGTAGGACAGAGGTGTATTCACCATTTCTTTTTTTCTGTCCCTTGTACTGTGCTTACTTCAGGTATTGGTCTGTTAGCAGCAGGTTTGTAAGTCACGGTCTGAATTCTGCTTATGATTTTTATTTATAGTTTGGTAGTGTCCACAGGTACCTACTGGGAGTAGGGATCTTCTGGAAGACTAGAATCAAATAGAGATCATCATTGCTACCTTGGGGAGTTTTGAGGTATAGTCTGTATCAGGCTAATTTTGGGCTGCAATGGAAAAATTCTATATGAAACTCCTAAATATTTTAATATAGAATTAGGTATATTTATGAAAAGGATTATGAAAGGCTGCATGTAGCAGTCTGGACATGCCTACCAGCCTTCTATTTGTAGAATTATTTTTGGATGAGAATACGTAATGCTGTGTTACTGAAGGATTGATTAATTGAATATTCTCTTTTTCTCCATTTGCATGTTTGGTGTAGGATTGACATATTTTGTGAATCTATGGATGACACAGAATTAAAAGTGAAACATATTTATTTTATGAGGGAGTAAAAATCTCTGCTGTGCAGACTTGAAAGCACATTTGATGATTACTGAGCACTGTTATTTCTTTTAAAATGTTTTAATGAGCAAGTGAATTGCATTCAGAAATATCCAGATTGTATTCCCCTTTTGCTCAGCACCACTAACTGAGTCATCCAAGTAAAGGTCTAACAGAAAGCTTGCTGCAAGTGCGAAAGAGAATTTGCAGGATGTTGTTCAAAACTGTGACAATTTTTTTACTATTCCTGATCTATATTGTAGTTTCCTACTGTTCTCTGAGCTTTCTAATGCTGCTGTTCCCTTTGTGTGGGTGACCATTCTGATTTTGTCTCTTACATTCTCCTCGCTGTTTCTGGGAGAACAAACAAAAAAATCTTTTTAAAAGAGACTGGAGTGTTTGAAAGAGGAAGTCAAAGCCAGATTATTTTTAGCTACAATTCCTCTTGCAGAAAACACAGCTGCTGTTGAGATGAGGAAGCGACTGATAGGCATTACTGGATACCATGTCAGTACTGCAGCTCTGAGTCGCAGAGCTATGCAGGAATCCAATGTATTACATGCCCTTAAATATGCCTGCAGGTAGCTGAGTCACTCTTCCTTAAAAGCCCTTGCTGTGCGTTGGGTGATAGTTAAGCTGCCAGTGTCCGACTGCTGAGCTGATACTGGGTGTGTGCCTGACGATGGTCTTTGCTTTCACACCAAACCACCATTTTAGGGAGTGCTTCCTTCTTCTGCAGTCAGCTTTAAGGAGCAAACCAGCTGAACCGCCCTGCCCTGGTGCCAGTCAGCACAAAAACGGAGCCATGCTGCAGTCCTCCTCCTTCCTGTCCTTCCTCTTACCCTTTGCCTAATGCCAGTAGTGCATATCTATCAGAATCTTTCATACACTTTGAAAAATGCTTTGAAAGTGTTACAGTATGCCTTTTCTGATACAATGGTTGTGAAATATATATTGGTATTGCTCATCAGCTCTGGTCACTCTCCTCTGAAGGAGAGTATACCATACACAATCCATGGTATATTCTCTTTGCATCCAAACACAGTCTGAAGTACCACACACAGTGAACATATAAGGCAGCTGTCAGCAAAGTATGGGATCTGTGGCTGTGCCTGTCCACCAAGATCACCTTCTCAACCCAGAGAAAATTGTTCTGATTACATCTCCCATCCCTACATGTTATTGTTCCCAGATTGTTCTAGTGTGCTGCACTTTACCAGTTTGTAGAAAATTCTTTGGCCTTATAGGACAAGATTTGGCAGCTGTAATGAAGGGACTAGCCACCCATGCATCACTCCTGGTTAGAAATGACCCAGGCTAAACATCTTGTTAGACCCTCACTGTCAGTGACTACTTGTTAAATGTACTCTTCCCTCTTCACTGCTTTTTCCTGTGTTCAAATTCTACCAAATTCTTTCACTCTTCCTTCTTTTAAAAATCAGCATTTAATTGATCTTTTATTGTCAACACTCTTCTTTCTACTGCCACACTTAAGCTAGAATCACATCTAATTTAAAATCAGAGGGTCTTGCTTTCTGTGAGTGGAGGAAGCTACAAATTTATTTCTCATTTTTTAATGGCAATGTTGTCTAAAATTTGAAGGCTGAGTCTGAGTAGGACCAGAAAAACATTACCTCACTTTGTCTCCATTCTGGTTCTTTACTTCCAAGTCAGAGCAGTAGTTCCTTCCCTGCCAAGAATGGCTTTTGGCCCAAAAGTCATGTGGGAAATTAAATGACTGTAACTGTGCATGTCAACACCGTAACTATCACTGGATCAGGAAGCAGCAGGATGAGTGGAGCTGTATAGAGAAGGGTCTCCTCTACCCTCTCCTTCACTTCAGGGAAAATTTACACAGGCAATGGGTTGGCTTCTGCTTGATCTAATGAGATGACTTGGTGCTTGGGGATGTCAGCCGAGAGAGCTCATCCATGTCCCATTCCATCACACCTGAGGTCTCCATTCACCTTCACCTCTGTGTTGCTCAGTTTTTACAGCAACTTCCCCAGAGGAGGTGCAGTCTCCATTGGAAGAATGGGCAGACTCATTTAATAAATAGCTGTTGTTCCTGCTGGGAAAGTCTTTCTTCTTTTTAATGTCAGAATGTTGCAAGGTCATTAAATTATTTTTTGCTTAGCCCCTATAATTAGGGAATTGATTTAGTGATGTTCATTTGGATTCCAGATGTGTATTCAACTCCCAGAGTAACATTGGTTGGTAGTCACTGTAAATTTGGGGAATACAGCTGTAACCTCAAACACCTGGAGAGCCCAAGAGGAGCACCTTGAAGAGTGTAAGTGGTCCTTGGTCTTCATGTGAGAGTTTCATTGCTGCTGGAGGCTGCTGGTGAGTACTGGAGACTATGGTTTTATTTATATGCTGCAGTCATGAGCATCTTTGTTAAAGGAGCAGTCAGCTGTTAGAACTGCTGTATCATCAGCTGATGTGCTGATAAGGCAACAGCAAATGTCTTGGCATTGGCAGGCTTGCACTCATCTCAAGATGTTCTCTTCCCCTTTTTGGATGATTGCTATAATCCAGCTGCCCCTCTCTATAAACACTCTGCAGTACTTCCTATGTTGAGGATGCCTCTGACTTTGTAGCAGCTAAATTGTATCAAAAAAGGGAGGGAATGCTTATCATTTGCACAAATCTCTGATTCAAGAGTAATAATTGCTTTGTCTTGTCCCCATGGATGGCAGCAGGAGGAAGGAAGTAGAGAGTAAGGAACTTGTAGCTGAGTTTGTTCCCAAACTGGTGGCAAAACCGTAGAGAGGGAAGTGTGGGAGTGGGTGTGCTCTCGCAACCCTGTTTCACAAGGACACTCTTAACTCCCTCCTCCCTTTGGTATAAATACCACATGCTGGTCTGCCTGGGCTTTCCTACCTGGAAATAGGTGTGTCTAAAAGATATGAAAACACTGCAGGAGTACAGCACCATTTAAACTTGAACTCTTGTCTTTTTCAGACAGATGTCAATGTTAATGGGAAAATTCATGTCTAATGCCACCTTTGAGAAGTGGCAGAAGCTCCTCACAGTACTCAGGCACTCTGGTTTGTGTTACTGCATTCCCTTCTGTACCAAAGGTTTCTCTGCCGCCTTATTTATTTGAGTCCCTCCAGTACTGTTTGGTTTGGGCTTTTGTTTTAGTAAGAACTAAGCCCAGCTCCTGTGTTTTATTATTTGATTACTATAGATCAATCATACATCAGCTGATCTAGTAAGTGTCATTTATGCATGTATTTTATGAATATGAGTATGTGTGTGTGCAAGTGCTCATGTACATATGTGTCTTTTCTTTCTTAGTCTGCTATGAATGGTAAGGTTCAATCTCAGAATCAGAAAAGAGTTTATACTATAGTCGAGATGTGAGTTGACATTTTTGATCCTATAGCTGGAGACATTTAATATGTTTATTTAACAAATACAGCTGTGCATTTCCCTGGAGGAACATCATTGGCTGTTGTTTATATAAAAATAGAAGAATTCTAAATTCAGAAGTATTTATATTGAGAGTTCTAGCAGAAACAGTTTTTTGGTCACTTTAAGTAGTTCAGTTCAACCTGATATAAGGATTATGTATTCCTGATAAAAGAAAGATTAAATTTAAAAAAGAAAAAGACAGCTTTAAAGAAGGAAAAAAAGGTAGCTGGAATAGTTAATAAAACCTGACAGGTTTAAATGTATGTTGGAAAGCGGATAGCCTGAATATATATTGAATAATACAGTCAGGGAAGACAGATCACTTGTGCTGACCCTGACAGTGATATTTGCTCTCTGTTTTAGATATTGGCTGATGACTTTACCTACTGCATTTTATCTGTGTGACATTGGTTGTGTGCGGAGTAGGATCAACAGCTGAGGAGGGCTGTGGTTGGACTGTCCTGGGCAGCTGTCAGAATTGAACAGAAACAGGATGTGAAAAGAATTGGATGCTAAAATGATAATATGTTTGTGCACTTGAAATACCATTTCTTGGTAGGAGTCTTTCAGCCCTATAAACTCCTGGGATGTAGGCCAGGACCAGCAAGGTTCATGTTATCAGCAAGAAGTTGTATTTTAAGCAGCAGTTTTACAATCTGCTAGCTGCTGCTCTTTTTCATAAAGTGTGATTTCATCAGCAAAGCATCACAGCTGCTTCTGAGTAAAACACAGTAAGCAACTTGAATAGCTCCTCAGGACAGGAACCGAAAAAAATATCTGCCTGAATGAAATTAATGCAAGTCCATTGTGGAGACTGAATCTAATTAAGCCAATGGGAATTTGGTCAAATTTCAGGCCCAAGTAAGTCTGGCTGAGTCCCATTTTCAAGAATGATTTATGTCACTGTTATCTGAATCTAATTGCCATATGGAAAATCTGGGCTGCTTCCGATTGCCTAAGTACTTTCTTTAGAATTGATCTGCCCACGTAAGTGACTCAGGTTTGCAGTGCTGGATGGAGCTGCACCAAGCTGCTTTTAAGGACTTAGGAATGTCTGCTTGTCTGTAGAGGTTTATACAAACCACATTGACTGAGTGTACGTGTGGGCTTGTTGCCACAGGAGTGTCTCAGTAAACAACTGCTTGCTGCTTTGTGTCCTCATTCTGCCATGAAGGTTAGTCCACCATTACCTTACTAGCCCACAAATGAAGCACAGAGAGTAATGAAGGAAACCTTCTGCAAATAATCAAAGCAATAAATTTCTTATAAGGTAGAAAGGAAGTGGGTCATGCAGATCTGCCTTGTTTTGAAAAGAGGTAAATGCTGAAATGTTCAGTAAGATTCTTTTATTGTTTGTTGTTCCATCTACTGGTAGTGAACTATCATTTGGAACAAAATTGGTCACTTTTTGAGGTAAAATTGGCTGAATTAAAATATTTCTTTTACTTACAGTGTTTACATTTATATATAAGTAGTAAATGGTTTAATTCCTTATTGGTAAATAGTCAAAAACTAGTTTGTTTTTTGATGTTGCTCTTTATTTGCCCATAAAAGATACATTAATAAATTACAAGCACCTAGAAATGGCAGAAATAGCAAGACACAAATACAATACAACACAATCTAACAAGGTAAGCAAGAATGTCCCCAGCAAAAGCAAGAAGTGTTATAAATAAAGCTTTCAGAATTGGCTAGTGACCAGAAAACATCATTATCTGGGACAGTTTCACTCTGTGGTGTCATTGATCCTGTTGTTTTGCAGGAGATACTTCAGGCTTGTGAACAGTGTCTTCCCTTCACATCTGTTATGTCCTGCTCACCAAGGCAAGTTTCTACCTTGCAAAGCACCTCAAAACGTCACACACTGCAGGACATCTCTCTCATACTTGGTGCCTGTGAACTTAATGATTTTACCCAGGGGAATGCTGCAGGTCTGCCAAACTCAGGAGGCACAAAGGCAACTGAATTGCAGTTTTTAGAAGTTACTTTGGGCACTTCCCGTTGGACTTGCACTCTTTCACCTGGAGCCTGTGAAAATGACACTTGGAGAAAGTGAGAGCAATGGTTAGAAGCTGTCAGAAGCTGAGCAAGATTCCTGTTACAAATGTGGTAGCCACAGTTTGCAAGATGAGAATTGTTGACTATATAGTTTTATCTCTACATTCAAAGCTATCACTTGCGGTAACTAAAGTAAGATATGCATTTTCTGGCTGGCTGGCTTTCTCCCTACCCCTCCCAAAAGTAATAGGGTTACTTTGGTTGACTCCTGCCTGCTCAGATATCATTACAGGATTATTAGACTAGAGAAAACTAATTAAGCCTACAGAGATAGCCCAAACCCTCAAACACCTCAGTGATTAATATAAAAGTAATTATGTAGTAACTTTATGTTCTGAGGAGTAGCAGCAGAGAAAGTAGTCAACAGCTGTAACTATTCACACCACAAAGGAGATATGAGAGATACTTTTTTTTTTTCTGTTTTTCATTTCCTGTGCAAAGAAATCCATGTCTGACTGATTCCCTACTCAGTCACTGGGTCAGAACCTCAGCTCTGTAGATTAGTGTAGCATCAAGGGGTTATGACAAGTTGTGTCAATGAAACAGCAGGTCTTGTGTCTGTATATTCATTTTACTGAAGAAATATTAATAAATAGAATATACAGAGTTGCTGATTTTACATGTCAAAAACATTACAGACATGGAATTAATTGTTTCATTAAGAGGTCTGGGAATAGCTGGTTTAATTGACTATAATGTTTCCAGCTGGGATTTTCCAAAGAGCATAAGGGATTTCAATCTGCAAATCAGACTGAAATTCAAGAACAGACTTTGATTTCCAAGTTTCTTAGGGTCCTTCATAAATCCCATCCTCAGGAGTTCATAGAGGGAAAAGTAGTCAGCAATGGAAGAGGCCAATAAGGAGTGAACATTGATAGGAAAGTCATGCTGTTAAGTTTATCAGAAAGGTGTGAGTATAGCCAAGAGGTTTAGTTTCCCTGTGCAGCTTGCAGTCCAAACTGACATCTCCTCTCGTCTTTCAGCATATGGCCTTGTGCTTCAAAAAACTTCTTCCTGCCAAGTGTGCAAGCACAGGAGCCATAAGGAGCTTCCACCGGAATCAAAACCTGAAAGGGATGAGCACAAACATAGAGGTTGTTTTTGAGACAGGGATGTGCCAGCACCATCACAGCAGAAACTGCAGCTATTCATGTCCTTATAAAATCATGCCCAGGCCCTTTCCTTCTCTTACGAATATCAACGGTAGATGTTGATGTTATCACAAGTAGAAGTGGATCTATAATGTCCACCTGAAAGAGGGCAAGGATAGGAGAAGATGGCAGCATTGTCACAAAACTTTGGAGGAAGACTAGAGCATAAACAAACTATAGACCATCGATGCAAGATGGCATAACTTTGTTTCTCTTTCATGTGAGGGGATAACGTAACAGACCTTTAGCTGGACCTGGCTAGCAGCTACACCAGCTGTGGAGAGAGAAGCAAATACATCTCATCTCTTACATCTCTCCCCCTCTGCCTCATCCCATACTTGTACCTTGTCCACTGTTGGACCAATCTGCTTTGGCTCCTAATGGCTACAGAAACATCCCTTCAGTGCTCCCTTGGATTGCTGGTGGTCTGTCACGTGGAGTTGACCTATGGCCTCTCTGACCTACTTGTAACCCCTGGCCTCAGTGGTGCTGCCAATGGAGCAGAAAGAAGAGCCATAGTGGGCTAGCTTTTCCCACTGCCTGGCTATGGGAAAGGATGCCACACTGTATTCTGCTTGGTTAAAACTGCACAGGTTGACATTATAACTGAAAGTCAAATTTTAGTGGAAAAAACAGGACTGATTATTCACAGAAAGTCTCTGTTACAGATCCTTTTGATCTCCAAAGCATTCCACTGTGCTCCTTTAACTTTTATCAACAATGCAAGAAGGCAATTAATTATCCTTCTTTTGTAAACAGTCTCTTAGAGCTAACATGGAGCTTTTACTGGGGAGAAAGTTTGCTCCCTTTAGCTCTGTTGTATGCAGAACTGCTGCTGTGCTTTAAGGCTGAGTATTTCTAAAGAGTGCAGGCAAATCATGTTTGAAGCATTTACTTACTTCTTTGTCATTGGTCAAGCCTAGATTCTTCATGTCTAGGACATTATAAAAAGTGTTGTTCAAGACTACTTCTATGACCTGTACCTGAAACCATGAAAACGGATGAGACAGTTAATTAGAGCAGCTCTTTAGCCAAGAGCCTGGCAGGTTTATTACTTGCTGTAAAAAAAAGAGCAATGCAGCCCTCCCAGTACAGTTGACCAAATGCAATCTAGTGAACATGTGTCATGTAGCACGCCTTTCACTTTCACTCAAGTGCTGCCAAGCACTGAGTGATATTCTCCCCCATTGTGTTCACAGCTGGGGAGCAGCACAGGAACTTCTCAGTGTGATCATGGTTTTTCAGACCATCTGGCTGTACCACCAGTTTTCAGTCTGACAGAGGAAATAATAGTCTCATAATATTGGTCTTCTCTGTGGTCCAATTAACATGCACTATTGTTTAACTAAAACATCATAAGGAGGAAAGAAGATACCTGTGACACTTTGGAAAGGACAAGCATCTGGATACAGTTGACAGTTTTCTGGTAAGAGGGTGAATATTGCCCACAGTCAGGTGGTCCGGAAAAGGCTTCAAGGATACACTCACGGATTTTGTGCCTAGAGGTAACACAGATTCTTACAAAACCTTGTATCAGCTGTTTCTCTTTAGATCCAAAATGTTTTGCTGTGGGGTGAGGGTTTTTTGTACTTTTTGTGATTTTTTTTTTCTGACAAATATACAGCACATGGGATTTTGTGGAAGAACAATTTATTTGTCCTGTCACCTCCAAATTCTTCCAAGCTCCCCTCTGCTGACTCTAGAATTCCCAAATAGGTTTTGCTAAAAGTATTTTAAAATTTCATTATTTTATTATCCTAAAGTGTTCTGTACTAAACACTGAACTGTTCATTTAAACCGTGTCCATCAGAGAGAGGAGTACCCCCAAGACATTCCTCCCACCCCTTGTAACAAGCTTAGTGCCACCATTGGGACCTGCGAGATCTGGCCCTTACACCTGCTGTACTCTATAGAGGGACTTTGTGACCATAGATTAGGTAAAAAATGTTACTTGATATGACATATACCATATGCAGTCAAAGTCAAAATCCTTGCATTCGCCATATGACCATTTGCAGAAGAGCTCTCCACACAGAATTCTGTCATGTCTTTCAGGAAGTGTGGTATGTTCATTCTTATAGAAGCCTTCAAATCCAGACTGTGTTGTCTTCATAAGTTTCAGGTCCTTAATTCCAGCAAAGACAACCAGAGGACCTGTGATTCAAAATTACAGGACAATATGAGCTCTTTTTCAGGCAGAGAGAAAAAAACATCTGGGTGCATACTTGCAGTGACAGCTCCAGAGCCAGAAAGCAGATAATAACTTTCTGCACACTGATGTTAGCAGAATGATAAGAAGCAAGACAGAAACTACTGAAGTCAGTGCTCAATCTGGAAAATGGAGAATCCCACCAAGAGACTTGCAACTAAAGAGAGCTGAGGACACCCATTTTTCTCTCACCTGCTTGGACCTGGGACATGCATTGGGTTGCCTCTCACTGATGTCAACTGAGGAATGACTGATTTCTTTAAAGGCAAATGAAATAGGCTACTAGTGCTGTGGTGTACAGGAGAGGTGTGGTGTGCCTTTTCTCACAACACAGACAAGTGTAAACAGAATCTATATGAAGGTGGGAGCCTCAGTCAGAAATTTGCTTCATGTACCCACCCTGTTGGAAGTTTTGTATCCCTGAGAAAGAGAGGGTGAGGAGTCAATGCACATCCTTGCAGCTCAGCTAATGAGCAGGAACTGGCACTGGTACAGATGCCACCCACAGATTCAAACTGACAGTGACTTTGCTCTTAACCACTATTTATAAAATGTGCTGTTGTGGGTCACTGCTGCATGAGCAGATTCTCATCTTCCAAAGATCAAACAGTTAAACAATTACAAGTGGTCAGTCACTTAGACCACATCAACCGGATAACTGAAAATTTCACTGACTAGAGCTGCCAAAAAGCAGATTCAGAAAATAGAAGCTTCATGGCATGCAGGCTCATTCAGAGCCTGCACAGGTAGTCAGTAGCTGAAGCCAAGCTGCTGTTTCTGTGCTGCTCTTGGTACTCACACTAGCTAGTTCAAAATTAGTCCTTGAATACGTCTGGTGCATAGTAATCCTGCCTTGGACTGGGAAGAATGACAACTTTTGTCTTTGCGGGAATTTACACTGGAAATAATTCCACTGTGGTACACATTTCTAAATTGAATGGTTGTTCAGAAGTTTGTGGGTTTTTTTAAACTGCTCTGTCACTGGATATTATTGAAACTGCATCTTATGTTTCTTTTATCTGTCTTTTCTTGTTTACACTCATTATTGGTTTTGAATGAGTCTATGGAGGAGTATCTATAATTTTGCCTATATCTCCTCTTATTTACTAAAGCTTTAAAAAAAGAATCTAAAGACGAGACTGAGACTGTCCTTGGACAGGATATTCTTGGGTTTGTTCAGGTCTTGGTTAATTGATTGTTTGGGTATAAGACTGATACACAGGTACTAATGTAGTGCAGATTCTATCAGTGAAGCTGAAGATACATTTTTCTTATATTCAAATACATAGCCTTGTTTGAGAGAGCATCTTGCAATGAAAGATTGACTGAAAGGCTGGCTGGCTGTGCAGCCATCAGCCTGAAACTGATGGATATAACACCTAGGCAGAGTTTCCAAGTTGAACAGCCCACGCTGTGCTTTCAGTATGTTTTGTGCTTGTGCTGTCTTCAGTTGTCAAATGTTTACTCTGTTACTTATGATGTTTTCAGTTTCCAAAACACTCTGAGCCTTTTATCAGCTGATACAATGGCAAAAAATAAGCCTATTAAGCCTCACTAGGGTTTTTTTAATGACGAGAAAAGTGTTAAAAGATAGGATTAACTGAGAATTGAACTCCTGTGTCTGGCTGATAGGTGCATAGGAGGATGCTAAATATAGAGAACATTCTCTTAGAAGAAAAATAAAAGTGATTCAAAAATCTTCTCTTTGGTTATTGTTCACCTCAGCAGGGAATCCTAAAGAAACAGCTAAAAGGCTAAACGAAGGGAAGTCTAAGACAGAAAGGTGGTTTCTTCAGTAAGTCTTAAATGCTTTTTGTTTGTGTAGAACTTGAAATTGCAGAATTTCATGCTGAATTTTCAAGGTGATGACAAATGTAATTGAATCTACATTAAGAGCAGCAGCTTTTCAAGAAAGCATAAACTTTTTTTTCCTTTTTTTTTTTTTTTTTTAGTTTGGGCTTCTTTCTTAGCATTTTCCAGACATCAAAGTCAATACTATTGAGGGTGCCAAAAGTACAGCAGTAGTTAATGTTACTAGTAATACTAAAAAAGATGAGGCCAAGAGGCACTGGAGAGTTTTATTTTCCCTCATTCCTTCCCTCTCTCTTCGGAATGCAGGGGCAGTGCTCAAATGCACCTTTCAAAACTTGTGTCCTGTCTGCAAGTTGTAGGATGGGAAATAGTCCTAAGTTTTGTTAGTGCAGTTTAGAGAGATACTGAACTACAGCCTAAAACCTCTAAACCCATTGTGTGAAATGATGTAGTGATCTCAGCTCAGTTCCCAGTAGTCTGAGAGATGGGTTAAAGGAAACACCATCACAGTGTGACTGAACTTACACTCTCGTTGTGAGCCATAGCAAGTAGAGGTAATTTTCACACTTCCTTTGGAATGCAAATTTATGGACAGACAGTTGAGTTTCAAAGCCTATGTCTTTTAAGTATCACAAGTCTCTTGTTTAAGCCAAATATGCTTTGGTGTGCAAAACCAGTTAAAGACACTCTGGTATTTTCATGGGGAAAATTGCTTGCATGTAGACCTGAGTGCTCATGATGTTCAAGCTAGCCTGGCTTGCAACAGTGGAATTGCAGCTTTCTTGAAAATAAAATTAGAGCATGTTGACAGAGGTTTGAAATTAACTGCAAACTAGGCAATTGTCCTGAAGCAGTGTGGTATAGGGTAATGATAATAGGGAAACTGTAGAATATACTATAAGGTAAAAAAAGTAAGCAGGCTGTTCTTAGGAGGTTATTAAATCCTGTGGCAATATGTAACAGTACTGCTGGATATGCTTTTGTAACCACTCTGTGTTTGGAATATACATACAAATGTGAGCTGCATTAGTTCTTCAACCATGTCTCAAGAGATCGAGAAATGCAAAATTAGAATATAAAAGTATTCTTTGTTTTAGACCTCTGGAGTGGTTTGGCTGTGCCACAAGCCCTGTAATGCCTGTAGCTACCTCTAAGGCCATCTTCATCTCCCATCAGCAGAAATATTTACAGGGAAGTAGGGGAAGTTGCCAATTCTTTTCTCACCATTCCGGCACTGCTCAGCTTCACAAAAGCGGATCCCATCAGGAACGCATATGAATGAGTGGACGTGGGGAACGCCATTCTGCAATTTAGAGCAGACATGTAAATAAAAGTGCCATAAATACTACCATAACTTGAAAACAGGAGCTAAGAGAGTGAGGAATGGCTACAGCATAAACAAACAGAATGTACCAGTATTTTAGATACCTCATGCAGACGTTGCCATGGTACTTCTTGAACATAGGTTTTGACGTACGCCACTTGGCA
The DNA here is from genome assembly GCA_035583155.1 of Acropternis orthonyx. Taxonomy (NCBI): domain Eukaryota; kingdom Metazoa; phylum Chordata; class Aves; order Passeriformes; family Rhinocryptidae; genus Acropternis; species Acropternis orthonyx. Next base: position 14,206,902 of record JAWWEU010000005.1, read on the forward strand.
AAATGTTGTCATGAAGTGATTGCAGATATCTATAGCAAATTGTTCTAAAGTTGGGATCTAAGATAGCAAACAGCATTATTAGAAAGAAGCAATTATCTGATGTACAAAAGTAGATTTTTCTAGTTGCTGTAAATATTTGAGAAGAACCAGAGTTGTTGAGAACACAGGTTTCTCTTATTCCCAGCCTGGTGCATTAAGCCCAGTCATTTGACCAGGTTGCAAAATACACTGCAAATAGCAGCTACAGTTGTGTCAGAAACCTCCCATTCTATGGTACAGTGAGCTGTGGTCCCTGGACTCAGATAAACTGCTACAGGAGCTTTACACGTAGAGGATATAATGCTGAAATAATAATTTCAACATAGTGAATAGTGATTATTCTGATTAAGTGATATAGTGATATTCTGATGAAGTTTTACAGGATAAAGATGGGGTTTCATTACAGAGAGAGACAACTAGCGTTACAGATTGTCATTGTGATAGATGCACTTGATGAAGGTGAGAGCACAGAAGAATTACGAGGAGTCTCACATACTTTGAGACCTGTTTTAAAATGTTATATAGAAATAATGCAGTGTTATGTGCTATTACAATTTTTTTTAAAAAAAAAGATGGGTCTTATATGACAAAATTACAAAAATAGTGCTGAGAAAAAAAGGCTTTGGAAAACTAAGGGGGAGTCTGCAGGATAAGTACTGGAGGAGGAGAACTTCTCTCTCATATCACTGAAGATGAATTTAGTACTTATATGACATGCCACTTGAAAATAAAAAGTGTAACAAACACTTCCAAATGCAGTCATAAGAAAAAGCAAGGCTAGTTAAAAAAATTTTAAAATACCCCATTTTTTTTTGCCAAGACAAGGACAATATTCTTTATGGTGTCTGTAGGTATCACAAGAGAGTTGTTTCCTTCCAGGTACTCCTGAGCAGAAGTCAGCCGGAGATGTGTGCACACTTCCACTTCTTTAACAAAGTGCTTCTTCCCCTCTCTGTGAAGGCGAAGGAACTTAATTGTGTTCTTGCCATATTCACAGTTGAGGACTTCCACATCCTTGATCTGCAAAGAAAATACATGGCAGTTGTAAAAGAACTGTGGAAGCCTGAATTAGTCAATGAAATATAAACAATGTTTATAGCCTTCTTTTTTGTGGTTATCTGTGATAATGAGAATATTTTCATTATAAATTGCAAAGTCCTGATGGGAAGGAAAAAATGCTTTAGGAGACTATTATTACATTAGTAGCAACGGTGATAGAATTTTAACATATTCTTGGGGCTAGATTATAGAACAGGAGTAACAGTGAACTAGTCTCTCATTTGTCATCTTCGAATTAGTGCTGACTATGTAGACTTTCACTGAGTCTGCCCTTCATCACCTCTTTCTGAACCCATGTCCCAGCACTCTCTTGGCACCGCAGGTACAGCCGTGCAGAAGGCAGACAGCATTCACACCTGCACCCTCTGCAGGCACCTCACCTGCCAGGCTGGGCTGCCTCTAGAGACAGCTTTCACTTTTCCCTGCCACCAAGAGCAGACTTTCATCACCTCCTACTCCTCTGGCTCCCAGCTCTCTTAACCATTGTCAGGCTCCGTGTGTGTGATGCACTGAGCCCTCTCTGTTTTCAGTAGGAGCTGGCAAAATGCAGTCAGTGTCCTGCATGGCAGAGTCCCTGTAAGCAGCAGAGCCCAGCAGGCACCGCACATCCCCAGGGCTGTCCCGTCCTGTGCAAAGGGCATGGAGACTTGCTGCTCCGAGGCCAAGTAGATGCGATGAGGATCAAACCAGTTCGTCCACATGAGATGGGAAGGTTTCTCCGTAAGCAGGCAGAAATCCCAAACAGAAGATGGAAGCAAGCTGGCATGTTCTTGGCATGTTTTGTGCTTTATTACCCATCTGTGCACATTGCATTTCCAAGAGCAAGGACAAAAGACAGTGAGCTGCACCGGTTGAAAGCATTTCCTTACAACTGTGTCACAGTTCTGATCTCCCACAAAAAGGATCAGAAGTGAACCTGAGCAGCAAAATTCAGGTCTTGATCCACACCTCCAAAATCCTGGCTTCCTGGGATCCTTGGTTTTGTTTGTGTTAAGCCCTATTATTAAGTTTTTCCCTGCTTCTGTAGAACACGCCCTGATTACACATCTCTTGCAGTGTTGGAGAAGCTATACTCACTAAGTGAAAAAATACTGCAGTTGGTGAGGACTTTTGTTATGCTAAAATATCCAGAGCTCACTGCACTAGACTTGCCCTGAGGCTGAACTATCCCACGCTTGGTATAACATCTTTTAATGCAAATCATCCCCTTTTAATGTAGGAATAATGAGGAGGGAGAAATAACATTTTACACACCAAAATATAAATTGAAGCTTTTTCTATGTGAGTTGCTAGAAGATTGTAAGATGTGAAATTGCTCAGTTCAGACAAGAGAAATTGGTAATGCTAATGCAACTAAAAGATCATGAAAAAAAATTAACTAATTGTAAGTAAATGACTTTGGCTTGGAGATCAGAGCGTTTCTCCGACTGCCAGTCCCTACGGGCTCAATCCCCGGGGGTGAATGAAGGTCCTCCCCGCCGGAGCCAGGACTACGCAGGGCTCAGCACCGCACCAGAAACCCTCTCCGCAGGCACGGTGCAAGGGCTGTGCCCGCTACGAGGGCTGGGTGGAGAAGTAGTGAGATGGAAATGATTTTGTTTTGCTTGTCTGAACCCCAACGGTTTTTTTCAGATAGTTGTAAAAGATTGTACATCAGTGACGCAGCACTGAAAAGGAAAACAGGAAGGTTTTCTGTATCTGCTGGTTAGTTTGGAGAGGTTTTTTTAGCAGAATATAGTGATATTCTAAATAGTCAAAATACTAGTTTTGTCAAAAACATAATTTGACAACTGTCATTTTGTTGCCCGAGGAAATGGTGAGCAGTTCCCAGCATCTCCCAGGAGCCGCGGCCCCGCTGTCGATGGCCGGCCCTGCCGTGGGAGCCCGGCTTGCCCTGCTGGCTCCGCCGTGCCCAGGGTGTGCTCCCGCTCCGTGGGCAGGAGCTGACTGACAGCTAACGCAACACAACTTCTCCTTTTAGAGCCTGCTCCGGGCTCGTCCTGCGCAGCCGAGAAACCAAAATGCCCGCAGGATCTGCGTGGTGCTACCCTGCTTTGCTCTTGCTTCTATTCTCCGTGCCCCTGTGGGCAGCTGAGATTTCCTGCAGGAATGAAGATGGGAAGATAGTCGACTGGTAAGTAAACAGCGTGCCGGGGAGAAACTCTGGATGAGTAAACAAAAACACTTGAGATTAAGCCGCGGGAAGTGGGTGGGTCACTGAGAAGCAATGCAGGGCATTCATTCACTGGTTCAGTCGGTTTGCCTGCAAGTAGTGGCTGAATTTTGCATTCGGAAAGCCAAGTTTCAGTTATTGAACTGTGATTTCATTTCACGGAGCCAACCACCGTACGGCATTATGACTAACTGCAAAATAATCACCGTTTTACACAGCGTTCATGCCTCATGATCAAAGGGAGCATTAACCTGTGTTGGGGTGCCAAGGCTGCGCCCGCCAGCGGCAGCCCCGGGGGCAGCGGCACGGGGCTCATCTGGCAGGGGAAGCTGAGGCGGGCGGGGAAAACCGTCGCATTTCGCCCTTTTCCTCGTAGCTCCTACTTGAACTGCAGCGTGGGGGACTTGTCCCCTCCGTGCCGTCACTGAGGGGGAGCGCAGGCTGAGCCGCCCCGGGAGGGATGCGGGAGAGGCACGGGGTGGCAGCAACAGCAGCAGCGTGGTAATGCCGCCCCTGCCCTGTGACTGAGAAGCAGAGGTCGCTCCCCGCCGCCGGAGCTGCCGTCATGTTATAGCTGGTACCACCCCAGTGCCAGCAGCGAGCCCAACTTTGGGTATTAAATGATTAATTGGATTAATGCGCTTTGAAGATGAAAGACGCAAAGCACGATTGCGTAATATCCAGCTCACGTTTAAAAAGTCAAACGAGGGCTCTTAAAAATGAGTACGGACGCTTCCCGAAGCTAAGTATCAACCAATTTCAAAATAAAAGTGTTTTCCTCATGGAACAATGATTAGTTTGGATATAAGTGATGAAGAAGCAGGCACATCCCTTGGCTCGCACGTAATGCTAACTGCAGGGAAGGCAGGTGCTCCTCACGCAACAGGAGTGCAAAACTGGCTTTGCTGTGTATTGTTGTAGCACCAAGTGGATGAGGGTCCAGTCCATCTCTGTGACTTGTCACCCTTGCCAAGACCCTTCTGGACAATGTGATTTTTTTCAAGAATCAGACTCTTAGTTGGTACAGCTACCCAACAACTTAAAGGTATGAGAGATTTAATGTCTCCCCAGACTACAATTATTCCTTGCAGAATGAAGATTTTTGTGCTAAAGCTAAGAAAAGAAAAGAAAAAAAAAAAAAAGAGGAACTAACCAAAATCTAAACAAACAAAAAAGCAAAATAAAAACACTTTTACCATCCATTTCTTAGATGAAGACAATTTTTGTATCCAAGTTCTCTGAGAAATTCTTTGAAAGCTGTGGCTAGGAGTAATTCACCTGTGCCTCTATATGAATTCCAGTGACATGGGGCCTGCTGTAAGTGGGAAGCTGGGGGTCTGCACAGGCAAATACATGTTCTCTTTGACGAATTCAGCAGGAAGCACAGGGAGGATTTCATTTTCAATGTGCCCGGATCAAACGAAAGAGAAACTTGACTGCCTGCCAGGGTCATCCTAGTTTACTGAGAAAAAAGAGCCTTTGGATTCCGGATTTGGTTTCTGTGAAGCTGACAGGAGAAGCAGAACTGAAACTGCTGAAAAGAGCTTCTTCTTAACCAAAAGATGTCAATGTGCTTTTGAACAAACACAGCACTGCAGGTTTAATTTTCAGTTAGCATGAGCTTCACGTGAGTTCCTACTATCCAGTGGTTTCATGCCACAATATTCTATAATTACTCAGTATTCACACACCCTTTCATTTGCTGCTAAACAGAGGATTCACTTCCCTTATCTGGCCTGATCCCATCTGTGCTCCCCAGCTGGGCTGGCAGCTGCTACCCACATGCAGTGCCTGGGTGGGCAAAAAAGTCTCCCCTGTGCTTTCATTCCATTCAGGAGCTCATCCCAGCATCTTCACTGCACCTTGCACAGAGGCTACCAGAGCAAATGGCCGTAGGGTGGGCTCTCTAAGAATGGTGGAGAGTCTTTCCATTATTCATCTAAACTCACTGTGTTCTGTGGGAAGTTTTCCCTGTGCTTTCTGAGACGTGTTGAGTTGAGGACTGAAGCCGCGGATGCATATTGTTTGTTTCAGTGGCAGGGAGGGGAAGAAATAAAGAAATTATTTAGAATAAAGATGTGATTATTTATTGTAAACTGGTGTTCAGTCACAAGCAAAGAACGTGACAATGCTAATCATGTCTAAGCGGCTTTTGCTTTTCCTTGGTTCTCAGAAAAATAACTTTCACTCTGCTCCCACAAATGCCTAAGCTCTTGAGAAATTTCCTGTGCACAAATAGCAGTAAAGATTTTATACAACTTTAATTGGTAATACACTCAGCTGGCTTTCTAGAAAGAGCCAAAACATGTATCCACTGGGAATTGGCAAGCAATTTACTGATACCTCACTGACTAGTGTTTCCATAAGCAGGATTTGTCAGATACAAGGCTGTAAACACTTCCAAAGCATAAATCTTTCACTACATTTCAAAGCAGTTTGGAAAGACTTTATCTACTAATTCCTGGTTTAGCTTGTGCTACCGTAACTACTGCTATTCCTCTCCTTTCCAAATCTTCATTTCAAATAAAGGGATTGTTGTGACTCCTGGTGCACAGACAGGCATGGGCAGCTCTCCCCAGCCTTGTGATATAAATCACTTTCTTCTCTGCAATCTGTCATCAGAAGTTATTTCTTCTCAGATACTTAAGGAACATCATTCAGTCAGTGGCAGTGCAGGTGGATTACCAGGGCGAGCAGTGGTGTGTGTTTCTCTTCTGCCTCTACATGTACATTTCCTGCACGTTAAATTGTTCTCTGGCAGAATGCTTTCCTGCCACTTCTTACCTGCATTCGGAGATGCCTTTTGTGACCAACTTGAGACTGTAAATCAACTGGACAAGGCTTTCTCCTACTTGAAGGATTAAACATAGGCTGCATTTTTGGTAAATATTATAGATTGAAAATAATGCCACTCAGTCTTTACTATTGACATAAATAAGAAATTACTCAAAGGAAGTGGCTGAATTAATTATATTGTGATTAATCTCATGGATTTGTGCAATAGGAAAACCTGTTTATCAGGGACTTAGTATGAACTGAACCATTTACTGACAATGTTGAATACTCCACAATTTTGAAAAGATTTGTGTTTCTGGCTAATGGTTTGCAAATACCCAGCCTGCAAAAGTTCAGCAGAGTGCAAGTCTCTTGTGAAGAGTAGAATTGGAGCAACATTTTATCATGTTGCTTTATACTTATTTTTGGATTGTAAAATGTATAAACACAATATAATGCCTTTTTTAATTCTAATACCTGATTTTATCTATTTCATATAAAGCCATGTGTATATAAATTGTTTGACCCTGAGAATATTAAGCTGGGTTTGGGACCTGAGGTTCTCTACCAGAACCAGGAGCAATAAGGATTTGGTGGACTCCAAAGAAGGGCTACCTCAGACTCTTTAGGGGTACCAGCAGCAGACTGGCTGCAGCAACAGGAGTTTGGTGCTGAATCAGCCTCCCTTGTTTGCTAAGAAGCAGAACAAATTTGCAGCAGGTATTGTGGTACCAAACTCCAGCTGGTTCCTGTGCTGGGTCATTGCGTCCAGGCTGGGCTCTCCTCACTGCATGCTGGTGGCACTGCTCGTCCTCCAGCCAAGACATCCCTGGAGTCACCCTTCTCTTCCTCAGGTGGGAAGGAGATATTGATTTACACATTCAAACGGGCTGGTGATAAAAAAGTAATTGTTCTTCACTGTTGCAGGTTTGCTCTTTACAAGTTGCCAAAACATTCCAAAGGAGAGATTCCCTTGCTGGGGCTGGAATATGTGTACATGGATGCCCTGGCTCCACAGTGGCAGCTTGGTAAATACCTCATCAACATGACACAGGGTGCTCTGGGACAAACACTGAAGCAACTGTACGAAACATATGAATCCAAGGCAAGTGATATTTAATTATTGTTGGTATGTTTACTTGATATTACGTGCAAATGAAATGAAACTACCCAAAATAAGCACATAGAGGTATGGCCATACCTGACTGACCAGATCTACTAAAGCACATCTAGGGGAGCACCTTGACAGCTGGGCAGATTATTTGTAGTTTTGGCTACAATGAGAAATTATCCTCAAACTTCTAATTTTTAGTCAACCTTTTCATACACTGAAAGTATTGCCCATCAAAAAAGAGTGTTGGTACATACCCCCTTTGGCTTCTCTGCAATTCATGTTGAGCAACATCGGATGCTGTGAACTGGCTTTGAACTCAGACCAGGGCCAGTGGTAACTGTTGCAGACACTTGTTCTCAGCCTTCCTATGTGCATGTGTTTCACACACTGTCTCAAATAAAATCTAGGTTTTGGTCTTCTCCCTGAAATCACTGTGACTGCTCCATCAGTGATATGTCACTTGTTGGCCTTTTTTTCTCTCCCACAGTCAGACACTTTGCATATATATTTGTGTGAAGTGATTATAAAATATCACAAGATCTGCCTGTAGTTATTTTTTTACCATCTACATGGTATTGTTGGGAATCTGGGTGTGTCTTTGCATCTCTACTGTGGGTTAGTGGTAGGCTGTCATTAATTTTCATGTAGAAGAGATTCCCAGAAGTCAGTCAAATATTGGCAATCCAGAAAACTGTCCTGTCACAGGTCTCACTGTAATTGCAATAAACTGTTTACAAACTCTTAGTACATTGGGAGGGGAAGCATGTCCCAACTCCTTTGAAGTTCTCTATTCAGAGAAATAAGGTGTGGCCATATGCAAATATTTTGCAGAAAATCTTTAATGGCTTGCCCTTCTTAAAAACACTTGTCATGTCTATTTTCACTCAGCAAATATTTCCCCCGAATCTTATTGCTGAATCAGAGAGAGGCACAAAAAACAAAGAGGGGAACTTTTTCGCAAGCAAGTACCCACTAAACCCGTGTAAACTGTCTTAGCAAACATATTCAACCCTGTGAGAAAGGGCTGCTGCAATGATTGAGAGAACTTGCACTTCATGTTTACTGGGACCCTAATGCTGAGTCTTCAGGTTTATTTTACTGTAGCATCTGCAGAGACAGAGTCAGCTGAACTGGGGACAGAATTAGGCTCATGATGTTCACGCAGAGGAGTCCTGAACTCTTTCTTCTGTTCCCAGCAGATGTTCTCTTAAATGTCTTCCTTTTACTGAATGTCATGTTTCAGAAATGTGTGTTTCCTTGCAGAGGAACACCGTTGCATATGCAATATATAATGATGAGATCCCTGAATCAGACTCCAAAGGGTGGAAAAGTGGACATACCAAAGGTACAGGAAGAGACCCAAGCTACTATTTCCTCTTTTCTAAAGTTATGGATAGGATCTACTTGTCTGTTTGTCTATCTGTATATCTAAAATTCCTGCCTAAAGCAAAAGTGGAGAATTATTTGCACGATGTGTAATTTCTGGGATGCAGCAACTTCTGTTTTGGTTTTGCTATGCTTGTGCTGAGTGAAGGATCTTAGGGTTTTTGGACTCCTTGTTCCAAGAGCAGAAACTCACATAGATCCTTGCAGTGAATACAAACCACATCAACCTGTGCTTAATGGCAACAGCAGAGCAAGATGTGAAGGGACAGACACCCTTAACATAAATCCCTCCAAACTCTCTGAGGCAAGAAACTGCTGCCAAGATTGTGGAAAGGCTACAGTACGCAGTCACAGAAAAGCAAGACTTTATAAACTTCTGTGGAGATTTAAATGTTCCCTTGAGAAAGCAGATGGAGTTTGCCCAGCCTGACCCGGGGATGAATGCATTTTGCAGGGCTGTATTTTCAGGCTGCAGCAACAGGGAAAGCTCAGGAGCCGTGCTCCACCCTGGAGTACCCTGCTGTGGGGGGAAGCATAGCCTGTCTCTCCACTGCTTCCCTATGGCAGAGAATTTGGTCTGAAAAAGAAGACACAGTGTTGACAGAATCTGTTTTCCCTTATCTGGTTAATATATGAAGGGAAGGAAAATGAACAGTGGAGAGAGGGTCACAGCCACTAAATCATCAGAACTTTTGAAGACCAAATTTGAGCAGAGAACAGAGGTTTGGAAAAGATATTTTTTCCAAATGAAACATGATGACAATTTGAGTTAGTCTATGCAGGAAAGAATTGATGCAATTTTAATACAATATTAGTGTCTCCTATAATCCATTAATCTACTTTAGAACCAGTTTACTGTAGACATTAACACATTCAAATGTGGTGTCTGCAGCAGCAAAACCAGAATAGGACAGAGCTCTGTTGTCTCAGGGCTTTTTCCTCCTTAATTTGTTTGCAGTAACTTTTTTTTTTACAGGATTTCTGCTCTTGGACAAATCACAAGGCTTCTGGGTGATTCACAGCGTGCCCCTGTTCCCTCCCATCCCTGAGGATGGTTATGGGTATCCAGCTACTGGAGAGTCCTTTGGACAGACAGCCATCTGTATAACCTTCAAATATGACCAGTTCACAGAAATAGGTATGAAAAGCGTTACCCTAAGAAAGCCTTTGCCCCACTACACCTCTCTGATTGCTTTTCTTGAGGCTTCACCTCAAAAATTCCTTGTTCTTGACCTTTGTTGTCAGATTGGGAAACCAAGTGGGGCCTGTAAACAGCATTCTTGTTTTCAGTTATGTTTATCCAATGATTTTCTGTGTGAATGTGGGAAATTTGCTCTTCCACTCTGTTTCCATCTCCCCATGGGGATTATTAGGATAATAATCACAAGTGCGTATCAAGGATAAACTCAGTCTGTGCATACAAAATCTTTGGAAATTTAAAGTAGTATGATTAATAATTTTTAACACTAATAGCTCATTCAGTTACAATCATCTGCAGTTCTTAAAATGTAAGGCAACCACTGCTTGAGCTGGAGTAGTAGCCTTGACTCATCAGAAATATGACGTATGGAATAAATATCACTCAGGATCTCCCCAAGTATTTTTTGCCACAAAAATCACCAATACTAAATATATTAAAAAACCAACAAAGTATATACCTGTAAGATTCAGAAGTATCTGACAGTGATAACTGGAATCCTGAAAAGGACTGTCAAAAGACATTACAAGAAGTCATGGTGGCGTGCTCCTTAACTCTTTTCACACTGTTTTTTCACTCTTTGCTCAGTTACAAACCTCAAATCATATTATTGAAACGCACATGCTCTGCAAATTTCCAGGGTGGCTACATCTTTGAGCAATCTAGACCAAGTTCCTGTTTGTGGAAACTCATCTATGCATGTGTTTAGGTAAAGAGGACAAGACAATGAGATGCATACACTAATACTTTTCCTGCCTCATCCTCCCAGCTTCTGGTAATCTATGGTTTGGGGATTTCCTGAGCCAGAAAGACTGGAATGTTCCTGATGGACTGGTCTTCCATGAACTCATCTAATGAGCCCATTTATTCCCTTACCCTTCATGATATCCATGGCAAGAACTTCTGCAGTTAAGTTGTGCACTGTTCAGAAAAGTGAATTTCTTTTGCAAATTCAATCCAGACACTGAAAGTCAAGTTCTGTTCTCCCTAAACCCAAACCAGACCCTTGGGCAGCTCTTTTGTTTGCATTTGGCTTGGCAGATGTAAATGGCTGGAAACTACTCTTGTAAATACAGACAGGTTTGGATTCACACATGCTGACTGAGTGCTCTGTGGCTGCACAGAGGCTTGAAGATGAGCATGGGTAGAAGTGGCAGTGGACCAAGACCACCAGTTAACAGTTCTGCTAATAATGAGGTGTAAGTGGAAAAACCTGAGCATGCTCTCCCAGCCAGTCTATGTGCTGCAGGGCCAGTTGAAATACGAAGAAATTACACATATTTTTGGTTGCCAAAATAAGATACTTTGACACTAAACTCATCCAGGAGATAGGTTGTGAAGATCAGGAAGGATTTAGGTTTCCTTTCCAAGGCAGAATTTTGCTCTCTTGAATGCTTTGCTTTAGCCCATTTTAATTCTCCATGTGTTCATTTCTCAGACCAACAGATGCTGAGTTATAATCCAGGAATCTACAGTTGTTCCATCCCTAACATCTTCCAAGCTGATCTCCCAAATCTGCAGAAGCTTTGTGCAAAGTCCAGGCTGCCCGTGGTCCCCTTGCGCCACCTCACCAAGCTCCAGTCAGCTCACGGGGAAACCTTTCTCCACTTTGCAAAGTCACACTTGTACATAGATGGTAAGAGAACCCCTTGCTCTATCTATCATACATTCTCAATTAATTCTTACTATATTAATTAATATATTCTTTGACAATTAGTATTTTCTTTGAGGGGGAAAAAAGAGATTCAGCTTCAGAAATAAATGTAACAGAGAGCAAGGAATGGTGTCCTATCTTAATATTCTCTCAGCCCCACAAAACAAAAAGCTGTCTGGTCCATCCTAAGGTGCTGAACAATGATATTTCCAGGAAATTTATTTCCTGTTATTCAACAGTAACAACAAAGAAGAAATATGAGATTTGAATCATCTGGGGTCTTTTTGTTATGAAGACTTGCAATTTTTTTTGTCCTTTCCTTTTTTCCTGCTGATAGTTCGTAAGAGGTTTTCTAGAAGGAGAAGAAGTGGAAATGAACTTCTGACACAAAAGTCAAAATAAGGGAAGGGGGCAAAATCTGCTCTATCTGACTTTATGCATTGCAATGAAATGAGCACAATTTGATGCTGCTTTTCAGTCTGTTCTTAAATGAAGCAATATGAAAGACTAATTTCCCACACCCTGTGTTATTCCACAGATATCTATGTGGCCTGGATGGCTCAGGAACTAAAGACTGATTTGTTGGCTGAATCCTGGCAGCATTCTGGCCAAAAACTTTACTCAAATTGCTCTCTCGACTACCACGTCTACAACATAAACCTAATAGGGATGCCATTGAATTCCACCTTTCATTCCATTAATGATCATTCCAAATGGGCTGTTTCAAGGAACAACAAAGATCAGTGGACCTGCATCGGGGACTTAAACCGTGCTGCCGAGCAAGCTTGGAGGAGTGGTGGGTTCATCTGTACACAGAATGAACACATCTACAAAGCCTTCAGGCATTTGATAATCCACTATGAAAGCTGCACTGATGCTTCCACAGGGGTATAAGAGACCATTCCTTCCAACCAGCACAGCCCTTGTTACGTAGAAATGTATGAAATGTCTGCCTTAAACTCTGTTTCCTCTCTGAAAAATGGCCCTGTGAGTTGCCAGATGTGTCAGACCATCACCTTTTTTAGCTATAAAAGCAGGTGTTGTGCAGCTGGTTTTTGCTGGTGTGGGTCCCACAGGCTCGGGGTGTGCTGGGCTGTGCTCTGCTCTTTCCTGGCTCCTGATCATCCACACTGGGACAGGATGGGATGGGATGCTGCTGCACAAGGCTGCACCAAAGCACATTACTGTGAGTGCCCTGCACAGGCATCCCTGGGGCAACTTGTGAGAGGGACTATATGTGGGACAGGAGGGACAACGGAAACCTCTCTCCTGAGTTGGGTTGTCAGGACTGACCAGTTAGCAAGGGACAAGTACCCCAAAATACTTCAAAATTACCCTGTATTTCAGGCACTGTTGAGATAAATCATAGCATTTCTGCTTCGTTTGGGCTGGATCTCTTTAAGAGATAACAGTTGATAATTAATTTTCTTGATAATGTTTTTTCTCTGATGCTTGTTAAACCTTTAACATACCTTTCATTGTTTTGCTACCTGTGGCCAAGCAACACCTTTTGTGACAGGGAAAATTGCCAGTGACAGAGAACACTGCCCCATGGGATGGCATGGCATCACTCAGATAAGCCAAGATGATACTAATTTCTCTTGTCCATCTTTTTGTGGCAGACACTGACCTAACTTGCCTGTCTGAGCTCTTGCATCTTGCCCGTAGGTTTGCAAGAAATCCTCCACTAGAGACAGTGCTGGTGAGGCTCCCCACGGTGCAGAGAGCGCCTGGACCTATGGCACAGCCTGTAATTATGGTATTTTCAAATGCTCAGCCACAGTATTTGGGTTCACAGAGTTCAGTAGCAAAGAGTCTCTGTCCCACTGGTTGTCACAGAAGTGTTGCCACAGCCCTGCTTCCTAGGCGAGGGGTCACCAGTCCATCACTTGGCTTTAAGTGCTGATTGCTGTTCTTAATTATTTGATCAATTGATAGCTTTCATAAAGCTGTACAAGACCACTGAAGCATTCTTTTCTCAGTATACCCAGGAATGGTTTGCCTCCATTTTAGCTGTAACTGAGGAGGTATAAAGAGCAGTGGGAAGATGCAGAGAAACAGCTGTACCATACAGCATTACAAGCACCTCAATAGCCTGGCCTGGCTGTGCATACACTCATTTCAGTGGTGTAGCAATAAAAAGGCTGCAGATCTGGTTCTCTCATGTTTTACCTGTAAACAGCTTTAATTCAGTTTTGCTGTTGTTGTGTAACTTCTGTATTTGCATATCATGGCATTTCTGCTACTCACATGACGAAACATGGGCAGACTCTTTGTTTCCCAAAAGAGACTGATAATCAACAAAATAAACTAATTTTTAAAGGGTTTGTAACTCAGAGGCTTTCTGTGCAAATGCAAGATCATAAGCCACTTACTCAATCTCATGTGCCCTCACAGCATGCACTGTGATCAGTCATTACTGTGAAATACTTTTTGCCTATTTTATATATCTCTTCATATAAATTTGAAATATGCTGTTCTATTTTAAAATGCCAAACACTCAAGTAATATCTGCCTGTCCCAGTGATTCTGTGTTGCCTCTGCTGGCCACTGTGACCCTTTTGACTGGACACATTGGTTCCTGCAGAAGGGTGCATGTGGTGTGGCCCCTCTGCAATATCAGGGGGATGTGTCCAGCAAAACTGACCCTGCAGAAGGGCACAAGCACTGGACCCTGGCATGAAGAGGGAAGAAAGCTGCTCTCTTGTCTGGAAACTTGGGGTCTCTTCTCTTCAGCACTCAGGTATGGCTATTCTGACCCTTGGGCTCTGCTCTAGTTAGACTAAATGAGAACATTTATTTTACATGAAAATTGTTTGCTGAGGGAATAGGTGAGGCCAAAAGCAAACATTATTAATCCACTAAACATTACTGTACTTCAGCCAGGTTTGTAACAAACACAGCAGTAGGGATCGTTGTTTGGTATAAATTGCCTTGTAATCATTTCCACAAGCCGAGGCTCAGTCCCAGCACGCCTGACATGCTCACGGGGCTCAGGAAATGCAGATATAGCTTCTTGAAATACATGCCTGCCACTTGCATCTCCTGCCCTCACCCCTGCCACTGCCACCCCAAGGCAAGGGCAGGATTCTGCCTCCCTGTCACTGCCCAAAAAGCCCTCATGACTTTTCTGTAAACCCCTGTATCCCTGAGGATGCTTCTCTAACACCAGTAATTGTGGGTCAGTAGGGCAGTGGTTTGCTGGGTTGGAACAGTGCAATTTTACACAGAATTGATGCAAGAGATCAAAGGATTTGACACTGAAGAAAAGCTAAAAATAAATAAGTAAAAAAAAAGTGAAGGCTTAAAGATTTAAACTGTGTGAATTTTAATTCCATCTGGGCAATTACAATACTGGAAAACAGGTAGAAGCATTGCAGCCTGAGCCCACTTCACAGGGCAGCCGTTGTGGTGGAATTGCTTCAGGTGTCTCCACAATGACTGAACATACCCTGAGCTCTCATTATGGGAGTGATGAGCAATGTATTGGAGAATTTCTCAAGGATAGCTGGGGCTCCGTGGCAGCTGCCTGCCAGCAAGTCCAAGGAAGCTTTGGGAGACATTTCTGTGAGCTTTCCCTTCTCAGAGGCATGCTAACAACCTGGTCCTTGGATTTGTCATGGGGGTCCACAGGTGTACTTCTGAACCAGAGCAAAGCCTGCTTCAAAGTGTGCTAGATAGCACTTTTAAAAAGTACAGCAGTCCTGCAAAGCCCAGGAGGTTTTCATCGTTTGGCTGTCAGCAATGCCCAGTATTCCAGCTGTCCTTGCAAACTACACACATTGCTCCCTTCTCGGCACATTTTGTGCAGTTTTCTGCTCTCAGGAAGAAAACCTCAAACTGGGAAGTTTCCAGTAAACACATCTAAGGTAAGCACCCGTGTCAAACAGGGCTTCCTCAGCTTCCCTGCAGCATGAAGGGAGAGGGTTATTTTTGCGAAGACATATGGGCCTCTCATCCCTCTCTTCTGTTTAAATAGACACACTCCTGACTTCTGACAGTAACGAAATGCTCAATAACATCATTCTGAGAAATGTTTTTAATGTATCAAACCATCCTTGGCGTTATTAGCATAGTCACATAATTATCCATGGGGAAACTTACACTCATATGTTAACGCCCATAAATTATTGTGTGAATCTCTTTTATACCTTTATTTTCAGTTTCTGGGAAAGATACATCACTGGGTACTTAATATAGTAATTGCTTCAGACCGTGTAAGCTGCCTATGCCCACGGTGAAATGTTCGGGAGGCAGAGTAGTTTTGGCAGCGTCATCTGAAAGCTCAGTAAGCCATAGCCTAACTGTTCTCAGAATGTGATGCAAGAATATGATGCATCTCTTTAATTTCACAAGAGATTTCTTAAAAAGACAGGAATTTAAAAATGAACAGAAATTTATGTTAGGCTAAGTGTGAAAAAAACCCTTGTAGGGAACAAATTCTTCACAGTACAAGGCAGAGAGCCTGATCTGAAATTCTAAGCTAGGATAGGAATATCAATGTTTTCTAGATATCCTGATACCCTGAGTAGGTTAGCCATATCTGACACTTTTCTATTTAGACTGGAGATACCAGATTAAATATCTAATCTGTGGAATTTTCTCATAATCCTTACAAATGTGGCATGAGTGCAGTAGAAGAAGCTGTGTATGAACCTAGAAATCAGTTGTAACACTTTCAGATCTTGGCCTCAGACGGCATAATCTAAGGTTTTATGCAGGCCCATCTTTATGGTTTTTAACGTATTTATCCCAGTATTATGAATATGCTAATCTATGCATGTGTGAAATGTTCATTTTAATAAAACTGTTAAACACAAAACATTAAGACATGAAAAATCTATCTTGCTTTTTATAAATAACTGTGTTACACTTTTACTCCAGTGATTTTAGTAAGTCCTTTTGATCTTATTTTTTTTTATTTGTATGTGATTGACATTTCTACACAAGGTTTCTGGTGACTATTCTGATTCTTCTGTAAGAGGAATAAAAGTAAGGAACATTGTTCCCCTCCTTTGGTCACTTTGCAGCTTGGGAATTGCAAACTGATACCCAAATATTCAAGGGTTACAGGAGCAGAGCATGGTATCTAATGGTGCGTGCTAGAGTAATGGCAATTGCTACAAGTTGTTCACTGTAGTACAGTAGTTCTAGCATTGCCTAATTTATTAATCATAGAAATGTTGCATGCAAATTAGCAACAGAGTTATGCATCATAATACTCCAAAAATCTGTCTTCACATGTATTAATGCCCACAAATTACAGATATCTCACTATGGCATTACACAGTTTTCCCATTACATTCCAAAACCTGTCAAAATCTCACTAAAAAACATGTCACCAAGTGTTTTCCTTTTGTTCCTTACTTTCTAAATTGTGAGAGTATTTAGCTCCAGGGCACTTTTGTGTCTGCCTTTTTTCAGGGTTCCTTTTTGGGCTAACTTTCTGCCAGCCTATCATCAATATTTCTCTTGGTATAGTGCAGTTTAAAAATGTATTTTTGGACTGGTAAGAGTATGGTCAGCACCACTGTCCTTCCCTGACCTTGTAAATCCTAGGCACTGTGTAAGGGAAATCTGCATCTTTTCCTCTCTTGTTTTCTAACCACTCCAAATATTTCTTTCAGGAAAGTCAAGGTGAGAATAAAGAAACTGACAGTCTTACATGGAATATTTTGCAAAGAAAGACCATGGAAGAAATGCTGCACAGCAAATAGGGTCAATTTGTGCAGTTGGTATTCACCAACCTGCCCTCCTCTTACTGCCAAAATATGGGAAGAAACAGAAAAATGGGAGCAAAGGGAGTTTGCAGGGAAAAGAGAGGAGGGAACTAGACAACTGAAAGTGAGCAAGACACAAGGTTGCAAGGGAAGAGCAGAAGGAACTTTAGGATGTTCCACCAAATACTCAGAGACCTCGAGTGTGGTGACAGAGAAACATTAGGAGTTAGCTGTGCCAAAATCCAGTTAACAGGATGTTTCATTTACTATAATAGATACATAACATTTATCCATTTTACAGTTACAGTCTTCACAGGCTATGCCGCAGAGATATAAATGAAAGGCATAAACTGAAGTGACTTAGCCAAGTGGAAAAAACACAAAACAAACCAACACCCGGGAGAAAGTCGCTGCCTCTCTGTTACCAAACCTGCAAGAGGTGAGGTAAGGCAAAGTCAAAAGTATTAAATAGATAGAAGTAGGTGGAGGAAACTCATAAGCTAGGCTAACCAGTTTGAACTACACATATTTGAACAGCATGCTAAACCATTTTTTAAAAAAGAAAGAAGCTACTATTAAGGTTTAAAGGCAATACAAAAGTACAATAAAAACAAGAGATGCAAAACGTTAACAAGAGTAACTGCATATCATTTCATTACAACTGGTTATGCTCAAGTGAGCTGCATTCATTCTGTAGCACTGAGAGAACTGCAGGCAAGAAAAGTAAATACAAACACAAAAGAAAATAAGCAGACATACATAGGGATAAGCAAACTGATGCCTTTAACTTTGCTTTTGGGATTTATTATTGCAGATATATTTACAACATATGGTCTTTTATCATCATGTTAAAAATGGAGCCTTTAGAAACCTCCCCAGTTTTATGTTTTCTTCAGTTTCATCTCTGATCCTACTTTGCTCTCCAGCACTAAACAAGCCAGCACTGGTCTAATGTAGTTTCTCACTGCACTGAGTCAAAATCAGCAAGTATTCCTAGGTATTACTTACTGTCACTTGGCTCATGGTGGCTGTTTTGTCACCTCGCAGTCTTGGATCCTACAGAGGAATAAAGGCAGTATAGAAGCTGCAGCTCTATAAAAAGTGTCATCTTAATATCAGAGGAGGAGCTAGGCACAAGGGGGTTGGCTTCACAAATGTAAATATTTCATAATTTATTTAGCAATGTGGCTTTTCTTTTTCCCCCAGGCAAAAAACTTTAATAAAGGAATAGGTCTACTGCAACAAAGGAAATAACAACAAAAACAGAGACAGGGCACATCCGAACCCCACTAATATCAGCAGGAGTTTGCCTTCATCTTCAGTGGGAACAGAACTTCAAAGACACAGGAATCACCCATAAAACCTGAAGGATAAAATCTGAACTTTCCATAGTCTATGACACAAACTGTGTTTAGAGGGTGATAGTGTAGTCCCAACATGATGAAAATGTCCCCAGCAGGAGTTGCATGTCCCTGGTGTGACCACAGCCTTCTCCCCAGCACTGCCAGGGTGGCTATTAGGACAGACCTCAGAGAGGTCTCATGCACATGCAACTTCTTTGAGAGAAGAACTTCTCTGAGCCAGGACCACATAGGAGCTGGGCAGAGATGAACTTCCTTTTGGTGAGCACTGTCTCTCATTGTTCATGGCTGTACTTTCAGTGCCCAAGTCAGGAAGAAGTGATAACCCCACCTTTAGAGGTATTTTTTACATCTGAGTAATTTAAGATATCTGTCTCTGGCAGAATGAAGGCTGAAAGCTATATCCCCTCAGTCCTACTTTGTGTTGTTAGAATTGAGGAAGATGAGCAGTGTGGATATAAAGAATCTTTTCTTCTCCAGGGAGATTTAAATCTCCCTTGAGGACCAAGAACACCTTCTGGGTACACACTGCTTGCTACATGCTGTGAATGTGGAAAAGGCAGGGGAAGGGAACTCATTTCTGAGCATCTCTGCAGGTCTTGTGTTGGTACCAGCACCATACAGCAAAGTAGAAATTAAAAGAGCAGAGGCACCGTTCTTCTACTAATAGCAGAGTTAATTTCCCTCTTTCCTTTGGATGACTCCTTATGCTCTTCCACTCCAGGGAGCACATAATGAGACATGGTATCAAGTCACTGTATGATAATGTGTGTAATGTACAACATGGAGAGGTTGTTACACTCTTGATCAGTGAGTTTATCTGCTCCTCAGAGTCCTACTTTAGCTCTGTGAGAAAAGGTACTCCTCTGTCCTTCATTATTTATTGGTCAACAAAATAAGTCTTACAACAGAGATTGGTTCAGATAAACCAAATTCCAAAGAATGGTAGATGTTTCAGGAAAACATTCCATGGGAGTGTGTACCCTAACTAAGGCTTCTCCATTGATTTCAAATTCTATGTCATATGTTTCACATTACATCTGCACCACCATACCATTGCAGGCCATATCAAGAAAGCCATGGCAAACACTTTCAGAAAAGCCCCTTTGAAAGAACAATGTTTAATATATCTAATATGTCTGTGTACTATACAGCAATGACTTTCAGTCTCTGAGTGTAAAGAGGTTAGTGGACAACCTTTAATAAAGCCACAAATGTGAATATGAAATACAAGTTCATGAATATTTTCCATACATTTAATTTCTTAAGGAAGTCTGTGCTTCCACTGGAAAACTATAGGGAAATTTTGAAACCTGTGCTCTTTTCAAGTCAGACCTGTGTTGTATGTCAAAATACACAGTTGGGTTTTTTTCAGAGAGTGAGCATTGCTCAGGACCCTGCCAGTGCAGAGAACTTGAGATTTCAATACTTTTTTAAATAGAACGCAGTATTTCTTCAATACTAAATTCCTTTGGATTCCAGTGCCCTCATTCCTAACAATCAGCACATTTACAATCAGCCTAAGAGTGAAGCACGTGTTATGGCTGCTTTGAAAATCATTTAATAATACTATTTGGGTTTGTGGGTTTAGCTTGGCAGTCCAAGTGAAATGACTGTCAGCTGGACAGTGCAGTAAAGCTGAAACACAGTATTGCAGATTAGAAACTAATCAGTATTTTGCAGTCCCCATCTTCTCCGGGTATATAAGCCCCACGCTTTGCGGGATCAAGTGCACTCTTAAATGTAACACTATTGAGCAAAACTGGTTTGATTGTCTTTGTTAAACTAGTGTGGTAAAGGCAAAGTGAAACTGAGCAGCTTCATGCCCTTACCACTTACACCATAAACACAGTGTCTTTTCTAAGCAAGGGAAGTTTCAAGTTCTAACAGCATTTGAAGTAAGTCCAGCATAATTTAAATGTAGTATTGCACAAACCATAACAGTAAGCTAAACTTTAGACAAATTTATGAATGCACTGTACAAATTAATGCATATTTGTGCAAAGAATTCAGGAGAAGAGAAATATGTTTCCTCTAAAAGGATGTAGGTGTGGCTACTGCAGTGTACCAAGGAGATTAAAAAAATCCTGTTGTTGTGTTCTTGTTGTGTTTGAAGTAATAATTAGAGTTTGGCGTCAAGTTTGAATGATAACTATTACTTTATTCACACAGATTTTCTAAGCTTGAGAGACCAGTTTTCAAAAGCTCTCTAGCAAAGCTATTATGTTACCAGCATTACTCCATCAGAAGAAACTGTAAAAGGATGATCAGAAATACTGAGGTTGAGTCCTGGTTTTTCAGTATCTTCTCAGGATTTGGCTTCAAAAAGGAAAGTCAGCTTTTCTGACAATAATCTTTCATAATTACAGTTGAAAATTATTCAGTTGACAAATTCTCAATAGCCTTGAAAATTGGACCCTAATACATTCAAAGGCAAAAGCCTTTAAAATATTGCACACGTAGACACTGTTAGCTAACATTCTCAATTAGAATACACACTTTTGTTCTTAAAGAAAGCCACCCATGCTATTTCTTTCACTGCTGATGCAGGTTTGTATCTTTTAATGCTTTGAATTTTCTGATTTGGTTACTCCCTGAAGGAGTACTTCAAAGTCCCATAGCACCATGTCCCAGATAGCTCAAAATGAAAAGGATTCCAGTAAGTCTTGCATACAGCTGTATGCACATACTATATATGAAGAGAAATTTACACCTGAACAGCTCTAGAACTGTGAAATAAAGCATTCAAATGTGAGGAAGTATAGAACTATATTTGCCTGTACAACTTTGATTTGGCCTGTGGATGATTATGCTTTGCAACTGGACCATCTTTTGTTTTGTGTACAAATTCTACAGTTTTCTCAGATGATGTGTAGGGGGTTTGCTGCTTTTAATCCTTTGCATTAAGTGTGTAGTCTTCTGGTATTACTTATTGCTCATTAGCCAGCTCCACCCCAGAACTTAATTCTGTCAGAGGAGTTTGGTATGTTTCGCTCCCTAAGTACGATGGCTCTCACATTTGGTCTATAGGATATGTAGGAGTGGTACAAATAAGATGTGTGCCTGTGGGTGAAGGTATGAAGAGTGTTTACTATTAAGAGACTCAAACCATTGATTTCCTTCCTTCTGTGGGTTTCCTTCCTGTACACTATAGCAGTTCTGCCCCTGAACAATTTTTCTGAGTTTAATCTATTATTAGTCACAAGACTATCCTGGCTTTATGCTAAGCCTTCACCTAGGTTTAGTAACAAGACTTTTCTTAAAACCTGGTGAAATACTTTTCACCCGAAGTACGTAGTTTGGTTTCTGCCACACAGTCCTCTCCTAGTATTATACATATATAATGTCTTTTGCATATTACAGTAGGTGGAAGTTTGGTTTGAGGCTACACTGGAACATCCAGTAGCATCAAAGTTTTAGGTAGTGGCTGTTAAAAAGTTCTTGGAAACGTAAGATGTATTTAAAGGCCAGAGGGTTCAGGAGGCAAAAAGGAGTTTTACTGGCACCAAAATGTTGTGACAACAAAAAGAGTGAAGAGGGTTATCTGCTGCAGCTTGCTTTTTGAAATGAGAAAACTGTAAACAATTTATGAAGAGGACACCACTTTTCAAAGAGTTTTGAACTGCATAGTTGTGGAGTGCCTGCTTCTTCCCAAGGCAAGATAATACCTAGAAAATAAGCCAGCAGGTGAGGGTACTGGACTGACACCTCGCCTGAAACAACAGAGGTACCTGATTTATTTTCTGCCAACAGGCTAAATGGAATGAAAGACTCTGAGCCCAAAGGAAGGTAAATCATTGTGTCCCCCAAAGGATGGAGTGCTTCCTGGTGAGATGGGGCTAAGGACAGGCTGCTCTCTGTGCAAAGTTGGAGGAGCACCCAGAGAAACAACTGCCTGTCCAATGGATGTGGTTCATCCTTGTCAGGGTAGCAGCCTGTTCCCAGGACTACCAAGCAAAATACAGCTAAAGAACAAGTGAGAACAAAATTTTAAATATCAGCCTCAACCTGGATAAAAGCCTGGAAGATTATACATTTAGTTGTTAAAAACACCCAAAACCCAAAGAAGTCTGGAATGACATCTAAAAATCCTCAACAGAGACGTGCAAAGAGACTACGGTCAGCTGAGCAGTATAATCTACTTAAGCTTTAAAAAAAGTACAACAGAATTTAGTCTTGATAAAGAACTTGTGTGCAGGATCTAGAGCAGTTTTGTTGAGATCTCCAGCCATGCCATCACTGCACCTCTCAATGATTTTGTGGTTAGCATCATATCCATAATATCAACCCTGCAGGTTGTGTAACAAGCTAATGATGCAACCCTTAAGGAAGAACGTGGAGGTGCTGGTAGGATGAAAAAGTTCCACCACACAAATACAGTAAGAAATAATTGAGATTAGGTGAGGTTGCAGTCAAACATGAAACATCAAAATACTGTTTACTAACAAGCACTGAACAATTAAACTGGATTTATATAAACTATTTAATTAACAGATTAGAAAGCTTGATGTTACCTATGTGATCTTCTAGTCTGACTTCCGGTATAATGGAGTACAGATTTTCCTGAACTCATTCCTGTCTGAACCAGATTGTATCATTTTAAGGGGGAAACATACATCTTGATATAAATACCAACAGAAAAGTTACCATAATTCTTGGTAATCCTCTCAGTGGTTAACTGGGGGTAACTATAAATTAGGATTGCAGGTCTTGGATCTTTGTCTACCAGAGCTTTAAATGGATAGTTACAACATAAAATGGTACTTTAAGGGCTCTCATTAACTTTCTCTTTGATAAGCTAAATAGATGGAACTCCTTGAGCTGCACGTCAGTGGGAGAGTATCTCTTAACCATGTCTCATCTCTATTCAGTGAAATCCTTTTAATTTTACATCACTCTATTTGAATTTAGGACCCAAACCCCATTTAAAACATTCCACTTTTCCTTGCATTGATGCCAAATATAGATGAAGTATAAACCTTTCTATTCTTTCTCAGTATTTACTTGCTTGGGCAATCAAGAGTCTGCTTCCCTATTCTAGTCACCATGTCAGAGACATAGTGATTGTGGTCTATTAGTCTCCAATTCCTTTTCAGTGACTTTGCTTCCCAGCAGAGGATTCCCTATGAGATTTGCTGGGCCCCTGTCCTTTCTAGAACATATGTTCTGCTTATTTATTCACATAAAGCAAAAATGCTCTTACACTAATTTTGTAGGAGAATAAGGCACAAAGGCACATACCAGAATTTACCATGAACTATTTCTGAAGAAAGAAACTGAGGACAGATCTCCTGAATCCTGTACTGGCACTACAGTACTGCACATTTCCATGAGAGGCTGAATTACAGAGGCCATGGCACTGTCATCTGATGGATACAATCCCGGTATCACATTGAGTGCTGTCATTCCTTTCCAGATGTATTTAAAACTTTCCTGGTACAATAAGAAAGCAGGGCTTGAAGCCTAACTCTCTCCTGCCAAAGGTAACCATGCCGTGCCTTTTCTTTCATAAATAATCCCCCACAAATTTAGAAAATAAAGTACTTTCCCAAACAGGAGGAAAATATCATTCATTTGGAAATACAGACAAAGGAAATATTATTTTAGCTAATTAATTCAGCTAATTCTTCCTTGTTAATTTGTACAGTAATTTTTACTGAAACAGTGCTTTTGATTCTGTCCTCTGCTTCTTACTTCAGGAAACAAAGATTGTCTTCAGCATCAGTCTCTGTTGGGTAAAACACCAAACTTGTTGAACCGCGCAGACCAAGCAAAACAGGTCCTGTCATAAAAAGGCTAACTTAAGATTAGATTTCATGATGAGTTTAATTTCTCTGTTCAGTCAAACCCTGTGCACCAGACAGGATTGGCTCTGACAAGCTTCTACTGTAAAATGATACAAAAGAGACTGAAATCTAGGCCACAGCTAGGAATAACTCTTAGGAAGCTCTCTGGATTTCCTGGAGGGCAAGGTGTGGTTCCATGTGTGGGAGGTAAACGCTGGTGTTTTTCTGTTACTAGTAATTAGGTGCAGCTTGAGTTTCATTAATAAGAGCTACATATGTATGCTGGAAAAAAAATTATCTGACACTGGGACTGTATGTTACCAGCTAAATGTCTTCCATTGTGTGTTATCTTTGTTATTTTGTGCTTAGCACTTTTAAATGTCCAAAAGCATGCTCATATTTTATCAACACATAAGAAAAAAATTCTGTTACTGAAAGTTTATAATATGAAAGAGAAAGAAATCTCCTGGTAAATCTCCAAACTATCTCACCAGTCTGTCTAACATTTTAGAACTACTTCTTGCATTAGCATTTGTTTTTA
This sequence comes from Acropternis orthonyx, assembly GCA_035583155.1. NCBI lineage: Eukaryota > Metazoa > Chordata > Aves > Passeriformes > Rhinocryptidae > Acropternis > Acropternis orthonyx. Next base: position 14,231,708 of record JAWWEU010000005.1, read on the forward strand.
TTTTCTTTAGTCTTTTGCTTTTCATGCTGTTCATAATTACTGCCAAATACAGAAACAGGCTTTCCAGAAAGTAATCCTGAACACCCAGTATTGAAATATCAGTCTTAAAAGATTTGATAAATCAATAAAGAAACAGGATCTTATGTGGAGAAATAAAAGAGATACTGCAATTCTAGTGACTATTCATCAAAATCTAGAAATGCAAACAAACAAGTCAAAAACCAAACCTGTAATGTAGCTAAAAATGCCTGTTAAATTAATTTAAAAGTCCATTTGTTGCAATGTTCAACCCCATACCATATGAATATTATGTCAGTTATTCTAAAATTCTTATAAAACATTTGAAAGGGCGCTTTTTTCACTCCATTTTGAAGTTTCATAGCATCACAAGTTTTCAGGCCAGAAGAAAACACCATGAGTCTCCAACCTGACTTTTTGCAGGGTACAGGTGACAATCAGACCAAGTGATGTGTGCATCATTTCTGGTGGAGCTAGAACACTTCCTCTGGAAAAAAAAATTCCACCTTCTTGATTTCAAGATTTTAGTTGGCAAGGAATACTTCCCAGGCTTATCTATCCACTTTTTACCCCCAAGGCTTAGTTCGTCCAAGGGGTTTTCTCTATGTTTTGGTTTTGTTTTTTAATAAAAAAAATGGCTCAGCTTACGAACACTACATATTTTAAAATACATGTCTGCTAAACCAATATTTCTATGATTATTCTCTTTGTTCATGGAATTCAAGGTGAGTTAGCACTTACGTGATTCACTGATGGGATAGAGATTAGGCTTTTTAAGTCTCTTCTGTTGGAAGGGTTTCTAGATCCCAAAGCAATCATGTAGTTCTACTTAACCAGTTTCTCAGTTTTTGTCTCGGTATCAGGGCCAGACATCCTGCTCCACCAACCAAACCCTGATTGCTACAGTGCTCCCCACATGCATCCACAAGAAGGGCATTTCTGTGTGCTCTTAATTGCTTTCTGTATCACATAGTGCAGCCCCCCATCAGGTAACTAAACTGCCTTTTTCTTTCCCAGCAATATTAGCCTGCACTTAGCTCTACTAAAATGCATGTTGTTCAAGTTAGTTCACCATGCCAAAGATTTTTGTAGTACTGTGGACTAATTCCTTATCATGTATGACTCCACAACTTCTGTTTCTTATGCAAATCTTATCACACAAATTGGTAAAATAACTAGAGCTGTCACTAGCCATTTATAAATGCTTCTCGCTTATTAATAATGCCAAGTAGAAAATTATCTAACTATTTTTTCCCAACTTAAAATGTAAAGTATATACTAAAAGCTACATGTAATATAGCCAGACACTGAAATGTATTAAAATATTTAAGCAATGTATTTTGTTTATTCTTGATAACATATGTGCTGATACCATGAAGTGAAGGGATCTGCAAGGGGAACAACAGTTTCACTTGTCATCTTTTACTTTGTAACAAAATAGTTACCTTATCTTTACAGTAGCACCTACAAATTATGTAGCAATAATTTTGGACAAGGAGAAAAGTCTTGTATATCGGAGGGCAACCTGCATGCAGAAAAAGAAGCAAACTTCTTTGCTATACCAAGTTCTGTTTATTTCAGCAAAAATATTCCATTACTGCACAAATATGCCTTAATATAAAGTAACAGAAATACAATAAATAAAATGCAAACACAAGATAGTATATTCTGAGAAATATCTGGCTAGAAATGAGTCATACTCTAATCTTGAATGGACTCTTTCTTTTACCCTACGTGAAGGAATGCTTTATTAAGGCAACTCAAGCTACTTGTAATTGCCACCAGCAGAGAGATACAAGCATCACTTTCTACAAAGAGAACCACACCCCCCAAGAAACACAAGTTTTTCTACATACCCACAACGTTGATGAAATGTTGCCATTGCCTACCTTCCCTTTTACAGGACAATTCTTTAGAGCAGGACAGTGATCTCCAGAAGTAGCACAATGGATTCAGCAAAATGCCCGATTGGAAACAGTAGATGCTTCTCTAGTACTTTGCCATGGGTGGTTATTGGATAAACTGAAAAAGTCTAAATGTATCAAAGTACAATTTTGTTGTTCATAGAATTTCTGTGTAGGGAAGTATTCAAGTTTCCTGCAGTAGGCACTTGAAACTCCAGCAACCCCCATTATAATTTCTTTTCTCCAGTTAATATACAATTAATGCATTATGTAGTAGTTATAATCTACTAACTAACCAGAAGTGCTGACAGACTTGTAGTAAATCAAACACCCAGTATTAACCAGGCTGATCTGTTCAGATTAATATAATGGCCAGTTGTGCCATCTTGATAAGTCCCGTGGAAAGAAATTATTGTAATATCAGTTATAACTACATGGTTACTACTGTGTTGACATCCTACATAAAACAACTGCAAAGTCATTTCTTTAAACTCTAATGAAACTCAACACTCATATGTAGCAGACTATAGAATTTCCATAATTTTTAAACAATACATTTGCAAGGTGTTTTGCAAGAATACCACATAAAATGCCTTCTTCTTAAAGTGGTCTCCTTTGCTTCCTTTTTCCTTAGATTATTCAAGTCTTGCTCTGTCAGGCTTCCAAAAGCTTTGCTTCTTTTTCTTTCTCACGTGCACACACACGCACACGCGCGCGCGCACACACACACACACACACATTCTGAGATGTTCAACAAAGACATTTGAATGCATCATTGATGGCTGCTCTTTCCATGGTAGAGCAAGAGGGGTACACGAGGCTGAAGTGCTGCAACTTCAGGAAGGGCAGGATGGGAGAGCCACGGAACTACAGGTCTGCCAGCCTCACCTCTGTCCCCAGGATGACTCTGGAGCAAATACTCCTGGAAGAAATTTCCTAGCACCTGAGATACACAAAGGTGCCTCAGAACAGATGGTGTAATGTGGCTTTACCAAGGACAAACTTCTGATGGGAAGACTGCCTCAAGAGAGGAGGAAGAGCACTGCTTGCTATTTACCTTGACTTTAGGGAGGCCTTCAAAATGGACTCCCACAGTGCCCTTACAGTCAAATCGGTGAAATATGCAGTGGAAAAATGTACAAGGTGTTCTGATAATTGGCTGGGCTGTGCAGTAAAATGGGTGTTGATCAGCAGTGCTAAGTCCACATAAAAAGGTGGCTCCTTACTACTGGTGTTTCTCAGGAACCCATACAGGGACCAAAACTCTTAATGTCCTTATTAATGGCTTAGACAAGGCAACAGAGTGCACTCTCAGCACATTTAGGTGTGATACCTTTTGGGGACAGGGATGTCAATACTGTGGAAGATAAAGCTGCTGTTCAGAGGGGCCTTTGTTGGTCTTTGGTGTTTTTTTTTTTTTTAACTATTGTTTGGATTCTTAAACCTAGGACTTTTTAAATAAAAGCATGAAGATTGTAAAGAAACTCTCAAAATTCAGAGCATTAAAGAATTAAAACTAAGAAAACTTTATTTGGTCTCCATATTCAGCCACAGTAAACCAAACACTCAGTCTGTATTTCTCATTTGCTGGGTGGTGAACTTGAGATACCTGGAATCTGGTATCTAGAATGATCCTGAGCATGGTGACATTAATTGTGAACCTAAACATAGCTGTGTTTTAAAGGCATGGTCTAAATATTCGCAAAATAACCTCTGGGTATCTTCGACTGGGCATTCTAAATTCATAGATGTTTCATAAATTTTGTTTGACAGACTTGTTCAATTTTCTCATCTGTATAATGGACATCACACCTTCTTTCAATAAACACCTTAATGTTTGTATACAGCTCAGGTACTGTATACAAGAGTAACCCAGAAAAGCACATGAAAATAACTGGGTTTTTGTGTTGAGTAATGGGATGAGGACAGGCACTGGGAGCACATAGTAGGATCTAGCGTTAATTCTGAAATGTTAAATAGTACCTAACTTTATCATGCATGATACCCATTTTATCCATTAAAGAGATTGCCCTGGGTGACTGAAAACACTGAAATTAAAAGACTGTAAACAAGATCCACTAAGGAATGCAAGCCTGTAAGTCTCAAACAGATGATCCTGAAAACTACCCACGCAGTTCCTGCGTAGGCACCTTGTAATTTTACTTTGCTCCCCTTTGAAATGCACCCCTGGAGAAACAGCCCTGGGTATGCCTAAGTCTGGGAACAGTCTGGAAAGAGCTAAGCAGATTAGCATTTATTTTTTGCTTATGCCTACCTGGGTAAACAAGAGGCTTTTCTACAGCAGAGATAACAGATGCCTTGGTACAGTAATACATACCAAGCATCACAGGCCTAGGATCTCTACAAAATACAACTGCAGGCTTTGTCTCAGAAAGTGATGGTATAGATGTCCATCTTTTACAGGACAGTGTATTGTGGTGGGCCCATGCCCAGCTCCTTCCTCAGTTGAAGAGATGTGGGCTCAAAGACAGGTTCCCCCTGCGACACGGAGCGTCTCCCACCTCTCCAACTATTTCACCCTGGTGAGACCATATTATCCTTTCTTCACTGAGCAAAAAAACCCAACAGAGCTTCAGGCCAGGAGCATAGAAGAAACCAGAGTCTTCAGCCCAGTGATGAGGGCACACACACACACATAGAGACTGAACCTGATTGCAGTCTGTTCTCTGTAGCTTTTTTTCTGCTTTGTTGTGTAACTTTTTAAAGTAAACTACAGGGAGAATATTGAGACCTGGCCAGGACTCCACTCTTCCTTCCTTTCAGGAAGAGAGTACCCCAGCCACTAGCTACTTGGTCCAGCATTTTCTGTATTTTATTCTGCACACAGCAATAGCTTCACCTAGAATGGAAGGTAATGAAGACAGTTCTCACCTCTGAAAAACCTGCAGGCTTCTGGTTTGATTGTTCCATTGACAGGTAAGATGATAATCTCCAGAGGCTGGAAAGTCCTGTCTTCTGTATCCTACTTTAACTTTTGAACTACCAATTAAGGAAAGCCACTATCACTAACTTTGCTGCACAGTCCATGCTGTTAGGCAGTCCCTGGGAACACCTACCAGAGAGAAGCTGCAAGCGAGAGCACCAAGAATGTCTGTTTTGAGGGGCCTGGTAAGGCCCAGACGTGATCAAAGCTGTACTAACTGCTCTGCAGTCTCAAGGCTGAGGTGCTTACAGGCATAACAAAACCGGACTTTTGGGGTACCACTTTATTATCTACTCAGCACCATGAAGGGACTGGAGAACCAGCTTTGAATGCAAGAACAAGAAGGGTGGCCTTGCCTTGGTTGAGTACTCTGCTCCTGCCAGTTGGCCCCCCAGGCAGCTGCACAGGGACTGCCTGCTGCAGTGACACTGCCAGGCCCAGCTTATGTTCCCCCTCCACATCAACTTGTGCTGTTAAATGTATGAGCCCCTCTGACACCAGCACATAGCACTGACTGCAACAGCTCAGGTATGTTCTTCTCCACCACCAAAGTGTTTGGAAGGCCTAAAGATCCCACTGGAGGTTTTGAGGGCCATAAATGTGCCACAAAAAAGCTAAACCTTGAGGGAACCTTGAGCCACCTTGCTCCTTAGTGATGTTTTGGTGTGAGCTCATGTTCCTTGTATTTCCTCTCTCCTCACCAGTTTTAGATCCACGACAATACTGATTCCAGCTGTGCAACATGGGGCATTTTGTCCTAGAGAAAAAATCAGTCACTTCTGCCTCTTGCTCTACTCTACTGACACACCAAGAATCCTTAGACCAGAGAGATCGCAGAAACTGTGCTCAGAATCTTGTGATCTTCAGATTACTATTACCAATTGGTGGTTTGTCTGTTTTAACAATAATCTCAAGGATTTCTGGCCCACAGATTCTGAGGGGAAGTTGCATTTGCCTTGTTAACTAAGCAGTGTAACTACAGTCAAAATGAATCCATTTAAAAACATATACAACAGCTTTTTGTTTCATTTTTCAAGTGAAAATCAGTATTCTCTATAAAGAAATAAGGAATTCTATGTAGGGCATATCTACCTTCCAACACAGACAATTATGGTTTGGTTATGAGCACTGCATTTTCTGGGGCATTTTGTTCGGTATAATGAACCTTGAAGACAAGTAGTATGTCCTGTCAACCTTCAGGTAATGAAATTAAGAAAAACAAAATAGGAAAACAGCAAAATGTTGGTTATTACCTTTAAAAAACCCACACCCAAGACCTCAAGAGAAAAAAAACCAAAACAGCTCTCTAACAAATTACTTAATTCAGAGGCACCTTACTCCCTTTTCTCGCCTCTTTCTGTATTTTCTAACTTAATGTCCTTACCCCAGATGAATTTTTATCATTTCAACTTAATAATGTTTGGTTGGTTGATTGGTTGGTTCTGGTGGGGTTTTTTTGTTTGTTTGTTTTTGTTTGTTTGGTTTGTGTTTTTTTGGGGTTTTTTTTGGGTTTTTTTTGTTGGTTGTTTTGTTTTTAACTAAGCAGCTTCTTCCAAAAGATGGTTCCTTGGCAATGCTATGTAAGTTGTAAAATATGAGTATCCTGATTAAAATGTTATTTGCACAGAACAGAGTTCATAGCTAAAACAAGCAAAAGAATGTCTATGAAAAAATTAAACTAATACTATGTATGCATTTATTAGTTAGGCCTTTTATTGAAGTTATAATTGCACCTTGTCAGTGATCTCTACCAATGTGTTGCAGGTATTCCATTGCCCCTCCTCTGCCTTAGGAAGTTCTGGAATTATTGTGTATCATTATTTTGTTCCTGTGAGTCCTTGGAAGAAATGTATTTGAATAATGTCAGGAAGTTGTCATCCCTCTTGCTGGGAGGGAGAAAAGATAATGTGTTTTTTCCACAGGTAAGCACTCGTTGATCCCGACAAAAATACCATTGGAACAAATTGGAACTACAAACAACACAGAGCTCCCTGTATGATCTGCTAGCAGCAGTGATTAAAATCTCTGCTAATGACTTTGAGAGATACCCTTGCAATCACTGACATCTGAATGGGCTAGAGATAAAGTTACAGCAAGTCCTCGCTTAACATATTCTGAACAAAATCCTCCAAGCCTCAATTACCATGGAAACTACTTATCCTTAAGGCACTAAGATCGCTGAAATATTTTCTCTTGACAAAAATGGGAGTGAGGCCAGAAAAATATGGGATTGTGCATAATGAAGGCTTTGATCTTCCATTTACATCTGTGTTAAGTAGAAGTAATCTCAGTGAAACAAGTTAAGTTGCAGAGCAATATTCTTTAATAGGACAGAACAAGGTCTAAGACCTTGTCTAGTTCTGGTTATTTTTAGATATTTTTACATTATCCTCATATGTTTATGTTAACAGATTTCTTTTGCACTTTTCTAGTAAGAGAAACATAGTGATGCAAAATAGTATTTGTACATAAAAGCAGTAGACATACATCAAGCTTTGAAAAAAAATCCTTGGGACAAATGGAACTAATCAGTCCCCCTGATGCTCAGAATTTTGCAGTCTGAGATTAAAAATGCCTCTAATTTAGCCCGGGGCGGGGGGGGGGGGGGGGGGGGGGGGGGGGGGGGGGGGGGGGGGGGGGGGGGGGGGGGGGGGGGGGGGGGGGG
>JAWWEU010000005.1:14239338-14399825 GCA_035583155.1 Acropternis orthonyx
CCCCCCCCCCCCCAAAATCCCTGAGCACTCAATTTCTGTAAGACAGAGTATGGTCTTTGCTGTGCAGAAACATTTGCACACCTCTAAGCAGGACAATCAGCTCAGGAACAGAAAACTTCATTTCTGGTTTTATGTAAATTGAATCTGTAATTTGCTGTAGGAGTCCTTGTTTCATTTTAACATCAAGTTTTAACAGACTTTAATGGAATAAAAATAACTTTTGGGAACATTACCATCAAAACCACTATGGTTCCTGTTATGCAGATGATCCCCACAACTTAAGTCACTGTGAGCAAAAGTCTGAATGTGAAATGTATGCACTTGGTAGGACTCTGCTGGGCCATGATGTTACTGTCACTTATGTAAACCCATTGGTGTGTCATGTTTGCTCAAAGCTTCTCATTTTGATAGCTAAGCCTGATTATAAATTACACTGCTGCAATAATCCCTATTAAACACTTTGATCTTATCTCCAGGTTCACTGCCTGCTGAGCAATGAGCCTGGCCCTGCAGGTCCCTGCAGTGCAGCAGGCTGTGCCACCCTGGCCCCAGGTCCAGCCGTGTCCCCAGCACACTGAGCAACAGTGACAGTGTGCCCTGGCAGCCAGGAGGGACAACCATGTCCTAGGGGGCATGAGGCACAGCATCGACAGCTGGTGGAGGGAGGGGATTGTCCTGCTCTGCTCCACACTGGGGTGGCCTAGCTTTGAGTACTGTGAGCAGTTCTGGGTGACACAACCACAGAATTATCAAGGTTGGAAGAGACCTCCAAGATCATCCAGTCCAACCATCCACCTTACATTGTAACCCCTAAACCACACCACCCAGAGCCAGATTCAGGTGCCTCTTGAACACCTCCAGGGATGGTGACTCCACCACTTCCCTGGCCAACCTGTTCCAATGCTTGACCACCCCAGCAGTGAAAACAGTATTTCTAATATCTAATCTGTATTTCCTCTGTCTCAGTTTAAGGCTGTCTGTATCAAACTGCTTCGGTGCTGTGGCTGGCCAGAACTGTGAGCAACACGGACCTGTGCCCTGAGTTTGGGCCTCTCTGGTCTCCCTGGATGGCAAGAGCTCCTGCCATGGCCTGTCAGCACGGCCGTGGACAGCTCTCACCAGCTTTGCACTGGCAGCTAGCAAAGTTACGATTGTTCTTGTATCTTGTGTGTCTGGAATCCAGAACATTGCATGACTTACCACTGGAGACCATTACACTTTAATTGAACAGGAAGAAGAACCACCAGGAAGGGGTGAAGGCGTGACCTGCTCAGTGCCTAGTGATGGAGGAGGAGAAGGAAGGTGAATGATGCTCCAAGCCTTAGAGTCCTCAGTGCTGCTGGCTTCCATGGTTTGTTGTGGGCATTGCAGTGACTCAACGCCAGGTATTTAAGAATCTCCATGGATTTCTGTGTTTAAGTAACTAAACTAAACGAGAAACTAAACCAACACCTCCCTGCCCCAGAATTGTTCCTTCAAAGATCTGAACTTCCTGCTGCACTGCTCTGCCCATTCTGATGGAATGGACCAAGAGCCCCCACCCCAGTGCTGGCAGGAGCTCATATGATATAAAGCCACTAGCAAGCACCCAAACGAGAGCTGTGAGTATGGTGAAGGGCCTAGAGGGGAAGGCGTATGAACTGAGGCTGAGGGCACCTGGTCTGTTCGGCCTGGAGAGACTGAGGGGAGGCGTCGTCGCAGTTAAACTCACTCGTGATGGGAAGCGGAGGGGCAGGCACTCATCTTTCTGTGGCAGGACCGGAGGAAAGGGCATGAAGGACTAGGCTGGATGTCAGGAAAAGGTTTTTTACCCAGAGGGTGGCTGAGCACTGCACAGGCCGCCCAGAGAGGCGGTCACAGCACCAAGCCTGCCAGTTCAAGAAGCGTTTGGACAGCGGTCTCCGGTACGCGGTGTGATTCTGCGGGCGGCTCTGTGCAGAGTTAATAGCTTGCCTTTACGATCCCCGTGAGTCCCTCCCCACCTCGGCCCGCCCTGTGGCCCCGCTCCGCGCCGCCCGGCCCGGCCCGGCCCTGCGCATGCGCGGCGGGGCAGAGGGCGGGGCTGGGGGCGGCCTGTAGCGCCATGGCGGGGAGCGATGGTGGCTCTGCCGAGCTCGGCCCGCCGCCCGCCCCGCAGCGGGTGCTCTTCCCGCCCACCTTCAGCGTCTCCGAGATCAAGAACAAGCAGCGGCGGCATTTTATGTTCCTCCGCTGGAAGCAGCAGCAGAGGAAGGTGGGGCCCGGTCGGACCGGGCGGGGGGCGGGGGAGGCTCGGGCCTGACGGGCCCGGCTAATGGAGCGCTGTCCCTTCCCCACAGGAGAAGTTGGCCGCCAAGAAGAAGCGGAGGAAGGAGCGAGAGGCCCTCGGGGACAAGGTAAGGGCTCGGGCGGCAGCGATCCGGAGCGAACGGGGCACGGCGCGGCCTGTGAGGGTGCCGAGCTCAGCCCGGGGCTGGGGCGCCTCAGGGAAGCGGGTTATCCGCGGGCTTGGGTGTAGCGGAGCGGGGATTGCAGTGAGGGTGATCAAACAGTGGAACAGGCTGCCCGGAGAGGCGCTGGATGCCCCATCTCTGGGTTGGATGGGGCTCAGAGCAACCTGACCTGATTGAAGACGTCCCTGGCCCTTTCCAGCCCACACCGTTCAGTAATTTTGTGATCTCTGCTTGCTGGTTGTGGTAGCCTTCAGAGATGCTCTTGTCTAGCAGAGGTATCAGCCAGCTTAGAAATATTTTTTCTAACTGTGTTAAATGATGCTGTAATCAGGCAGGGTGAGTTTCAAGCTAATGACAATAAAAGAAGGCCCTTCCTGAAAAGTCGTCTCTGTCCAATGTGATTGCTAAGGCATTTGTGTTGATGTTGTTAGGAATTGTGGTTTAATAGTAATTTCTGCATAAATTAAAACAATCAAATCTGACCAAACCATGCCCAGACCAGTTATCTTCTGGATTCCAAGCCTAGCCACAAACAAGGGGTTTGCTTCCTTCACTGAACTGGTTGAAGACAGTCAGATATGAGTTCCTGTGTTACAGTAGTGTCACAAGAGTAGTGTAAATTAATGGGGTAAACATTATAGGCTGTTAGTAATTAAATTATAGATGTCAAGGTTAAAATGTGTTGTGTTGAAAGTAGAGCCCTGTTCTTCCATGGAAGAAACGTGGCTAGCAAGTTCCTTTTATTTTTGACGGGTTTTGTAACTTTGTTTCTTAAGTAGACTGAAGTTAAGCAGTGCCACTGCTCTAATGATGCTTCTCCTCCATGTAATGCTGCCTGATGTCCCAATACCTGTGCATATTTTTAATCAAAGTGATGTTGTAACTTCTCTTTTAAAAGTGGCATAAAATAAATACTACTTCAGTTCTGTGTGGAAATATACACAATATTATGGTAGTATGAGTGTGGTATTTGCAATACACTTAATAATTACATGAATGTGTGATGTTAATAAACTTATGTATTTTAGGCACCTCCAAAAGCCATACCAAAGACTATTGAAAATCAGCGAGTATATGATGAAACCACTGTAGATCCCAATGATGAAGAGGTAACTGCTTTAACTCCTGCATGGTCTATTAAATTAACTCTTTTTTTTCTAAGAAGGGACATAAACTGAATTGATGAAACTGAACATTCACCACTCTCCTGTTAATGTGTTGATGAATTACTTTTTACACATGATGGACTCACTAAGAGTTGATGTCATTCTTTCATTATCTATGTTAAATAATTGCCTTTTGCATTACTGGTATCAAGAGCTGCCCATGTTCATCACAAATGTAAAAACCACATGCCTTGGGATGATTACAGAATAGATCTTGTGAATTGAACTTTAGATCAGACTGAACACTTGTTCTACAGTTGCTTCATACATGGTGGATTAACAAGACTTCTGTTCTTCCAGGTTGCTTTTGATGAAGCAACTGATGAATTTGCACCATATTTCAACAGACAGACAGTTCCCAAGATTCTTATTACAACATCAGACCGGCCTCGTGGGGTACGTATATTTTACTTGGAAAGTTATGAGCAATCAACTGGCTATAAGATAACAAAGTTTTCATGCTGTGATTGGTAAATTAAAACTGTTTCATTTAGTGATTGTAAATAGCCTTGTATATGTATGTAATCTATTGGCTTCTCTAGCACTGTTTTGTTTTCTTCATAACAAACAACCTCATGCACATGTTCTTATATTGAAATGATCTGCATTGTTCAATTGGAGAAGTAACTGACATTTGTGAAAACCATAGAAGAAATTGCTTTAAAAAATAGAAGAAAGTATACCTCAAACAGTTTATCCAAAACTCCCCAGAGACCCCCGAAACCCCCCCCAAAGAAGTACTGTATTTTGAAATGCTGTGTCTTTAATAAATACTGAGTTTGGAGGTTTTGCTTTTGGAATTTTCTTGCTTTTCTGTGATTGAGGGAGGAAAAAAAAAAGGCCCTGGTGTGCTGCAGTCTTTACTGCAAATAAATGTTTTTCCACTAACTGAAGTAATTTAATAATTTAGCTTCAAGCACTTATAGAGACACTGAAAGTAATGTATACTCAAGGATGGTAGTTGAAATGAGCAACCTTCCATTCCCCTAATAATTGAATTTGACACTGAATTTACCACTCTGCAACTTAACTCACCTGTTTTACAGAGAACAGTGAGGTTCTGTGAACAGCTGGCTACTGTTATACCCAACTCACATGTCTACTATCGAAGAGGACTGGCTTTGAAAAGAATTATTCCACAGTGTATTGCAAGGGACTTCACGGATTTAATTGTCATTAATGAAGATCGCAAAATACCAAGTATCCTTTTGTGTATTTATTAGGGAGAGGAAATAATTCTGTAGTGTGCATCAGAGATCAACTTTATGCTGTTTTCTTTCTCTTCACTGTGCAAACTACAGAGGTAAAAATCACTGTGCCAACTTGACTATCAGATGGCTAATGGAACTTGGAATTATTAAAGTGTGTAGATATGTTGGCATTTTTCTTTTCTTTTTTCCTATTCGTAATGCATGAATAAACGTTGTTATTATTTTAGTAAATTTAATAGTTTGATTAATTAACAAGTTTTTCTGACCAGAAAGTTCCATTCCATTTTGCTAACTAGATAAAGCATTACCAATTAATAGTTGAGAAAGTGATAGAGGATAACTCTTGTTAGCTATTGAAACAAAATTTAATGGACATACTAAGAAGGCTAATTAACTACTTGGGAATGAAGGTTTGAAAATATAACAAAACTTTGTAAATTTGGCATAGATTATGGATAGAATACTCTAATGTTAAATACTGCACTTTGCATAAAATGTTCCTCTGTAAATTACAGGTTTTATCATCCTTTTTTTTTCTTAACTTGGTGCACAGATGGTCTTGTTTTAAGTCATCTGCCTGATGGTCCAACTGCTCATTTCAGAATGAGTAGTGTGCGTTTGCGCAAAGAAATAAAGGTGAAACTCCAACAGAATTTGAGAAATGGGCAGTCTGTTGCTTAACGATAAATACATTCAGTCTATTTGAACTATCAAAACTGCACTTTTGTGATTCAGCTGATCTTGTTAGAAGTGGTTTTCTCATAAGCTAACAGGACTAAGGACTAGTGTATTCTACTTCCATAAGCAGCATATTTCCATTTTCAAGGTTACTTGCTGAATTTCTGTCTGCCAAGCATTTTTATAATCATGCCATTAAATAGTAGCTGATAAGCTACATCAGTGGGGAATACCCCACGTATAGCATGCACACAATAGGGTATATAAAAATCAGCAGTATAAAAGGTTTTAATAGATGTAGTTCCTAATGTTGAATAAAACATACTTTTTATTCTTGCAGCTCTGTCACTTCTTCTGCAGTAAATATTGCTTACTTAATAATTTACAGTAGTTTTTTCTTTGAAAGAAGTAATTTTTAAACTTAATCAGTTCTCATTAAAGAATCCCATAAGCTCTTAGTCCCATATACCCTTAGTTGGTATTAGTAGAGAAGGAATATTCCTGTGACAGGTAGACTGTTATTTGCTATAATCAGTCCTGCCAAGAGTAGAAATTTGTGCAGGAGAGCCAAAATGTGAAACTGTTTGTGCTTTTTCATTTAATTTATATTGTTGAACCAAAGATCCTTATGCTTGTTTATCCTTGTTTGTGAACTTCGATTGCATTTGAAAAAAATTATTAGGGCATGTTACTGGCCCCGTCTTCCTCCTGTTTCACACTCTTCTTTGGTAGTATACTGAAGTCCTTTTGAATTCAATCTGTTATTTGCATTCTTCTTTGATTTCAGCGAAAAGGGAAAGAGCCCACAGAACACGTACCTGAAGTGATCCTGAATAATTTCACAACACGACTTGGCCATTCTATTGGTCGCATGTTTGCTTCCCTCTTCCCACACGATCCTCAGTTCATTGGAAGACAAGTAGCTACATTTCACAACCAGCGAGACTACATCTTTTTCAGATTCCACAGGTGATGTTCTCCACAAAACTCATTTACAAGTAAGACAGAATAGTCTTGTAACTTAATTCCTAATTTTAATTTTTTTTCTTCCCACAGATATATATTCAAGAGTGAGAAGAAAGTGGGAATTCAAGAACTTGGGCCACGTTTTACGTTAAAGTTGAGGTCACTTCAAAAAGGAACCTTTGATTCCAAATTTGGAGAATATGAGTGGATTCATAAGGTATGTCTAAGTAACAATAATTATCCTGCTTAGGGAGATTAAATCTGACATGAAATGTAACCATAAATCTTACCCTAGAAAAGAGGTATAAATGCAGTTCACAATATGGAAGTGTTTCACTGAAGTATTTAGAGGTATATTTCTCAAAATAGGCAAAGCAGAAACATTCTGCTGTATTGCAGGTCAAAAATAAAAATAGCAAGGATGATGAACGTCAGTATACTATGGCTACTTATTTGCAGCTCAACTACACTGTAACTGACACATTTCACTGCCTATTCTGCTATAAGCTGGAGTGGTCAGGTCATCCTTGTTTGTATCTGTTGCATGAAATTGTTGGTAAACAACTTTTCTTTTACATTTCAGCGTCGAGAAATGGACACAAGTAGAAGAAAATTTCACTTATAAGTGAAATCTGTCAATTGCTGGTGACCAGGAATATAGCAGCTGCTTTCAGCTATGGATGATGTTAGACTCCTAAGTCATCATAACGATACAGAACAGTATCTGTCTGCAGAAACAAACTGCAAACATTAGAACTTTCTACAGCAGCAGATCAAGTAGGACACTTCCTTCTTCCCATTTGCAGCCAACATGACAAGGACAGTGACTTTTTCCAGTTTAGCAGGAAAAACATGGCAATGTTTGAGCAGCCTGTAATTTAGCTGTCACTTAAGGTTTGCCATGATTGCTGCTGTGCTGCAGAAACAGAGTACACTTCACAATGTCAAAGACAGCAAATATGTTGGGTTAAAGAAATTACCAAAATAAAGTATTTCTAGTTTTACAGTTCTGTTTTATTTTTTTCTGTTAATCCAGACATCTTCAATTAACAGGTAAGAAACAAGTATTTTAAACCTCTAACTTACAGTATGCTATTCCCTGACATTATGGTGATAGTTTTCCAAGAATGTTCTCCTATCTAGAGAACATTGGTAAGGCAGTATGCAATCCAGGAAGTCCATGGTAGTTTATTTCATTAACATCTTGCATAAAATAGCCATGTTGCTGAAGTTACAAAAATAATATGCTTGACTCCTACAGGTATCTCTTCTGTAAATATATTGCCAAGAGGTGTATATACCCAAAGCAGTTGAAAAGAAACAAAGAGAGATGGGAAAGAATTCATAAGACTCCCTTACAGGAAGTACATAAAGCTACCTCATCTAAAAATGCTGCTCAGTGAACATGTGAGGTTTCTGAGCAGGGTTTTCCCCATTAAAAATCTTTAAAATGCTTCTTCAGCCTCATAGCTATGCTTGAGTTGCTATTACCTGCAAATAAGCTAGTTTTGCCTTAATTTGGCACATTCAGGGGCAGCTAAAAAGCCAAGCTTTCTTTGAGTTATTCTTTTCATATGCAGCTGTAAGTGCTTTTTCTTATTTACCTAATGAAGAAGATGGCCCCTAGGGTAGTAGAATTACTCATTAAGATAAAGAATAATTTACTCCTTGCCTTTATTCAATGTCTATGATATGGGACAGCTGTATAGTTCAATTAAAAATAATAGTAAATTTTTTTGTGTTCTATTTCTGTTACGCTTCTAAGTATAGTACTGCTGAAGCCTCATTGTTCAGTACAACTGTTAGCCCCAGGCAGACGTGCAGCAGCACAAAATATTTTAGACACTCCTCTATCTGCTCTCCAGCTGCTGCAGTGTGATGTGGTGACTGGTGGGGTGTCACCACATCCAGAAGTGAATCAAGTTCTTACAGTAATTTCAAGACCAGACTAAGTCAAGACACTTTTATTTTTTGCTTGGCATATAAAACTGATTCCCTTATGAAACAGAAATACGGAACTAGCATACAGTTCATTCGGAGAGGTAGATGGTAAGAGGTTTGACGACAGTAGCACTTTGTAGAGTTAGATTTGGCACGTTAAAGCTAAGCTTCTGTAGAGACTTCAAACCAGGCCACTCCTTGAGGCACTCTGCCCATACACACATCAGCAAGTAGGAAAAGATGCTAAAAGATCTGAAAAACAACCAAAATCTAGTTAGAAAGGTATGAGTGCTAAATGAAGCAATTCTATCTCTAACACATATCTTCAGAGTATGCCATGGACAGCTATTTAGGAAAAGAAAAAAAAATCCTCTTTTTCCTCAGCTGTTTCATAAAACAGTAGTTTAAAATATTATTTTTTAAAACTATGAAGTTATCCCCAAAAATACAATAAGATAATCAAAGCTGTTGCAAAAAAACCCTGAAGCTTAGTGTCTCCTGGAAGCCAAATTTCTAAGTGGAAGGACAGAAAAAATTGTGTCCCAGTCACTCTTGTGCCCACCAAAACACCAGGCATCTACTTTGCCTTTGCAAAGCGAGAATTTGTTTTGTAACAAATTACACTTCCTCTTCAGTGAGAGTGCAAACATGAATTCTACTGGCTCAAGAAAAACACCTAAGAAACCATCTTTTTTCAGGAAGTGCCTGCAAGAGATACAGCAAAGAAATTTTACATCTGATAGTGTAATGAAAACAGAAACAAGTGTTCCATTCCAAAGGTTGTAACTGAGAAAAAAAACATTAAGCCTATTATGCTCTGTGTATGCACATGCGTGTGTGTGTGACACAGAGGAAACATTATTTCATGACACCCACACAGAGGAATTACTAGACCTTGGCAAACCTTGATGGGGAACTCTATGTGTCACTGATTAAGTACAGTTTATTTGGCTTTTTATAAGTTATCAGTCTGTAATACTTACAGATGATTTGATTTCTTCCTTGAATTACTGCTTATAGCTGAAGCTACAGTAGTGTGATCACAAGTCAGTGTTGAAAAATACTGTTTGAGTAGTTGGCAAAATTCACAATAGAAGTAATCTTAAAAGCTACAAGAACTCTAAAGCACATTTCAGTTACACTGCTGTAATTCACTGCGCAAAACAATGTGGGAAGTGTATTAAGTAGTTAAGCATCAACTTTTATACTGTTACTAGTCTGGTCTTTAAACAGGGTGACTCATGCTAGTACAGACTTGCTGAAAGATTTCTACAGTCTGCTTGAGGGGAGAACAGTTAACACTTCAGTCTGACTGTGGTCACCTTTCTATAAAGCTGCCTAGTAACACTTAAATATAGCAAACTACAGTTCTATGAGATTTCTGAAGATTGTGAACTACAGTTAGCTGTGTATTGGGCACTTTGAAATGACATCTATACTCTCATCCAAGTCAAGAGGCAACGGGAAAGGGGAACACAGTAAAATTATTGTGCATTTACTGTGGTCAAAATAACCAAGTTATTGTGACTCTCAGAGTTTTGGTGAGACTATTGTGGATCTAAAACTCACCTTTCTAAAGAGGTTAGCCTAAAATCTAATCACCAAAATTCTCAGGGAATGGCAGATGACTAGTCTTCATGGTGACAGCAATAGTGCTAATGAACCTATGAAAGTTTTGGAATGAAAATCCAAATGAGTATTCAACTGTTTATAGTTATTTAAACTGCTACCCGTGTAGTACCTTTTTTGAGTGGTGTATGGGTCTTGGACTACATACTTTTTCCTTTTGGCTTGGAGGGCACTTCCCCGCCCCCCATAGGGGTCAGTGCTCTTCTTGGGGACGACCACTAATCTGTCTCTCAGTGTTCCTTGAAAGTTTAAGAACTAAAGTCTGCTTTATCTGCCACAATCAGGATTCACCACATATGCTGTCAGGCAATTAATCCTATGTGAGAAAAAGGGAAATAATACCCTTACATAAAGGAAGATACAGCAGAATTACTATACAACCAGCTTAGTCCAAAAAATAGCTCTGTAGTAGCTGGCCCCACTACTTTGCTACAGCAACACAAACTGGCAGAAGCTCTGCAACAGTGAAGTGCTACTCATAATACTTATGAACAGCATGTGTCCAGTACTGAGCTGTGACCAGAATAGGGGAGGGGGGCATCCAAAACGGGGATCTAGACCAACACCAGCTGCCAAAGTCAGATGTGTCTTCTGAGTGTCTTTCATAAAGGCTGTCTCATTTAAAGGCAGCTATTTTTAACAACTAAAGAGTTTATGAATTGTAATTCAAGAACTTACCACTGAAAGATACTTTAGTAGTTCACATAATTACAAAAATGAACAAACTTTCTGGGGTCTGAATGGATTTGTACTTGATGATACTCCTGTCAGTAGGGGATCATGTTGCGCGTTCTGCAGGCAGAATTGTTTCAAGTCAGCTGCAGCCTGAGAAACCTAGTCATAATAAAAGTTGGTGTTAGAATTCACTGAATGCTCTTTACTGAGGATGTAACTACATTGAAAAGTATAAGGAATTCTTATGTAGATTTTTATGCAATCATTTCATTGTAATTTTGTTTCTTAAAGGCAAGAAGTTGAAGAAGGTAAGAATCAATTTATGTGTTTTAACTTCCATGTTAAAACTTTCAAGCATGAAGGGTGACAGATGAACAACATCTTGGAGATGGCTTTATTAAACAGATGAAGATCCTTGTTCTAGCAAAATCATTTTAAAATACACACTAGAGTTTCAGATGCTCTACGCGACTGAAATGACATTTCATCCTCCCTTGTTAAGCCACCCTTAGGATGTGATAGCGTATGGGTGTTTTGGCAGGCTGTACCTTCCTAAAAACAGAACAGCGAAAAATCTCTTTGCCTTGCTTTTCTTTGCCCTAACTCTGAACTCACAAAACAGAACGATCAAAGTTTCAAAAAGTTTGCCCGGCGCTTCCCTGGTGCGACAGGCCCTGTCTCACCCCGGCACGGCACAACTTCAACGCGCTTTGTGTGTCTGGCGGCGACGTCTCCATTTTCCAGTGCTGGGGCCAGGCCAGCCTGTTTGTGCTCCGGCCCGGGCCGCCCTCCACACCGCGGCCCCACCGGAGGCGCCGCTCCCCGGGCCGAGGCACGGCAGCGGGGGGCGGCGAGGGGGCCGTGCCGGGCTGGCCTCGGCCGGGGAGCCCCGGGGAGCCGCGGGGTGCAGCCTGTGCGCGCTGCCCCAAGCAGGGCCTGCGGGGCGGGGCAGGCCGCAGCCGGCGGCCCCAGAGCCGCGGGGCGCTGAAATGGCGGCGCGCCCGCCCCGTCCCGTCCCGTCCCGGCTCCGCGCTCACCTTCACGCGGGTCACACTCGCCTCCAGGCGCAGCTGCTGCACCACCTTCTTCATGGCCGCCACGTTGGAGGAGCCCGACATGGCGGGAGCGGCGGCGGGAGCGGCGGGCACACCCAGCGCGGCAGGGCGGGCACGCCCCGCGCAGCGCCCCGGGCACGGCCCCGGCCCGGCCCCGGCCCCACAGGGCAGCGCCTGCGCACCGCGCCGGGGCAGGGCTCGGGGAGCGCGGCCCTCCGTGACCCGCGGGGCGGGGCGCAGATTAAACCCCCTCCCCAGTGTACCATTAGGTGGTAGCGTCCAGTAAGTCCCAAGTTTGGAGGTTATTTTGAATGAAGTTCCTAACTTTGCGCTTGCCAGCTGTTTGGGTTTTGACGAGAGCATGGAGAATTGGTTTACTAGCCGTAGTTCAGCGCAGAAAATGTCCGGGAGCCAAGGGCAGCATCTTGGATTTACTTAGGGAGTGATGGCAGAGCAGGTGCTGTGACCTGCTGTGCCTTGGGAGTAGCCAGGGCATTCACGGGAGCTCGCTGCGGCATAATTGTGCAGAGGCGAGTGAAAACAGAGGCCCCGTGAAGCAGATGCTTCCCACTGACACGAGGAAATCTTAACCCCACTGCAGGATGCCAGGGTGAGACCTGGAAGGTCAGCTGTGCTTAAGGACAGGTGAATTCGGAGTATCGGGGGTGTGGGGCAGAGCTCTTAAGGGACCAGAACAACAGCAAGGGCGTTTAGCAGGGGCAGAATCCGCAGGAGGTTTGTAAACTTCTGAGGGACTGAAAGAGCCGAGGAAAGTTAAAATGAAAAGAGAAAGATGGAAACGTTCAGCAGCGATTAGGACAGGGCTAATGGTTTTAAACTAAAAAAGGGTCGAAGTAGATTAGATATAAGGAAGGAGGTTTTTTTTGCGGTGAAGGTGGTTAAACACTGGAACAGGTTGCCCAGAGAGCTGGGAGATGCCCCATCCCTGGAAACATTAAAGGTCAGATTGGACAAGACTCTGGGCAACCTATTGGTGTACTGGAAGGTGTCCCTGCTCACTGCAGGGGGCTGGATTAGATGACCTTTAAAGGTCCCTGCCAACCCAGACCATTTATGGTTCTGTAACGAGGTTAGGGTAGAACCATGGTTTATCATTTGTGAAAGTCCTTTTGTGGCATGGTTGCCCAGCACAGTCAGGGTTCCTCAGAACACAGTGTTTGGCTGGCACAGTGTGTTGTTTGCTGCAGTTCACAATAATTATCACTTTATCAGATCCAGATCCTGCAAGGATATTGTTTTGTGGGGATTTAGGTCTGTGTCTTCAGGAAAACAGTAGAATTGTTTAGAAAATGATACACAACTGAAGTATTTTTGTGAAAGGGGTGAAAATGTTAAGAGGAAATGCTCCAGGGCAGATCTCTCAGAGCTGCAGAGCTGTGGTTTAGCAATTCCCGCAGTTACTTAGGTGATGCTCACTTGTGTAGAAGGTGTGGTTGAGTCTGTTTGCAGTTAGCTGGGAGCTTTCTGTCTCAGCACAGAAACAGCTTTTCCATTTTCATAAATGGAATGAAGAAGAGTAACTGAGAAGAAAGGCTATTAATGGAGTAACTTCTCTAATAACAGATTATCATGAAACTCATTCTTAAAAAATGTTTTGATCAAAAAGAAGTTTAGAAAGCCCACCTGGCATTTGCTGTGGTCAAATAAAGGGACCAACATGTCATTCAGTCAAATGAGACCTCGAACATCACAGGTGAGAGTTTTTATATTTTTCCATAAAGACTTTTTAGATTTCACATATAAAAATAAATATTAAAATAAGGTTCTAGAAGACCTGAGAGGAAAAAAATGTGCCTTTAACATAGTATATATAGAAAGCATAGCTTTCTAGTTCATATTGATTAACTGAAAAATTGCAGAAATATTTAATATATCTTCTTTGCATAGCTTATAGTTACACGGAAGTGTATCATCCTTGTCAATACAGTCTGATTTTCACTGAAAATATCACTAGACTTTAACAGTGCCACAACTACCACAAGTCTGAACACACTCTAAATGCACCTTGATCAGAACCAGCTTAATTATTCCTTTTTCAGACTTTGGCAGGAGAATTTCTCTGTTTCCAAGGTAGCTAATATTAATAACAACTGTAAGAAATATTTTGAATTTTTTTTCCTTCTGATGATGTCAAGTCATGGTGCTGTTTGGATCCAGCTTTCAGGGCTTTGCATTTTTAATGAGATGAACAAAGGTAGGGTTTCAGCTGAGGGATTCTTGTAATCCTGACACTCTCCAGAGTATCAACTGTTTTTTGCAAGATCTGTCCATTGCTGTCACAGTGATACACAGCAGTAGCACAGGCTCTCTATTCTTTCAATTTCATTGTGGAGCTAGTTCCAATGTGACTTATTTTGATGCTGTCAGCTGGCATTCAGTCACAATTTCCTTTGTTTACCGTTGTTCTCACTATCTGGTCATTATTGTGAGATAGAGCTTCACTGTTCTAGTCTGTGGGCTAATAGCAAAGGAACCACTCCTGCCTACAGAATTGGAACTCCACCTAAACAAAACAGAGTGTAAGAGGATTACAATACATCTACAGTTATGATCATCTGTTCTTTTTCTAGGTGGTGGAGCTCCATGTATTTTATGTCCCAGCAGAAGTGTGGAACTTCAAGCTGAATACAGTTCCTCTAGCTCTTACTAGCAAATTTGTCTCAGCTGGATTTATAAGGTGAGTGTAGTCTTAGGTTTCATGTAGGTGGTAGGTCCCTCATGCTGCCCTTCAGTCATTTATTCCAGCTGTTGCTCTACAGAGCACAATTACTTTGTAAGCAGAAACTTGTTCTCAAATTAAATTTCTGGAGGGTAAGTGGTGTCTGTAGGTAGCATTATGTTTATTTGTACTGTATCAGGCTTAGCTGTCTTGCAGTCCTTGGTGCAGACCATTGAAACGCACTTCCAGAGCAGTGATAGAATTTCTGCAGAATAATTTATGTTGTAAAATCATAGTCTTATATTCTTTCTGTCTCCTTGAGCCTGAGTATCAAAATCTTGAACTCTTTTGGCAAGGAGCCAGCTTCAAGACAGGGTGGCTTGATGAAGGCCGGATAGCCTGTCAGTTCCCAGGAACACGGATATGATGATCTGAGCTCTCTCAGTCCAAAAAAAGAGCTGAAGCCTTCTTTCTCAAGGGGAAGCATTACAGCCCATGAACCACCAGCATATCTTCTTTCTTCTTTAGAAGTATTTCTGAAAGGTTGCACAGAACCCCATGTGCTATGTATGCTCTCTGTTTAAAGGACTTAGTGAAAGAATACCCTGGTTCCCACTCTTTGGCTCAAACCTGGCACAGAGAGTTGCATTTTTAATCTTTCATTGTTTTGAAAGTTTTATTTATATTCCTAAACACTTTGCTCACAAAATCTGTGTGTATCTAGTATGGTAAGAAGCTGTAGAAAAATCAAGTAATGTAAAGATACATATTAAAACAGAGCTTTTACATGCACCTTTTCTGCTCCTGTGCAAAAGCTGTCAGCTCAGCTTAAATTGCAGGGAATATGGGTTTTAATTAATTTAAATTGAGGCTTCTATTATCCATTTAAGAGAATGTTCTTTGTAGTTGAAAAGGTTGACAGTGGTCAGGTATGAACATGTAGGGCAGAATGTATTAATTCTCACAGCTGCTTTTGTTGAAAGGCTGCTCAAAACCAGAGAAAATAAGTGCTGTTCTAGTCTGAAGCAGAGGTGCAAAATACAGGTCTGGAGTGGTAAATTCAAATCATTTCGTGTGATAGACATCTGTCACTGCTCTGTTTTCTAGTGTAAATTTATTTCACTGAGGAATGAATTTAAATTAGGATCCTCACTGATTTCAGTGGATTTATACCTGCCTGGGTATTGTTACTTGCTATGAGTCCTAAATAATTACTAACTAATTATTCAATGGGTACTCTGCAGTGCTGCAGTACATTAGCATTAGCAATAGCTGGCACCTAGCCAGTGTTTCACTATCATTTAAAACAAAAAATATTTTAAAAAAACTTCTCTTACTATAATCCAGAAGTTTTGCTGGGATTCATGTGGCTTGGATGTTGTTGATAGCTCTGTTGTTCTGTCAGTTTGACAATCCTAGTACTGTCTGAGTCAGCTTAACAAAGGATTCCTAGGTCAAAGTCCAGATCACTTCTATTAGCTCTGAAATCAGAGGGAATTATTAACTGTGTAATTATCTATGGTCCTGAATTCTTGTTCCCATGACCCTGATTTTTTGGCCTCTGTGATTTATTCCTCATTCCTCACCATAGAAGCCATAGTTTTTCTTTTTTCTAGATGAGATGGCTGCAATGATCTCTAGATTGCATTACTTTTAAAGGAACGCTCAGAAGCAAATGACTCTGATGTGACTCTCCTCTGCTAACCAGTGGCAGCAACTAATAAAGATATTATAGTCTGTTCCTAGCTGATGCAGTGGCAAAGAATTCTGAGATAAATTTCTGCCCTGTTTCTCAGGTTCTGTATATCTAGATAATTTTCTCCCACGATGCTTTGTAGTTACTTAGATATTTTCCCTGCTGTTCATAAATGGCTTAGGCTTAGGTTTCCTTGCTGCTTTGAACAGACCTTATCAGTGAAGGGCGTGCAGTGCTAGGAATTGCCTCTGAAAGAGCTTGCAATTATACAGTTTTGGACCCCACTCAAGGGGCATCTCTCCTCTGAGACATCAGTTTGAAGAAATTATAGCTAATGAGAGATATTTGAATTACAGGTCATCTGTGTTGTTGCATAAGACCTTGGAAGGATGTGTGCTGAATTATGTAACCGTCTTTCACATATCTCTATACATTTGAAGTAAAGGATGCTAAGACTAATATGTGCAGTGAATGTGAGGGGAAAAAATAGCTGGGAAAGAAGTAAGCAGGAGCCAAATGTACAGGAGCCAAGTAGTGTGGCCTAGATGTGTCCACTTTGCGGACTTTGATCTCCTTTGTTGCATGCCTGTGCTCCAAGGCAGTTTTATGATCTTGAGATTCCTCTAGGTCCAGGTGGTTTGAAATAATGCAAGGGAAGCATTGTAGCCCACTGAAGTACTGTGTTCATGACATGAAAATTATTGTTTTTACTATGTTCTTAGGGTGTGAAATGAAGACCTATAGGCCTGCTTGAAAATGTAAACAAACCTTGACAGGTTAATGTTGAAGACCTGTCCAAGTGGAAGACACGGTCTGTACTGTTTACTGAGAATGGCATGTGCTATACCCCAAGCTATGTCTGCATTGCTTGAAGAGTGATAGCTGCCTGGGCCAAAGTCTTAGTAACAATCTGCATGTGATAAATAGTCTCAGGCCTGAATTTGTTCCCTGGTTTATCTTATATGGCAGCATAGGAGCAATTAGAATTGCGTATGTTGTGCTGCAGAGCTTTCGTGTGCCTCTTGCACATTTGGTTTTATTGTGCAAAGCTGCTTTTTATTCTGTAGTGACGTTTATGCTAAGCTCATTACTTTAATATTTGCATGCTTTCAAGTAATACATTAAATGATGCAATTCATATTTGTGTCAGCGTTGTCATCCTCAAACCATGGTGGAAATGTTCACACTGCAGTGTTTGGTTTTTATTTAAAACACATTTGCATGCACACACCCAACTGTAAATTTGTGCCGGAGAAGACAAAAGCAAAGGAATGTGCCTGCTACTTAAAGTGGACAGTGATGAACTCTCCTCTGGCCCTGGGTGCTTTAAGGGGTACGTTCTACAGTCTTGGACCAGCCCCATGAAACTCTGTCACTTATGTGGGAGTGCATGACTGTAGTTTCCAGTGTTGTTATTCATTTGCTGATGAGCAACAGCATTCTGAAGGAGTAATTTTCAAATTTCAGCTACTTCTATATTCTTCCATTGTATGGGGTTCATAAACGATGAATACTGATAGTTAATGTTATGGCAGCCCTTGTAATACAGTGTACCTGAACATGATACAGTGTTCTGACTCTGCCACACCAAGACTCTCTGGCCTGTATGTGATTTGGTTAAGTTCTAGGACATAGTTCCCAGTTTTGGTCATTCTGTCCATGCAAATCAGCACATCCAGAGCATTATATTCCCCCTCTTACCAACTAGCCATCATTTGATCTTACAGATGTATTAATGAATAACAACATTCTAGGGTGTCTCCTCACATCACGTTAAGAGTGCTACGGGAGAAGCTTGGAGAGTACCTGGGTGGAGTTACAGTTGCAGATAAATTCATATTTTTAAAATGCATTGGGAAAAAACTAGCAGTGGTAAGTTAATTTTTTTTTCTTTAATGTTCTTCTGTTTTATAAGGTAAACCAGAGATTTCATTTCTGCAGATTAGATAATATCACATAAAGTAGAGATAACTTTTGGAGCACTGTTAACATTTGTTTTTAAACATACTGCAACATAAACTTTGGTCAGAACACATCCACTTCCCCATGTGCAAAAGCACAGCTGGACTGGTATATTAAAAATATCCTTTAAAGCAACAGGTGTAATTAATTGCCTTCCAGTGAAAAAATGCTGGTTCCGATAAGTCAGTGGATTAAATATGATAAATCTGGTTGCATAAAAAAAGACTCCAAATCCATAAGGTCACTATTCCCCGTACATGGTTGGGAATATGGCAGTTGAAGAATTTGCAATAGAAACTGAGTAAGTCAGAGTTCCTCTAATGGTTCCTGCTGTGACCTTCCCAAAAGCATTTAAGACATCAGTCTCTGAATGAAACCTCTAGAGGTACATTTGTGTTCTGCTGTTTAGTCAAACAATGCAGTATGTAATAAAACCCCTACATCTCTGAAACATAACTGTTCCTCACATTGATTCTATATATATTTTTATATCTTACAAACTATAGCTAAAGATTATATAAACTTGAAAATTAGTCCAATTGAAAGTTTTTTCTTGTAATACAGAAAGACTTAAGTCATTTATGTAAGTATGGAATGCTTTTTATCACATTGCATTTTACCTGTTTCTCATGTATTTGGAAATCAACTACAGGCTGGAGATTTGGTGCCATTCTTTATTTCATTTCTAGTTGAATTATCACTAAAATTGCTCTCACAGAAGACCAGAATAAATACTAAGTAATATGAAAAAAAACTAGGTGGAAAAACATGAAGAAAACCTTAAAGACTGTAATACAATCTAAATTGGAAAATGTGCATTGCTTTCAATGAATTCAGGTCTTTTTAACTGGATGATAGTATATTTTCTTCCCACATAGTTCAAAGGTAGATGGAGAAATTTTCCATCCTCCCTTAGAATGTCAGCAAATGAACAGAATATTTTATGTTAATAGAGAATTAAAGATAATAGTGGATACATGTGAAGATTTTCAGAGACAAATTAAAGATATATTTTTACTTTGGAATATTTACTGTTGCTTGATGTTTAACTTTATAGCAAAGTGTAAAGCAATAAACCAACTGGTCTATTTGTTGTTTAGGGTCATGGTAACCTCAACGAGTTACATATCCATGATCAAATATTTATTGAGTGTTCTCCCCTGCTCAGTCTTCTATTTCACAACACTAACAATGCAAGCAGAATTCAGAGCTGTGCCCTACTTGCAAGTCTTTAAATGAAAAATTAAACATAAATCAAAGTAATGTTCATTTGCTCTTCCTTTTTTGCATATAGCCTCTGTGTCTAACAGTGAATCAATGCCATTGCCTGGCAATGAAGAACAGAATTTGGCCCCATGTTTAATTCAATGTCATTATTTA
Source organism: Acropternis orthonyx (assembly GCA_035583155.1). Classification (NCBI taxonomy): domain Eukaryota; kingdom Metazoa; phylum Chordata; class Aves; order Passeriformes; family Rhinocryptidae; genus Acropternis; species Acropternis orthonyx. The sequence goes on from JAWWEU010000005.1 coordinate 14,258,810, forward strand.
AATGTAAGCTCAAATTTCTTCTTTTTTCCTTATGCTGAAGCACATCTTTCAAATATACATCAACTATTTTAGACTTTGTTTTTAGAACAGCTGTTGAAGTGTGAAAGTGTATATCACAGAAAGAATATGAAGACAAACAATAAATACAAGATGACATAGGATAATAATAAGGGTTTTTCCCATATACATTAAATATTTTGCAGTATTATATCAAGTGAAGAGAGAAAATGATGTGAGAATCAGTATCCAGATTCAGTTTGAAGCAACTTTTGATAAAGTTGAAAACTTTCAGTTCCTGTGAGGTAGGATCAGGTCACTTGAACCGTAAGAGAAAGTGCAAAGGATAAAAAAAGACTATTCAGTACATTCATGTATTCTTGTGGGTTTGATTAAGATTTTGAAAAATAAATAAGATATAGTTTCAGAACTATGTCAGCAAATACAATAGTAGTCGAAGTTTCTTTTTTCCCATGAAGCCACTACAGATGATAATGCTGGTTATGAAAAAATGCAGTATGTAAAATGATAATAGATTACATGAATTAAGTGATAGGAAACATTATTGATAAAAAATTACTGGTTTTGTTATGTTTTCTTTCTTTATCTTCCAAGGTGAAAGCAAAGCAAGAGACAGAGCTGGAACTGAAGTCATTTGCTCCTCCTTATGTATGTATTGAATGGCGCTTAAGATACCATTTTCAGAAATGTTTTACATTGTACATTTTCTCTTTTGTCTTGTCTGATGAGTATACTGTGTATTTAGGCACTTTATCCTGAATTATATTTATTACCTGGAGTGGAATACTTTGAAGATGTTTATCCATTACCATCATCAACTCAACAAAGACATCACTTTAATGCAGAAGCTCAAAGGTTTGGTCATGGATCAAGATTATCCAGGCTTCCCCAGCAAAAACCTGAAAAAAACAAACCATTTTTAGAAAGCATACAAAGCAAGCATCAGGTAGAAAATCTGCAAATGCATAGTCCTGTGGAATGGGGTGAGAAAGAACCTGCTCCAGTTTTGCACACAAACCATAAACAAGACCATAACAACAGGATTCAAAGAGAACAGATACAGTTTGGAGGAAAAGGTAAGCTTAAGGAGGATGATGGGGAAGAAAAAGAAATATATGGTTAACATTTACAGAACTATAATGTCTCTGTTTTGTAATATCAATTATTACGCAGATCAAAATGGATCTGATGGATCTTCCTTCACACCAAATCTTTCAAATCTTGCAGATTGGGAGTCTGGAAAGTGTGACATGGTGTTACAGATCTCTGAGCAAAATCATCTCAGCCAAGATCAAAAGGACTGTAACACTCCTAAGTGGACTGACAAAGCCAAAGGAGCTGTCCTTACTCCTCGTGTAAACCACAGTGGTGAACAAGGCCAGGATAACCAAACACCCCAAAATCACATTAAATATCAAAAGGGTACAAATGTTCATTTCTGCCTTTTTGCTAAAGCAAGTGTCCTAGAAAGTTAGCAGAGTAAAGCTAAGTTTTAAGAAATCTGTAATTAAGGCATGAGTTGGAATATCACTAACAATATTCTATTTTTTAAAATAATGATAATATCTTTCAAAGAGATGTAGTTTTACCTTGTATGAGTCCTTCTTTATTATTGGGTACTGATAGAGAGTACTGCTTTACTATAATTCATACATTCATCTAATCTTACCTAGATTAAAAAAATTACTAACCAGCTACTATAAAGACTGGGAGATAATGATCCCATAATTCGATGTAATTTCATTTTAAATGAAAAAAATCTTGCTGTCAATATATCTGGGAGAGCATTTATTCACTCCAACTTTCATTGTAATCCATAGCTGTGTTACTACTGAAGAGGAAGTGTTTCCTCCCCTCCCTCACATGTATTGGTTTTTATATGCTATTGAACAGTGGCATTCCTAGAACTGACAGGTGAGAGGACTCTGAGTAGACTACAGTGAAAATAGTACAGAAGTGTACATATTAACTAGATCACAGTTCTGTGCCAAAATAAAGGATGCTGTTTGGAGGAGATCTACTAACCACTACTTCCTTTAAAATGGGGTGTCTTACAGATCCTCAGGGCTATTAAATCCCTGAATGGTTATATAATATTCCTAATATTCCTAAATTTTTAGTGATTACCAAGAAAGAAGTGATTGATACATTTAAATTGGATTTGAATGACTATGTCTATATTAACATAAAAATATAAATTGTTTTTGAGGAAACACTTTTGTAAGACAAGTCTTAATATTTGAGTAGAATTTGACAGTTAATGTTAAAAAAGGTGACCTTTGCTCATGAAAAATTTGCAATAGAGTATTTATTAAATGAAGCAATACTCAGTTTTTCATGGGTATTGGCACCTTATAGTTCTCAGTTAAAATTATTTTCTGGATATCCAGCCCTTTTAAGTAAGAAAGCAACAATTTGTACATTGTATCCATTGAGAGAGTATGTTGGAAAAGGCTTTCATGGATGACTTTTCAGTAATTCCAGTTATAACTTGACAAAAATAGCTTTGTCTGTCCATCATCTTGTTAACTGATATTAAGTAGGAGACTACTTAATATACAAATGTATATGTGTAAATATATAATTGAAAAGTTGTCCATAATTTTATTTATGATGATGAAGGATGTAGGATTTTGTAGTAGTAAAGGTAGGCTCTGTTAGGAGTTTTCCTTTGAAATATTTATTGAATATTTTTTAAAGTAGATAACATTTATTCATTAGCATTTAAACTCAAAATATTTTGCTCTCCCTTTCTTTCATTCCAGTTTCTAAGGGATCTTCAGTGTCTGAAAGGCAGAAAGTGTTAGATACAGAATTAATTTATGAAAAGCAAAATAATGAAGTAATTTCTTTATCTGTGGTAACGTTTCTTGTAGTAGTTACCAGAATTAGTCAGATATAAATTCTTAAAACAAAAATACCTGTTTTTTAATCTTTATTTCTTTCTTCTGTTATTCATGGAACATTTCCAAATCCTAGAGATAAGATTATTTGCTGCATTGGTTCTTTGAATTTCTAATACAGGTTGGAAAGTCCAGGCATTGACCATCGAAACAGCTTGATTTTTGTGAGTGTAATCTACATGTTTTTGTCATCACTATCCTGTCACAGAACTAACAAAGGTGGAAAGTAATGAGCAGCAGAAAGATACCAAATTAAGAAAAGATAGAACACAGGATGCTGAAATTCTTAAAATATTGGGAGGTCAAACAGCAGAATATGCAGACAAAAAAAAAAGGTCAGTAAATAACGAATCTTCTAAAATAGTGGATAATATCAATTCACAGCTACAAACTTCTTTTATGGACTTCAAATAAATGAAAGAAAATGGGACGAACCCATTTCATTACATAAATTTTCACTTCTTTGATTTTGTCTTTAGCTTGCAGCAATATGGTACTAGGAAGTCTATAACTGATCTTGGTGCAAAACTGGATAATCAGGTATGTTTTTCAAGGTAACATATTCCTTGTAATATTGAGCAATAAATAGAGTCCTCCACCTAGAAACAGTCTAATTCTAAGGTAGCTCCTTATAAATATGTAATACTCAAATGTGGACCTGAAAGTAATTGAGAAAAACTCATACACTACTACTCAGCAGATTTGCTGTTGAATATCAACTATATTTCTAAACAATTCAATCATCAGAAGTTCTAACTCTGTTTATAATTTAACAGGAACATCATATGCAATAACTATCTCAGTCTTACTAATATTATGATTTATCTGTTTTTTTCACAATTTCTTGAGAGTGATATTTTATTTGCTATAATGATGATGTTTTCAAAATTTTATATGGGGTAAATTTATTTTCCCCCATGCCAAGCAAAACTTCTGATAAAAAGTATAAATTCATTTAAAACATAGGTATGATTTAGTCATAGTATCAAAATAAGAACATATTTAGGAAGACTCAACAGTCACCTGCAAGTACACAACATAATAGCCATCGCTAGTAGCTGTAGCTCTCATGCACAAGTGATGGTAGTGGAGTTGTATGAAAATAATAATGAAATTGAAAATCTGTGATTACTAAGTTTAGTTTATAAATGGGCAGTTTTTGACTTCAATGAACCAGATGGCAGTTTTAAGACCCTTAATTCCAGGTCTGGCATGGGAGTGTCAGTAACTTGTGGGGTTATGGACATGGACAAGAACAATTAGCAACAGTCTACAATTTTTCTGTATATTCTCTGTGATGTAAGTGTTCAGTGTTCTCATTTTATTTGCAGAGGCCCAGCTGTTTGGAATTTAGTAATCTTGTGTCCTGGTAACAGAATAAAAAAGCTTATGTGCAGAATTCAAGTTCATCCCTTCCATTCACTCAGGCCACTTTCAGGGCATATACCTAAAGTAACTATTTGGGATTATGGTTATGTACTTATGGTTGTGTCTTTTGATTTTATAGGCAGATGAAAACAAGCAAAGTCATCTTACTTGTCCAGAAGAATATATTCCACCTCCTAGTCCACCTTCACTTTCCGTAAATCCAGCTCAAGTTCCTGTAATTCAGGCAACAAGTGAGTACATGATTCAAAAAAATGGCAGGGAAGTGAACATTTAATCAAGACTGAAGAGTCAATGAAGACACAAATATCTACTTTACAAAACCATTTGTACATACATTCATTCACAGTATTGTTGTGAATTTTAATATATGGTTGGAATATTCCAGGCTGTCTCAGATCATGGCAGGTTCCCAGGGCTAGAAAAACCAGCTTGCGGAGTTGTGGATGGAAGGAGAAAAGGAGGCAGATCAAATGAAATACTGCAGGCTCAAGTAAGAATGTAGCAAAGAAAACATCTTGGTAGTATTGCTGAGGATCCTCTGCTTCAGTGGAGGAAGAAGAGGATAGAGAGAAGATGAGTATTTGACCTATTGTTGCAGACAGTCTGAGATACTGTCCTGCCTAGGACCAGATGAAGTTTAAGACAAGATTTCACTATATATTCACTTTATATTGCAATGTATTTTGAGCAAGAAATAGTCTTTTGGAGGCTTTTTTGACTTCATGTGGTAAGCCTTCAGTATATGGAGTGTATATATATCTTGATAATATAATTTTAGTGATACATTGTCTAAACATATAAAAGGATGTTTGCTTGTTTGTGTATCTGTATGAATGTCTGAATGCATGCTGGATTTCTCCCTTATTTTAAAGCACCAGCCATTTTGAAAAGTTAGAGATAATTTATTAAAGTGAAATAATTTCTACTGAGTGTTATGACAGAGCTTTTGGCATGATTTGTGATGAGCGCGTTACAAAAATCTTGGCTGATCCTTCCTACTTAGAGTATTCAGATGTTTGCTAAATATAATTCTTATATCTTTAGAAAACAAGATGGTAGAACAATTGCAACAAATGAAGAAAGACAGAAGGCACATGGAAAAAACTAGAGAAGAACTGATCAGAAAAGCTAAAGGGCTACTGGAGCAAAATAACCTGAGGAGCAACAATGGTACACTTTTAATTTATTTTGGAATTTGGAATGTTGAGAAATTACACTGAAACTAATGTGAAAATGTTTGACTCCTTGTTAGTGTTTGAAATCCTTTGAAAATGTTTGACTCCTTAATTATAGAGAGCAATTTGCTGACTAGTAGCTCCAAGAAGACTTGTTTGCATAACAGAATGCTGGAAAAATTCAAGGTTGCAATGTTTCCTTCCACTTTTTTTTTTTGTGGCAGTCATATAAATTTAAAATTATCCTGGCTTTTATAAACTCTTCAAGTTGTGTCTCATGTACACCAGTGCCTAGAGAGCTACTGCAGGCTGCTGCACCCTTTGAGGCCAAGGGCAGCTGAGGTATTATAATCCTGCCTTTAGCTGGTTTGTACTGTGTTGACAGGGCTTCAAGTAAATTGCAGCATAATAATTTTTATTCCTCCTAGATAACGATATGCAGTTTATGGCATGGAAGTTACAAGCGTGTCATGCCAAACCTTGATAAGCCTTGGTTTTTAACAAGGTCAAATCTCATTCAAATCCCACATGAATTTTCTTTGTAAAATTATTTCCAAGTTTATGCTTAAAACTATTGTTCCTAAGTCACAGTCCAGTTATAGAGAGATGAGGTTTAATCATTTTGAAGTCTGGAGAGCTTTCTCTTTGTCCTTAAATGCAGCTCAGTCTCAGGTCTTACTTGTAGCTTTGTTGAAAAGAAACAATGAGCCAATTCTTTCAGTTATTCTCTGAGGGCATGGCCACACCATGGCATGGTGAAGTTGTACTTTAAAATACCCAAACTTGGGTACTTGAAGCACTGACTCCGCAGTAGCATGGAGCTGCAAGGCAAGCTAATTTGCCTTGCTGCAATAAGCCTTAAATGGCTCCTGCGTTGTCTTAAATTATGTTTTCTAGTTAGGTAAAATAAAGGTTATTTCACAAGGATTCAAACAGCTTCTGCAGGTTCTTTAAGAAGCGTCTCTACCTTTGAATTATTCTTATCAGACCTGTAGAGTTTCATAAGTGTGCATTTTGCAAGCATGTTTCTTCACAAGGTATTAAGGAAAGAGCACATTCTGCAGAAACAGTGATCCAGTTTAATATCCTCCTCAGATTGCCATGCTGACAGTTACTCTCAGTTACATACCATATAGTCCTCCACCAGCTGAGCTCTTTTGGGTAAGTTTCAGTTGTTCAAATTCTGGCCACAAAGAGCTCAAATTCTGTGTAAATCTACGGTGCTACATTTTCTGCTACAGTAAATCTGTGGACTTTAGACTGCGCTGGGCATCTTCACAGGCCTGGAGCGCTTCTGTGCAGCCGAAAGCTGCAGAACAGCCAGGCTGAATGAAACTTGGGGTTTGGACCTTGTGTTTGATCTTGGTGGACAGTTAGAGCCTTTTGTTGCAGGTGCCTGTGTGAAAATTTAGTTGCATTTACAATGAATGTTATTTTAATGCAGATTTTTCTCTACATGCTTTTTTAAAAGAAACCTATTACCGTGTTTCAATGTGTACATGGGCCAGCTGAATCCTGTGAGATCAGCTGGTAATGATTGTCTTCAGCAGACCTTAGGATTAGGTGGACAAGAGCAAACAGTATTATTGTTTTCCTGTGCAGTTCGTGAGGAATGGAAAAAGAGGTACTTTGAAAGTAAGAAAGTTACAATTTCACTGGAGGAGACTTTAAACAAACTGCAACAAGATTTCGAGCTTTACCACCAGAAATTGCTCTTGCAATTGGAAACCAGAGAGAGACAAAAACAACGAAACCATACAACAAACTTGAAGGTATTTGCTTCTATCATCTCTTTTCATATGGCCTGAGGAGGTTTTTTGTTGGTTTTGGTGGGGGGGTTGGGGTTTTTTTTGATATAAAGTATAAATTAAGGAAACTAATTCATTACCAACCCATGACTTATAAACTAGCTTTAGCAGCCAAATACCCCTCAATGATTGTGGTATAGAATTCCCTCAGCCCATTTGTCTCAAAAAGACTGCAGAAGTGCTTGAATCTGATTAATATTCGATTCCTTCTGCTTCATGTTTGTACATTGTCATAACAAATCTCCTTCTATTCAGTATGATCAATGATATATATATATATATATATGATAAATAATAATGATTAATGAAGTGTTCAGTTCTACATTTTTCCCATCATCCCAAAATTCATATACGGAAGTAAAGAAATTGGAGAACAAAACATGTCTAAGGCTTTTGAATTGGTTGCACCTGAACTATTGTGCAATTATGAGTTTCATAGGAATTTCAGAGAGGGATTAAAACCCAGAAAAGATAAAAGTAGGAAACACCCTTCCCAATAGTCGTATCTACTAATTTTCTAAATGCATTAATGGAAGCAAGTTTGTTGGCAAATCTATGTCCCTTTCTTGTGTATGTACAATGTGAGAGTGTATATGATATACAAATGTGTATTATTTGAGCCATCTTAAAAGAAATATCTATAAAATATAGATATTAATAGGGTTGTCATTACATTGCTAGCTGTGGTCAGATATGTTATTGCTGCTCTTGGGGGGGTATGTCAGGGGGTTTATTTAGGTCTCCCTGACTAGGCACAGAGAGGCCTTACATGAAGGATATGTACAACTTAACGTGCATACAGCAGGTATGTACTGGGCAGTACCCAGAGAAGATAGCCAGGATTTAATGAGTTGTTAGGCTAAGCACAAGTACAGCCTCCACCCCTTGAGAGCTACATGCTGGCCGGGCAGGCAGGAAAGGAGGGGAGGTGGAAGGAGCCTGGGGGGTTGTTCTGGAGTAGTGAAGGAAGAGATGCACTAAGACTGCACTTCATGTCCTATTGTTGTTTCACTCAGAATTACACAATCATCCGGATTACTACAGTGCAGCATGAACTCGATCAACTCCAGAGGAAGCTAGATGATACAAAAATGAAACTCATAATAGAAATTAAGGTATTCTGCCTTTTTATTAAAACAGTCAAAATTTGACAATATATTAAAAAAAAATAAGGTCTTCCCAGTTATTAGATGATGTAAATATTTGCTAAACTGTTCTTGGTTTATGCTGTTAGTTTTATTATGTTAGTTGTTGTAACTTTATCACTTAAGCCAAAAATTACTCCAGAATGCCAGGTTATTAGATGATTTTGAGTGTATGACATTCAAACAACTTAGATTTTCAAGGTACTGAGGTTCACAATTTTTTCATAAAAATCCCATTTCATTCACAGGTAATTGAAGAAATACACTTGGTGTGGTGAAGCACTGATCACTAATAAATAGACCATGGCTAAGGCAAATGAAATAGTAAAAAAGAATAAAAACAAACAAAAAAGAGAATTGCTGTCTAGACAGATGGCAGTCCTCTTCATGTGCTTTATTTTATAGCAGTGATGCCTATGGCCCTTTTTGGAAGGAAGATGATAGTATTGGCCTTCACACTGGATAGCTTTTCAAGCTCTAAACCCTTGAAATAGAAGTCTTCTATATCACAGATTGCCCATACTCCTGTTTACTGGGTACTCTAGGGTGGATGTACTCAGTATGACCCGTCCATTCTATAACAAGGAAAGGAAAGAACAATTAATTTTGCAGTTGTCTCAAAAACAGCAAGACAAAGCCCAGAAGAAAGCAGTGCTAGAACTAGGCTATTTAATTGGACATGTAAAATGTAGGATGTATACTGTATTCCAACCATCCTGTATAAAATTCAATCTTGGCTATATAAACCTATATGCGTGTCAACTCCAAAAAACTTCCTTAACTTGCCATTCCCTAAATTACTGATTCTTCTGCAGATGAGAAAGCAGGCAGAATCTGATTTACGAGCACTGAGAGCGGAACTGACACAGAAGAAGATTCATTCAGCTTTAATTCTCCAGTCCAGAAAATCAGGAATTTAAGACCATGATGTGACTTTAACATCTGTAAAGTCTACAGAAGCTCTTTAATGTATATACAAGATGAGAATTTCAGAACATTTGTTTATATGTTCTTGAAGTTATCTTGTAAAAAGACGTATTGTGGAAATTGTATACTAGGCTACTGAGGTACTGCAGCTCACTTCATTTTTATATCTCCTCCTGTAAGATTAGTCAGCTATTTAAACATCCAGTTTAAGATAGTAATATGTCTAAGCTAGTAACATGTCTAAGCTGTTATATTTAAAGTGCAAATTAGTGAATTGTGTAACAGCACAGAGATACACTGATGCTCTTTGATTAATGAAATAGCTACTAAGCAAATAAACCTGTAATCCATAAGCTCCTGTTCTTATTTTTAGGCACGTACATTACATCTTTGGAAAATGATTAAAATACACCTTCTGTAGAAATACAGCATCAGTAATCCTTTATTTAGCTATTTACTGAAGTACTTTTTTGTTATTATAAGCATGCCTATCTATAAATTACCAGTGCACTTGCTAAGATTAACGATTCTGTGAAAGAGGAATCGGAAACGTTTTCATAGTAATTTTTTTCTAGCTCTTCTGTTTGCCTCTTTGCAAACCAGATGTTATTACATTAAGCAGAACAATAACATTCTAGGAATTAATCTCAGCTAAAAAGCTGTCAAGTCTGTATTTATTACTGGAAGTGAAACACTCATGGGAAATAAGTTACGTGATAAAATTATGGAGCTCTCAGAAGAACTAATTTACAAATGTCTGGAGTCAAACTACCATTATGCAATTTATTTTCTTGAAGACAGGACTTAAGAAATATTTTAGGGCTGAAGTATTAAATTGATTATTAAAACTGCAACCATTTCTTCTTAGTTCAGTGTTGAATCCCACATTCTCTATCTCAGAAGGGTGTCTTATTTAAGATACAAGAGCAGGCAACTAGCTACTGGAAAATCTGAACCTAAATTTAAAAAATAGTATTATCAACTCATGATTCCTCACTGCTACAAGAAGGAGTTTTATTGTTAAGTCATCTGGCCCACAGTTAGGGTTTTGCAGATTAGACACTCACTCTGGTAGACCTCTCAGTTCAGCAAATATCCATCTCACAGTATTTTAGCATATGATTATAAGTAGTAATACACATCTATGTGTGTATCTCTATATAATATATAAAATTTAGAAATTTCTCCTCAAACCTACAGGCCAGCATTTTATTGAAAAGCCTTCTGATTTTTCAGGGAATTTTTTTTTCCTTATGCAAGAGCAGTAGGCTTCACCTTCTGCTTTCCATCACCTCTTGTATCTAGCAGCCAGACAACTCATATGAAGTGTTCTAGTCTAGTCATTTCCTCAGTAGCCATTATGGTAGTGATGCTATACTATGGTAACTATTTAGCACGGGGAAATAAACAACCAATCAAACAAAAAACCTAAACCAAACAAAAAAAACCCAAAACAAACAAACCCCCAAACCCAAACCATTTAGAAAACCCAAACCATCCCCACCCCACCAAAACCAAACAAATAAAACACACCACCAACAAACACAAAACTGACTACATCTATCTAATTAAATAAATGTTATAATTAATGGAGTTACTTAAGCAGGGCACAGTTGCACTTTAATCTGGTTGTGACACAGTTCTGAGAAGCAGACAAGCAGTGTGGGCTGCAAGCTGTAGAACAAGTAAAGCATAGACAGGCAACATTATTTACCAACCTTAATGAAGACAGCATTTTATTTAACGAAAAAATCCTGCAAACACCGGCCAATCTTTACATCACTACAGATATTTTAAAAAGTTATACATTTTCTCCAGGCAAATCATTTTATGAAAATACGAACTAGAAAGAAAACATAACCTATTATCTCACAAGCAACACCCCATAAAAACAAATAACAGGCTATGGAATGAATCTTAGAGTGTGTGGAAAAATAGATACACAGTTCATTAAATAAGCTTCTGAATTCTAGTTTCCAGGAAGTAAAATAGTTTGGAATGGAAGGAAACATCATCCAAGTCCTCTACATCTTAATGCTACCTTTTCAAGAGAAGATCCAAGATTTTTGGCTTTTGCAACTAAGGAATTTTTGTGCTACGTTAAACTGGGTTTTACTGAATATTCCTTTCTAAAAACAAGTCTGATAAAAATCTCAATGGCAACTACTTCATGTTACGTAATTCCTTGTCTATAAAATCTTTTAATCTCTAGAGGATTAACCAAATACAAACACAAGTTTCACCAAGTTGCATGTAAGCAACAATCTGTCTTTCCAATATTCGGTTTAATCTGATTCTAGAGTGACTGAGCTGAAATATAGGGTGGGTTGGGAAGTCAGAAGACTGAGACTGCACCATGTGATCCCAGAATGAACACTTGCCTGCACCAGCCAGCCTTAGCAAAGGATCATTATAAGACTGTCCCTGTAAATCTACCAATTGGTCTTACCTGTTACCAGGTACACATTGGGTTCAAGCTTTAACCAACTTACGGTAATTGTGAAAAATGAAAAAGATGAAAAAAACTCGCACTGTTAAAGGAACATTTTGAAAAAATGAAAATGCAGCTTTGCATATAAAAAGCCAAGATTAATTTGTCTAGTTCCCAAAGTTTTTGTAATCATAGTATTTTTCTGTAAAGTGAAAATCTGTCATAGTATAAGCCAAAATTAAAAATTACCAATTTTCATCATTCTTAATCAAGGCTTCTCGTAGTTCTTAGGGTGTCAGAGCTTGCCACATTGCTTCAGCTTGTTGTTCTGCTACAGCTTCCCTGGAATAGTCAAGACTATTTCCATTCCACATGCCAATGCCCCTTAAACCTCGATTCTTCACATATGCTGCCTTTAGAGAGATGCTGCGAGGGTCATCAAACCATACTTGGTGGAAATTACCAACAGAATCCTAGAAAAACAATTAAGCACTAGTGTCAGTATCTAGTTATCTATGTGAACATGAATTGACTGGGTTTTGATTACACTTTCTCTTGAATGCAGTTAAAAGTATAATTAAAAACTAAGATACACAAGCTATGCAGATTTACACAGTGATATTTTCCTGATTTACCAATTATTTTTCAGTCAGGACAATTAAAAATTCTAAGCCAAATACTTGCCTATTTTTTTACTTGTAGAATCCAAGCTATAAAACAGTGATAAAATTTAAGTGAAGATGTAGATAATTTGTATTTTAATTTTTTTTTTAGATATGACTAAAATTTCAGATAAACTATCTAACATAATAGGTGAATTTAGAGATTAAGGGGGTTTCTAAAGCAATAAAGAGTTTTATAGGAGGCTGTAAAATTTTGTCCAAGTTATGTTGCTGTGACCTACTTGTTGCTTACAACACCTTTCAATCATTTACATGTGAAACTTAAAACCATATCTAAAGAAACAAGACAAAATGCATACACTATGGTGTTCTTGTAAGCACAATCATTTATGGACTCTTTCACTGTGTCTATGTAGAAAGCAAATGCAGAAGAGAACATGCATGCAAGCCACTGAGAAAAACTTCAGAGCATCTCAGAATCTGTTTTAGTTTACATCACTAATAAAAGTAACTGTAACAGTGAAGGAAAAAAAAAAAAGGAGAAAGGATAAAGGGAAGACTCTAATCCTGAAAACATCATAGTAAAAAAATTACGGTTTATGAGTGTTTACTCCACAACATGGTGTCTTAGGAAGAGACACTTACCTTGTATTCATAAAATGGAGACTTCTGCACTTCATCCCACAGCATCCCTGAAAGAGAAGTGTTCACCTGCTTCATGATGATTCCATAGGGGACCTGTCTGCCTGCAGCATCACTGCAAGGAGCCCCACGGAAAGGGACTTTGGAAAGGGAACAAACATGATCCTGAAAAAAAGGAAGGCATGCGTTTCATGTTACATAGATATAATTGAACTTCAAAATAGCACTACAGCCAAGAAAATTCACAAAAGGCATTGGGGTCTCAAAAATCCCTGATCTTCAAGCAACTCTGGCAGATACACTATTTGTGGAGAACAGTAAACTAAAGGAGTTAAGTTTTGTTTACTCTGTAGTAATACAGGATTGGATGGCTATCATTCAGCTTACAGTTATCTTTTCCCTTTCTAATTCACTCCTACATTTTTCATAAGTATAGTGTTGTTTGAGAGTCCATAAACTGCTATGCTTTAACAGTCATAGGTTTGCTATGGTTTGCTGCACTTGTCTTTAAGCAGTGAGCTTAGTCATGGTGTTGAGAAGGCACATACAAGTGTTGTAGGGCCTTTGGACATCATCTCTTCTCATACAGATAACATTTATAGCTCCTTAGTCAAACATAGTGCTTGGGTATGGTGGGGTTCACGTTGTCTAAGGAGATAAAATGCCTTGTCTGGTAACTCACTGCTCATCAATTATCAGCCAAACAAAAGAGTTTGTCTTCTGTCCCAGCTTTATGCAGTATTTTCTAATCCAAAAACAGTATTTTCAAAATCTAGTTGTATCTTTACAAGTTAAAAGTTAACAGTATGATTGCAAATGAAAAATCTTCATCTTACCATAGATAGGTTTTGGCAGACATAGTCATACCCATACCAGGGAACACCCATCACAAGCTTTTTAGGATCAATGCCCATAGCAATGTACTCTTCATATCCTAGATTTGAAGGAAATAAAAATTAAGATGCATTATTTCTTTTTCCTATACTACTTATCTTTTAACTAATCTACATGCAGAGCCAATACAGGACTTGCACAATCCCCAGACAGAGTCTAAAGTGCAAGTTCTCCTTTAGCTCTACCTGCACACTCTGTTTAGAGAGGCCTGCTCTACTGAGATCCTACTAACTGCTCTAGTTGCTCACACTTAAAACCATCTGCCCTTAGCAGAAGTTCACAAGGACAAGAGAGATGTGTCAGGTTCTTTGCAAGCCCAGGCAGGCACCACTGCTCTGGCTGCCATCTGCCATTCTACACTGTTCTTCACACTTGTGAGGGCTACCCAGTACTTTACTGGTAACAACACACAACTGTCTGTCTGCCTGTAGTGTCATAAGGATCAGAGAAACTATTTTCACATTAGGACAATGAATATTTGAGCACACTCAAAAGCTTCAATGCAACAACAACAAAACAAACAAACAAACAAACAAAAAAAAAACACCACCAAAAAACCAAACCTAAGACATGGCAGTCTTTTCTATCTACTCAGGTGAACAAATGGAAACGTTCTGACTCCTGGGGAGGCACTTTGTCCTCACCAATTAAAGTCTGCAGGTAAGGAGCATTGGCTTTTGCTATACAGTCTGTCCAGATCTGGCTCTGTTCATCATATGACATCACAAATAAGAAGTCACAGGCATCTGCAATCCCAGTGTAGTTGTAGCACCTTTTATCTATGCATCCTGGAGACCAAGCCACATCAAAAGTTACCTGAAGGAAAAATGCACAATTTAGTATAATGTATGGCCCTTAGGCGTTCTTGTTTCCCTCTTTTTAAAAAAGCTGTAACTTTTCAAGACAGTATTTCCCAAATGTTGTAGTTTAATACATCTTGACAGTAATGAACTGTAGGAGAAGTTGCTCAGCTGATAAAGGAAACAGTAGAATATAAAGTGACGGCCTCACTAGTGAATACCTAGCATCTAAGACTGTAAAATATAATATGAAAACCTTCTGATACGGAGCATGATGCAAACCCTTAAAACTTTAGTGATGTATTTACCAAAACACTCAAACTTTAGCCCCAGAAGGCTGTATTTGCCCTACTTGCAGTAATTCATTAATCCAGACTAAGTGCCAGCTGGCACCAGGAAGTAACATTGCATCTATAGATCTCAGTGAAGCCTTCCCTTTAAATTCACACAGGTCAAAAAGGGCGATTCTTACAAGAGCATATCACAGCTAACATTCATAATTAGCCATTCATGAGAGTATCATATTTAGATTGGCATAAACTTCTTCAAATTCACAGACTAAACAGCACTGCCAAACCCCCTTGCATTTCATAAAGTTAATGTTTGTATAGGGTACATTATTAGTACCTGTGATCCTGGTATTTCTCTGTGAAAAGCATCTGTAGTTTCTTTAACAAGCTCTGTCAATGCATAATACTCAGGGGAGGTTTCGTTAACTTCTTGCTCTATATCTAAGTTAATTCCATCCATGTACTGTTTTTTTGCAAGGTCCACCTGTTGGGATATCCATGCTGCTCTTTTAGCAGGATCAACAATTTCCTTAAGAGGTACATCACCTAGACAAGAAGCCTTCAAGAGTTAACACGCATGTGCACCACAGCAGTAGTAAGGAGGAAAGGTTTGTATTTACAAAACCAACAAATATAAACACAAAACAAAAAATGCTTATGTTGATACTGGTAAAATACAAAGGAGTTAACCTTCCCCACAAGCATAATTTTGTGAAACCACCTCAAAAGAAATTACCAAACTTCTCTGAGACAGCAGTGTTTAAAATTAAGTTCCTTTTGGATGTTTTTCTGTAATTTTAATCTCCTTATTTATGCTTAGTATTCTTTTAGCTACTATACACTACCTTTCTTGAAATCAATGTACTTTTAGCATTTCCACTGAGCCAGAGGGATGATTTAGAGTAAAATACTTTTATGTTTAACTTTTGTTGCTTTCCACAGCGTGGTCTTGAATTCTGGGTTTGCCTCAACAGAGCCAGAAGCTGTAATGGACTTTGTCTTTTTAATCAGCTTTTGTACCTGCACAGAGTTTCTGTGTACTCATGTTTTAAAACTCAACCACTTCCTAATACAGAGGGATAGATTTAAGTGCAAAATACTAAAAATTACTTAAAATCCTTTCCTTTACCCATTTGGGTACTCCATATAACATTCAAAATACAGAGCCATATAATTATTTTCTACAGGCTTTTCGCTTCCTCCCTCTTCCTCCACAGCTGTGATGTTCCCTGCCAGAGAACTTTTATTCAGATGTCACTGGGATGGTTTCATTACTACTGTGGCAGAAGTCACTGCTGGTTTTAATGCCCTGCATGCCAGTACAGGCAAAATGTCAAGATATTATATAGCCCTGTGTGCATTATAACGTTATTAATGAATCCTCTTACTGATTTTAATACTCTGCATACAATTGAACGTGAAATGTCAAGGTACTATAGCCCTATGTACATTATGTTCTTATTCACGCATCATAAATACCCACACTTTCCCAATGCAACCAACCTTTCAGTACTACCCTGGAGCCTTTAGAGTGGGCATAGCACATGAGCTCAGGATCGTACTTTCCAAAAGCTGCCACAGTCGTAATTTTTGACCAGTCATAGAATTTCCAGGTTTCCTCCCCCACATCAAACACAAAGACCTGGAAAAAGGGGGGTAAGAAGCACCCTCGTTAGTCCCAAACACTGCCAGCAGGACGATTGCCTCTCACAAAGGCACACGCCTGGCGCCTCCGGGAAGCAGCTTCCACGGGTCCCTCCCTCTCTCCCTCCTTCTGCCAGGGGTGCCCCGCAGGCGGCGGGACAGCGGCTGCCACACTGAGCCCGCCCGGGCGCTGCCCCGCACATCGCACATCGCCGCACCCCGGTGCGGAACCAGGCGACCCACGGGCGCCGAGCGTGCTGCGATCCGTGGAGCCGCCGGGTCCGGTCCTCCCTGCGGCAGCCGCGCCCCCCCGCCAGCCCCCGCCCCGCACCGCGCACCTCGGGGCCGCGGGGGCCCGGGACCGGCCGGCACAGCCGCGGGGCCGCGCAGGGGCAGGAGCCGCCCAGCAGCGGCAGCAGACCCAGCAGCAGCAGCAGCAGCAGCCACCGCCCGCCCCACGGCAGCTCCATGGCCGCTCCTGCCCCGGGGCGGGCTTTGGGGCGGAGGGAGCCGGGCCGGGGCGGTGCCCGGACGGAGCCGAGCCCGGGGCCGTGCCCGGTCCGCCCCCAGCGAGCCGCGCGGGCGGGGAAAAATGACCTCGGCGGAGCGCGTTTATAGAGAGCAACTGTTTATTGCAAGGCCACCCCCGGGGAGGGATGTCCCGGCTTGTTTTCGGGATCTCGAGAAGAACCAGAACAGAGCGATGTCCCGCAGGGGCCGGGGCCGATCCCCGCTGCCCCCCTTAGGAGCGGGTCCGTGCTGGGGCTCGGGGCGGGCACGGCGGCTGCGGGCAGGAACACGCCGTATGAGCGGGCACCGAGCTCACCACGTCCTCCGATTTCTGGCCCAGCCTATGCTGCCTTTCCAGGCTGAGAGCAGAGTCTGTAAAGGAGAAAGGAGGAAGAAGAGGTCAAGTCGGGGGGGTTGATTGTACATCGAGGTTACACACTGTGTTAGCACGGTGAACCTCCCGGTTTTTCGCAGGATCACGGTCGCACATGCCGGTTGTGTCGCTCACGGGTGCCCGCTCAGCAGACTCACCGGCTGGTACACAGTGGAAGCCCACGGAGACGGGAACAGTCCCCGTTGCTGAACAGCCTTCCACGCAGCGAAGAACTGGCTCCACAGAGAAGCATTTCGCTGCAGTCTTCTCAAATTCAACTGACCTCTCAATTTTGACGAATTTTCGCTGCAGCTTACAAGCTACAAAACATAAGTTCTCTTAAAGCACCTACCCAGTTTAGATAAATAACTTTGTGGACTTAATTTGTAGAACTAGCAACAACTAAGATAAGTGGATGAATAAAGTGGCACAAGCTGTATGAAGCTAATCTGACTGAAGTGAGTCAATTTTCTGCAAAAGGTTTAGGCTGTGAGAAAAATGAGGCATGTGGGGCATAGTCACAAAAGGGCAGAGGTTTGCCAGATGGGATCTAGGTGGGACACATGTTCAGATCCAAAAAGATACATGTGAAAACCTCAGTCAGGTTTACCCAAACTGTGACAGCACTTTGTTTGGGGACAGTAGTGGCTCTTAGACATCCATATCCACTTCTGCATGGTGAATGGCATCACACCTGGCTTAGTAGTTTAGTCCTTAAGTAGTCCTTAGTCCTGTGTAACTCCATCCTTAAGCCTATGATCTATGCTTTCCTAGACCAGTCTCTCCAGGAGAGTTTGATCTATGAATATATTTCAAAAAAGGCCAACACATGTCTGGAGAGTTGTATTCCACAGAAAATGTGCGGTTCATTCTGTTACAAATACATTCATCTTATTATTTTTATGTAGGACCTGGATAGTAAGAACAAGCAGTCATTCCCATGCTGAAGTTTTCAAATTAAGCTGATCTTCAGCCTGAGGAAATTAAAACAGGTATTTCCCACATGAAGTGGCCTCTAGTTTGATAGTCAGGGCTGGATAGTACATTTTTATCCAAACTAGAAGCCTGGAAATAACAGAATGAAAATAAAGAAAGAAACCATCAAGAATGACATAAAATGTCTTTTGTCAACAGTCAAACTACCTGATTTTCATTCTAAATTATCATTTTAGGGAGTTTTAAGCTGAACATACAAACTTAGGGCAACTACACAATGCATAAGAAGTTGATAGAAAAATACAACAAAACCAGAACTTACAGTGAGCTACTAAACTCAGGAAAAACAGATTTTTTTTTTCCCATTTTTTCTAGTCTGGGGTCACTAATCACAGAAATAGCAAAAATTGAGATGACTGTGCTACAATTAGCATAAACCACCTATTCATGTGATTAATTAACATTTGAAGGCAATGACATTAATATGTGTTAGAGTCTTGGTACCTCCAGCACAGGGGTCTTCTGAGATGATCCAAGACTGACCAAAACTCACTGCATCTTTAGCTAAATATCCACTGGGCATTTGATATTCTCTTTCCTTCTCAGCATCGTATTTTCCACAAATGCCACATGTTTTTCCAGCCATCCAGAAAGCAACCTGAATCTTTGTGGAAATAAAAGTGCACATAAATACTTTTCTTCTAAAAATAAAACCACTGAAAATAATTTTAAAAATTACCTCGAGTCTATGCCCATCATAATATAGTTTATCTATGCCATAATCTGGGGCTTTTAGTGCCAGTCCCTCCTCTTCACTGCTGATCAGTATGCTTGCATCTGCAACAAAAAAGCAAAATAAGATTTATTCTAAAATGAAGTTACTGTTTTAGAGCTCAACCTGAACAATTTGTTATGGTCCTGGGGACATAATGCACACTCTCATGTATCTTGAAATAGATGGGGGGAATGAGAAAGTCTACTGCTCTCTGCCCTGGAACAAGCTGAAGTCCTGTGACAAGGGTGGCTGTGGCAAGGGGCATCTAGATACTTGTTCTGTGGGTCTCCAGGATCAGCAAAACATACCAGAGCCCTGCATGTTTTGGTTTGTGTGAAGATGCCCAGGATTAGCATCTCTTTCTTTGCTCATCTTTCTTGCCACCCTGTAAGAAACCTTGCATGAAGGTATGTTAAAATCATCCAATTGCTTCTCAAATTAGGATGATCTTTATCTTGAGAGGTGTTTGCAGGATCACATCCTCTCATTCTTCAAAAGAACCAGGAAAGATGAAACAAAATACAAAGATGAGTCTCTTACCAGAATTAGATGTGTATGGAACATCTCTTGGGGCTTGGACACCATTAATCTTCAACTGGATCAGTCCATTGGAAACATACATGTCAACTTCACTTTAAATAAAGGGAATTAGTGTAAACAAATGCTTCTCCTTCGCCCTACTCAGCTCACAGTTTCCAGCTCTGGTAGAACCATCACTGCAGTATGCTCACATCATTCTGGCATGAATCAGCTGCTACCCTTCAGTAAGAAGGTTGAGAGGGCCCAGGAAAGCACGCCAGGAAGGGTGTTCACAGTAGGCCTTTCCCTGGCTTTACTCATCTCAGAGTGCCTGCCTGTGACCAGGGAGGCAGGAAGACATCAGGATACAGGACCCTTGCTGCAGAACAGTAATTGCTACGAGATTCAAATAAATTGAAGGTCCTTTACATTTCAAGGGAAGATTGGATTCCCTATGGGGGTTCTCTTACGGCCTGAATAGTCTGTGTATTGTAGTATTTTCTTCAGAGCAGTGTTTGTTCTAATGAAGAAATATGAAGCTCAAGCACATCAGAAGCTCATCCAAACAGTTGGATGAAAAGATCAGGAAGGGTTCAGTGATGAGGAATGTCTTTATCACAAATAACACAAGCACCCTTGTGTTCTTTCACAAAACAGGTGCAGGGAATACTGGTTTCTCTCTGTTGCTCTGGCGTTTTGGCATAGTTAGGCACACAATTTTCAGAAATAAATAACTACTTGTAATGAAACCTTACAGATCAAAGTCTATTTATGCACTTTGAAGAACACTCCCTACAATGATTTTGGTATGCATAATCCCATACAATTTAGAGGTGATTGCTCCAGGATGAAACAGTGTGTGACTTAAAGCAATTTCAAATAGATTAGAACATTATATACCGAGGAAGGCATGACCTAAGAGTGCTTCTAATCTGGAATAAGTAATACCCTTTTTAGCTATGTCCACTTCTCAATAACTCTGCTGAAATGAGTGTGGGTTCTAATTCATTCTAATTATTAGCTTAGGGTAAAAGGCCAGACTAAACGACTGCAATAGTCCCTTTTGGATTTATAGCTTATGTGTCTACCTAGTCACTAAGAACTGAAATGAGATGGTTAAATTCTAACAAATTAATGAAGATTTTGAAGCAGTAAAGACTTTAGGTTAATGTGAGCCTCAGATATATTTCAGAAGCACTTAGACAAAGTCCCAAATCCCAGTGACACTTCTTGGTATCTTTCCACTGACATCAGTAATTCCTGCAGGAGTCTTGTGCTAGCATCAGTCTGCCCTAATAATTTGATCTTCATGTTTATAACACATTCAGCTTGACATCTATTTTTTATTAAATGTGCAATTACTTACTGGCTGGCAAGTCTGACATTTATTGCTGTAAGGTCAGCAGACTCTTCAAGTTTTTTCATCATCACCAGGAATTTAAGCTCTGGACTACAGTCCTGCACCAAGACATGGTAGCAATCTACAGGCATTGAATAGTTAAATTCAACACCATTGAAGGTTGTGATTGTATTTTGGAAAACTGAACAATGAGCTGAAAAAAAAAACCCAGTAAAACGTAAGCCTTTTATAATTTATACAAGGCAACTGTTCTATTTTAAATTTGTTATTAATAAATTTTTTAAAAGGGACCATTTTCTGGTTCTACCCATTCCCACATAGAAGCAAATTGATTCTGTCAGATGAACTGTTACAGTTGTAGTAATACAAAAGCAAAACTTTGCTAGTCCCCAAGCAGCAGTGCATCCCACTCATGATTCAATCACCGTGGGAGAGAAATTCTGCTCACAGCCGGTGCTGGTGCAACTCTCTTTTGGCTTTTCTAACTTTTTTGTAGTCAAAAGAATTTCTCAAAGGTTGATAACAATTCATGTATCATTAACACTAGAGAAAGTTCACTAAAATGCTGTTACCTTTATTGAGTCATAACCAGGATTAGAAGTAGTTAGAAGGTGAGCAGGCAAAAATACCACACTGCACTTTTCTCTTTTTCATTGTAATGGTACTTTGTTGGAAATCCTACCAGCTCAGATGAGAAATTATTTTCCAACAATTTTAATTAGTACAGACTATTTTTGGTGTTTACCAAAGAAATATCATGGAATCATAGAATGGCTTGTGTTGGAAGGGACCTTAAAGATATCTAATTCCAACCTCCCTGCTGTGAAAAGGGACACCATGTGAGTATGCATGGTATGATATTAGCCCACTGATTCCAAGCAAAATGTGACTCCTTATTGCAGGATTACATAAAGCTTTACTATTTAAAATTTACTCTAAGTAAGTATAATGTGATTAGCTCTTAATGCAGCATTAATCAAACTATAATCCCTTAATAATCAAGGTTCAGGGTTTGAAATTAATGGGTATAATTTTGAAGATGTTTTAGCTTCTACATAACAGTGCTAATCAAGAGGAGCACCCCAAATCAGAGGTCACTTAGATGACCCTCTCACAGATTTTGTAATGTTTTTTCTTCATGAAGAGTCTCTGCAGTGAAGCTGATACATTTGGGAATGGATGTATTTGGAATCATTATTTGGCATGGAACTTAATGTCTGTCTAATCTTCCTAATGTAAGTCTCCAGTTCTTTACATCTTTGCAGCCTCACAGATTTTTATACAGATGCTTTATTTCTATCTGAAGTCCAACTGATTTTTAAATGAATTTAAAATAGTTTCAAGCTACATCAAAAGTATAAATCATGTTTATGAAATCTGCAAAGTCAATCAATGCCTGTGCAGATAGTTACTTGCTGACCTTTAAAACTTTCAATGATTGAAAGTGTTGCTTGGGAAAAGACATTCCAGTCAGAGGATGGTAGTGTTGAAATCGGTGTGCCTGGACGTGAAGGGAATGGCAGGGGAAGCCTGATGGCTCTGTTGTAAATTGTGAGCTGCAAATCAGTCAGAAAACAAACATGAATGCAAACGCAAAGTACAGGGTACAGATAAGGCAGCATTTTCCTCTAATGTTCCAAGAGGACTGTGCAGACTGATATCTAAATTAGCATCTGGATTTAGGTCGGCAAAAGAAGTCAAGTCCTCTGTCTGCCGTGTGAAATAGTTCTACAGTGTAACACATCTGCAACCTATAGAACAGCAGTGCTATAAATGAATTTGAATACTCACCAATTTGCAGCTTTTTGGGTAGCTGTACATCTCATTTTCTCACAGTCTGAACAACTGGCTTTCTGAATGTGCACATCCTCTTTTTGCCTGTATATCAAGCACTGTTATTTTGCTGTCATGCTTCTCTACACCCTGGTTTTACTATCTTTCCAAGACACAGTAAAACCTATCATTTTCTGAAGATTTGTCTTTTTAATAAGTTATTGTTAATATGCTACCAATCATTGTTTTGTGCCCTGTTTCTTATTTCATATACTTGCATGCTACATGAAAAGAGAAATGTGTTGTAAGATATTTTCATAGCAAAACCAATTGCATGAATATAATGTGTTGGCAGCCTCTTAATAGTTTAATAATTTTTAGAAAAAAACCAGCAAGTTAAAAAAGCCATTAACCATCCATTTCATAAGTAGTCACTGCTCCAGGATAAAATATAGTGAAAAATGGTTACCTCTGGCAACTTAAAAACAACATCGCAGGTTCTTGGAGATGTCAAAGCCATAACCAAGGTTGCCTGGTGAGAGGGACCAAGCTGTTGCCTTAGGGAATAGCCAAGCACATATGCAGCCCCTGGGAGAAATGAGTAGAACCTGGAAAATAAAGAAGTAAATGATTAAAACAATGATCTGTCTTTGAAAAAATTGCTTGTTATTTGTTCACACTAAAATACCCCCATAAAATGATATGCATTCTATTTTGGATGTGTTCTGCATCAAGGTTTGGTGATACATGATATGTATGGAAGGAGGGGCAGGCAAAATTATTTGTTAGTGGGTGAATAAGATCTCGAGAGACTGAATGGTAGAGTGATATGAGAAGAAATGTATGGTTAACTTGTTTTAAACACATTCAAAGTTAAAAATAGGCAACAATAACATAAAAACTAACATGCTAGGATCCTTTGCCAGCTAAGACTGATGTTTTCTTACAGGCTTGGGACTCAAAAACAGAAATGCAGAAAATATTCCTTTATAAAAATGCATAGTCTCAGAGCAGAAAAAAGGTAAGTTTTGTGGCTTTGCTCCAGGATAGTCAACTGGATGGTTTCATCTCCTCTAATAAGGGCAGATAACAGCACTTCAAGTGATTCAATATAGTACAAAAAGTTAATCTCCTCAGTAGACGTTTGTTAACCAAATCACTTGTATGCCTTTAACGTGAAAACTTGTGTTGCATACATATTTACTTCACTGAGTTGCTGTATGTGTCTGCATTTTGGTAGCACTACAAAAAAAAATTAGGCTTCAATATGGATCTATATGTTATTGCAGGCAAATGCATGTGTGAATACAAAGACTGCATGAATACAACAGATGCTATATGCATATGGAGACACATGAACTGAATGCAGCACGTGCAGTTTTCTAACAGTAAGTGTCATACAATATTTGCTATTTAAGGTACATAAGCCATATAGGAAATATTTGGATCACCTGTTCAGAAGCTGGGGGAAGGTGCCTACATGAGGACATTACTCTCCCTGTATAGTCAGTAAGAGGCTGACTCCTTCAGAGTACCAAGGTTAGGCTTCTTCTCTGAGCCTCCATCAATCAGGAAGCGTCAGAATCTCCTAATTCAGGCACTTTAAATTAGAATTCTACAATAGATTAGGTGAATCCCATCATCCCAAGTGGTTTTGCTGCAAACTAAAATGCATTATGCTTTAAGGGAATGAACACACAATAAAACCAGACACATTTAATCTGATTCTTTACAGTTCTTCTGATTAAGGGGAATTTTTCCATCTTGGAAATTGCAGAACTGAGTCTGTAATCATTTGAAGCATTGACATATGTGAATTTTTCAAAAACTAAAGTAAGATCTCACCATCTTGCAGTCGTTCGGACTATTGAAGGTACTTTTAGCCACTCCAGCTTCATCTGCATAGCTGGATAAGCAGCAAATTTCCCTGTTGCAAGCTGAGAGGCAATCTGGTAGTCCTGGCAATCTTTACCCCATTTAAGAGAACCCTAGGAGAAGGGAGTATGTAAATTTTTGCATAAAACATAGTAAGATCAGTATGTTTCTTTTACATTTGAGCTGATCATTATTTTAAACTTACTGACACTTTTCGGTATTTTATTACTGAAGCATCAGCACAGAGTTTCCATCTGCTTGGTCCTGTGATGCTTGAAACAAACACCTGTATTCTCGATCTCTTGGCCTGTGTATCAGTGTACAGGACAAGCTGTAACCCCGTCGGCTGCTCGTTTCTATGGATGGCACGAAGGACCGCGGCCAGAATTGGTGGCTTGCTGTCTCCCAGGAATTTAGGCTTCAGTCAGTAGAGAGGAAACAGAAGCCAAAGGCATAAACAAAGCATTAGAATTACTATATTAAAACCACAGTTAAAAAGTATTTGCTAAGGAAAATTTTCATTCGAAAAGCCTTTTTATTTGAAGTATGGGACAGCATCATAGATCCTCCCTCAGATTATTCTGTTCATATGTAGTTTTGCCACACTCTTTCAAGGGAGATCTGCCATGACCTAACTAAAACAGTTTTGCGAAATTTTTTTTCTTAAAATAATTTCATATAACAAAAAGAAGACTGGTTCTGTATAAAGAACAAATGTTACCTGGATCAGCACTGCTCTGGTGAGACAGAGCTAGAGAGGGCTTGGGAAGAACTGGGGAAAGAACAAAGCAGTGGCTGAGAAAGAGTTCAGAGAAGTAGTAATATGGTGAAAAGATGGACAAGAGAGGTGAATTTAAGCTGCACAGAAACAGGTGGAAGAGAAGGTTGCCTTTTTTCCACAAGTTTCTTGCACTAACAACTGAGAGCTGCTTGTGCAGAAGGGATGCCACAGCAAAGAAAGGCTTTCTTTTCTGTAGGCATGTAGGTCATTGTCTGAAAGGTGTGAAATTTTTCTTTGCTGAAATCTGCTCCAGATTCCATCAGTTCTTACAGAAATACTAGGTACCATTAACTGTGTATCATGTAGGCATTCCCAAATAAACACCTGGATTGCTCTCAGAGTTGGAGCCTTGATGCAAAATCAAGGTCTGTTCAAAGGCCTTTTATGGTCCTGCTAACATGAACAGAAGGACTCTGCAATGAAGACCAAATGAACAAAAGAGTGGAAGAGTCAACTCCTGAACTTTTACAGAAAGATATACATTAAAAATATACCTGAAACCAGTTTCTGATGAAGCAGGTCAGCACTTCTAAAGTGTTCTCATTTTTATAGTGAATTATTTACTGAGTAACACAGATTTCAACATGTACAGAAATAAATTCCAGTTTCATTTAAAAAATGTAGCCTGTATTGAGTGAATATTAAAAAGCATTCAGTGACAATCCAGTGTGCTCACCTTTATAAAACAAAGAGCAGTCCAGTTTCTTTCTATATATGTAATATGCTAAATCACCATATTATTCCTATTCTGTTATAATAGTAACTGGAAATGCAAAGTAATTGTTTTGATTTCTTGCAGATTAAGACACTCACCTGAGATATGGCTCTAGAGATGTGTTCATCACTAGCTGAATAAGAGGAGGAGCCGATGCTGCTGTTCTGGATTTCCCTTCCTGAGTCCTGCAAAAGAGAGAATCACCTTGAAGCAGGTTGCCCATCACTGGAAGTTGTTGCAGAATCAATTTATGATATTTTTATTCTCAGAGAACTAAGGTCTAACTGCAGCAAAGCTAGCAAGAGCAGTTCTAGACCCTGCTCCTACTATATGCAGTAAATGTACCTGTTCATCTGCTGGCTTAAACCAAAGCTGGTAAACAGGGAGGTTTACCTGTGAAAATAGATAGTATGTAAGAAGACCTGAGAGAAAACAAAGAACTAACTTTTGGTAAATGCATTAAAAATTCAATATTGACTATGGAAAAAAAGCAAAACAAAATTAAAGTTTTTAAACATTTTACACTGAAATATTGTGAAATGTGAAAATTCTGATCTGAAATATTTCAGAGAACCAGAGTTCCTCTTTCCTTGGTCCATGCTCTATGAGCACAATTTCCTGGTGTACAAAAACAACCACTACAAGAAATATAAAAAGGTCCAGCCAGAGTGAATTACCTGCTGGTTGAAATATTCACTGTCCCCACTGCAGTGCCTGTCCCCAGAGAGGTCTTCTTGGCTGCTGCTGCTGCTGCATATTTTACTGCTAGCAGAGCTGCCACTGCTGCTGCCACTTCTGCCACTGCTGCTGCTCTTACTGCCATGCTTCTTCCCAGATTGCCTTATTTCATCTTTCCTGTGGTCATTTCCAGGCTCTTTACCATCAGTAGAGGAGGCAGCAGAAGAAGAGGATGAACTGGAGAGGTGGGGTGCACTGAGCTCTGCCCAGAGTCCTGTATCTGCAGTCTTGTACTCTCTGTTAATCCGTTTTGTGCGGCGCCGTGTTTTATTTGCAGCCTCCAAAAACAGTTGAAAGCATTAAGAATTCATAGCTTATTTTGTAACATTTTTCTGGCTGTCAGACAAGTTACCACCACAGGCTTTCAAGGAAATAGCACTTCCTGTCCCCGCACACTGCAGAAACTGTACCAGAGCTCACCTGGACCCATTCCTCCCAGCCCAAATCCTTGTTTTCCCATGCCAGTTTTCCACAGTGGAAATCTTTGGCTTCATTTATAGCAAATATTTCCCTCTCTGATGCTCAAAGTCTCTTACCATGAACACATTTTCAATGCCTAGAATTTTCTTCAGTTTAGCTTTAATGTCCTCATATGGAGATGTCTCTTCCTCTTCCTTCGACCCTGAGCTTGCTACATCAATTATTTTTGAAGCTGCTTTGGGTCCTGCTTGAATCTCCAGCTCTATTTTGTCAATATCAGCATCTGTATGAACTAAAGTCAAAACACTTACATTCCAAGGTCGTGCTGGTTGAGCATCATTCACAGTGATTGACAGAAAAGCTTGCTATGACTGTACCTGGCATCAAAACTATTTTGGCTTCAAGTTCTCCAGCCAATTTGTGCAGATAGGTATTTCTTAAGAAAGCAGAATTTCGTGACTTCAGGCTGAGGCAAGCAGAACATCCCAAACTTTCAAATTTTCTACAGAGCATGTGTGTGTAAAGTCTTCCTACACTGTGGTGATGGGCCTCTTCTGAACCTTGCTGGTATCCTTTGGATATCACAGTAGGAATACTGCTTTGCTGCATTAAACAAAAATATGGCAGATAAAGTTATTTTCCACCAAAAAAAAAAAAAAAAAGTCATCCAACTCTTAAAATCTTTCCTCCAGTTAATGAAGAGAATGATGACAGTACTGCCTAAGTAAGGAAGCACTGCATAAAATCAGAGAACCAACAACTAGAAGCAGTGAGGTTTCCTGCAAAGTGTGCTGTGGAAGAGGACAGCTCTCTCCTGCCCACCCGTTCCCAGCAGTGTTTCGCAAACACACTTCCCAGTGAGAACCTGCAGGGCCCTTGGAGGAGCTGTCTCTCTGTACCCATTTCAGGCTTCTAGCCTTCCTGTTGCAAGTCAGCATAGCCTTCCCATGCCAGCCTCAGAAGCTGAAGAGTGCACAAGAGAATGTTCTTCATCAATCCACTGCAGGGATTATCTCAGGATTTGGGAAGAAAAATCTATACCCAGACTATGAACTATATTTTTCACATTGCTCTGTCTCAGAAAATAAAAAGGATATGGTTCAAAGAATGCGAATTT
Organism: Acropternis orthonyx; assembly: GCA_035583155.1. Taxonomy (NCBI): domain Eukaryota; kingdom Metazoa; phylum Chordata; class Aves; order Passeriformes; family Rhinocryptidae; genus Acropternis; species Acropternis orthonyx. The sequence goes on from JAWWEU010000005.1 coordinate 14,287,391, forward strand.
CACACCCCCTCCACATGACTTTAAAGGAATGGGAAGACATGCTGTCAAAGCAGCCCTGCCTGCATGCAAAGAGGAGAGTGAGTGGACTATGAATGATCATGTGTTGAACGCATTGGGCCTTAGACTTGGTTTGGGAAATGTCCGGCCCCTGTTGAGTCTCACCATTCCTGTGTTTGTGGCCTTGCTAGCCGGCTCCTGTGTTAGGGGTGCCCAGCCCTTCTGGGGAGCTGTCTGTTCTCTGCCTGTTTGCAGTACAGATGGTGAGAGGCCTCCTTACCTTCCAGCTACCAGGTCTTGAAGATCTTTCTGGTGCCTGCAATGGCTGGTCAGAGATACTTTGTACTTCTTCGGGGAGAAGCTCGGATTTTTTTTCAGAATCTACTTCTTCCATGTTCCTTGAAACAGCATAAACTTCACTCCTGTGAATAAATGGCACACAAGTAACACCTTCTGATTTTGCTTACCCATCTTTGCTGGTGCAAGGGAAACAGTACTAAGCTTTATGTGGCTGCCAAGGCATGGCAAACCTTAACAGGGAGTTGTGTGCTTGTGATTTTATAACAGGGAGCTCACAGACAGTAACACTGGGCAAAAAAAGTGCAACAAGATCTTCTGTACCTCACAACTGCAAGCTCAGCCTCCTGGTGGCAGGGAAGGAATTCAATCTTCAAATTTTTCTCTTTCATATTTATCCTGGCATCAAATTTCATTGTAGTGTTGGCACCGAACTCTGCATGAAATTCAAGACCACTCTGAAAGTACTGTGTATTAATCCCCATCATGGCAATCATATGAAAATATGCCCTGAAAGAGTGGAAATAAAACCAGGTATAATTACAGATTAGTATGCACATATTTAACTTTGAAATGCAAAATCATATTTTCATGCTTTTCTGTTTATTCTGAGATCCACTATTGATGGATAAGTATGATAATAAAGAAGCTGAAGTGCCACTGGAAAAGGCGAAGAGATTTATCTGAATAACAAAGCTAACATGGACCCTCTGACTGCCTTGTCACTGATACATTGCTTGAGGATAAGCTAACACCATAGTCTTGTAGCTTCAGATTGTGCCTATTTTCAATTATTACCAGTACTATTATTATAATTATCACTATTATCATTATTAGTACTGTTACTTTTGCAGATCCAGAAGCATTTCCCTGTTTCCCCTGAAATCCTTCTGGCTTGTGCCAGGTGGTGCTGCAATTCTATGCAGAAATTGTAAAAAAGAGTTGATACATAAGAAAATACATTTTCACAGCTTAGTATCTTTAGTCACTGAACAGGTATGAACGTGAGCATTTTTGGCAATGGCAGAACAGTACAGTATCCTGTGGGATACAATGCACATTGCTACATTTGCAGGGTTGTAAAGCTGCTTTTTCACAACTTCCCAACTCTGGACTAGCACAGCTGTCCCAAAGCTGAGACAAATAGGATCCCTACGTAAGAACATGAGATCACATATCTACTTCAAATATCAATAGAAATGCTTGTGTGTGTATGTGAAAATACATGTAATTATTACTTTGGCCTGATGTCAGCATGAATATCCATCTTTGTTTCCAACAACTGTGAAGGTCTAAAATTGTCAGGTAATGGTGGTGACATCTGTATATCCACTGCAAAAGACAGACAGGAATCATATGAACAGAGAAGCAGAGAATCATTGAATATGCTGAGTGGGAAGGGACTCAGCAGGATCATCGAGTCCAACTCCTGGCCCTGTGCAGGCACCCCAAGCATTTTCCAAATGCATCTTGAACTCCGACAGGTTTGGGGCTCTGACCACTTCCATGGGGAGCTTGTTCAGTGCTCAGCCACCCTCTGGGTGAAAACCTTTTTCCTGATGTCTAGCCTAAACCTCCCTGACTCAGTTTCCTGCTGTTTCCTTGAGTTGGGCTGCAGGTCATGAGGGTGAAGAGATCAGTGCCTGCCCCTCCACTTTGCCTTGTGAGGACATTGGAGACTGCAATGAGGTCTCCTCTCAGTCTCCTCTTTTCTAGGCTGCACAGACCAAATGACCTCAGCTGCTCCTTATAAAGCTTCCCTTGCAGACCCTTCACTATTCTTGTGGTCTGTCTTTGGACTCTCTCTAATAGCTTAATATCTTTTTTATATTGTGGTGCCCAAAACTGCTCACAGTACTCTAGGTGAGGCCACACCAGAAACAACAAATGCTGGAGACACAACTTTTTCAAGAAGTGTAGTAGTTAACACATGGGCAGTGCTTTTGCATTTTGAAATACTTTACACTATTATTTAAAGGTTACTACTCCAAACCAGAGTTTTACAAATACGTCTCAGATGAAATATACTAATTACTTCTCAAACCCTTACGAGGTAGCTGATCATTAGTTTCCACATTACAAGGGTATTTTTCAAGATTATAGAGGGATTCAATTTCAGCAGAAGAATTGGACCCACAATTATTGTGGGGAAACTGCTCGGTTCGGCATCCCAAGCTCACCATCAGCTGCAGCCTGGGCCACCACAGCCCCACACAGCCCGAGCTCCAGCGGCACACCGACCACTGTGGGGACGATGTGCCGCAGGTCGCCCACCATCACTGGTAGGGTCCATAGGCCTGAAATGCCTCTCTGGACCTCTTCCACAACCTTTTTTACCACTGGCTGCCAGTCTGATGATCCAGTTAGTCGCTGAAAACAGAGAAATATGTTAGGTGAGTAGGGAAGACGAGACAGGGAAGGGAAGTTATTCAGCATTGCAGACAAAAAAGACAACAGCCTTGCCAGTACCATCATGATCTGTTGAATGGCATCTTTGTCAATATCAGCAAAGGCAATCTCTTGGCCCAATACTTTGATGTAAGCAGACACCAGAGGGTCTTCACGAGGCAGTTCTTTCCATCCTGGAAACTGTGGTGTTAAGGAGAGAAGGGTAGAAAGGGAAGAAGCAGAAAATGTCACTTAAAACAGAGTAATATATCAGCCAAGAGTAGATCCTCTCCAAATGATGCAAACCATAGTTCCTTAGCCAAAAAACTAATAGACATCTTACAAGTCTGAATCAATGTGAATCTTATGTTGCATGACTGATTTCAGAGAGAGTTTCCCCATGTAAAGATGAGGTAAGGGCTTGGTAATTTCTGCTGCTGTAAGTAGTAGGTGACACCCAAGGACTCACAAAGAAAAATCTTATTCAATAATCATTTTAAAAGAGAAGAGCAACCACTCAGTGTGTTTAACATACTCTTTAAAACATTTTGGCTCCCAGCAGCATCATCATCTTTTGTACTGTACATTAAGAGCTGACACGTTGAGTGAAAAGGTGGCATCTGTTGACAGTGTAAGTACAATGTAAGTACATCTTTCCATGACTGACTCCTTTCATACTGAAACATCAAAGGGATGGCTTGGTGGGTGGGTGAGGCAACCCTGGCACTGGCAGGAGCCGTCTGTTGCAAACAGGTCAGAAGGGTGTGCAGACACATACCATTTTACTGAGCTCCTTCAGTGTCCTGTATGTATCATACTCAGCAAAGGGAATGTTCTGCCTCCTGATAAGCTTGGCTAGGCTTTGTGACCGGAGAGCCACCTGTAGGGGACAGAGTCAGGTATTGCAGCCTGAGTACAAGAGAGCTCAGGAAAACCCTTGTACCTTGTATTACACTGGCTGAGACCACACTAAATATGTGCTTCATGAAGCCATTGCATTATAAGGCCCATGTCTACTTGTCAGATGACTGCAGGCTATGGCTGCAGATGCTGAGGACGTGTTGAGCCAGCCAGCTTTGAATTAGTCAGCACAGATAATTTTAGGGCAGTGCAGAGCTCAGCCCAGGTTGCAAAGCTTGCCCAAGAAGCTGAGTAAATACCTGCACACTGTTACATGGATCTTTGTGCTGCCCTGGTTGTGCTGCTGGCTGAAATTTAATTTCAGTTGCTATTTCCCTGTACTTATGCAAAATACCCTAGATCCCATGTGACTTTAGTGTGCAGATGAATGTTCTGCTGCATAAGCTTTCCTTTGCTGCTAGATTTTCGTGCCTGTACTGGATGTGTTCATTGATGAATGCATGTGTCAAGAAGCCCAAACACAAGAAGATGCCTAAGAAAAGTCATAATCATTACCTAAATTTTCTCTTTAACATCCACCCTCACAGCCAGAGCTGGAGTTAAACACTACATCACAGTCCAAACCTGGCTGTTTTAATGCAATACTTACCTCAATAATATCCGTTGCAGCATTTGCATAATATCCTCTTACTTTTGTGATTATATCAGATGGAAACATGGTGCTGGGACTGTTCATTAGATAGATCCTCCAAATGGCACCAGCCTGATATTCAGCTATCACAGGAATAAAAAACAGCTGGGATTTTTGTTAGGGTCTCTGAGGTGTCTGGTACAGCCACCTCAGGTACATGCTGTAGTAGATCACAAGCGATTCTGTCAGGATTCAATCCCACAGGTCCTCAAGTTTGCAATCTCAAGAGGAGAATACCCTCTAAGGAAGAGTCAATTCAACCCCAGGGACTGAAAAGGAGGACTATATCCATTTGCAGACACCACTTTCCCCAGCAGATACCAGAGAGTTGTGAAACACCCTCAAGGAATTTTTCATGTTAGGATGCTCTTGTGCTTTTTCTATTTCAGGAGTGTACTAAACTCACAGCTATGGTTGAATTTTGGATGAAAATCACAGAACACAATAAAGGCGTTTGGCTACGTAAGAAGAAGGAGTGCACAGGGCACCGGGTACTCACGAGAATAATCACCGACATTAATGACCTTGCTGTAGCGATAGCTCAGCCTGTCAAGTCTGGGACTCAGGAGTTTAATGGCAATGTTGCAAGCAGAAGATCTGAGTAACAGAGTTCAAATCACATGAAGAGAGTTGGCTGTGACCAAATTCTTAGAAAACTGCCAGAAAAACATCATCATTTGCTACTAAAAATGTACTTCTTCCTTTACTTACAGTTTATGGAGCTGTGGGATTCTGCCTGCTGCCAAAGCCTTCATGTGTGAATATGTGAAACTGGCTACTTGCAGGCTGGGCTCTGTGAGCAGCGAGCTGGCCATGGCTGCCACTGTTGGAAGAGCAGGCTTAGATTCGAAGAGGACAACACAAGCCACCATTCGGACATTAGGAGCAAGTGTGTTGTCCATAAAGACCTGGAGGGTGATCTCCCTTACCTAGAGGGGAAAGATACAACATGTGAGTAGCTCATAACTTCCCAGTAAGCAGTGTTTCCTAAACAGTGCATATGTGCTCTGCAGTGAATGGAAAGCAGAACCCTACAGAGAAACTCGAGCATGGGACCTGCCACTGAAAATGAAGATATTGCTGGGTACACAGTGAACAGGGCTGGGAGAAACAGCCATCAGGAATGGGTCCAGTGTTTCAGTGACTAACACATACTCTTTCCCAGAATATCAGCAAGGGTGGGGTGATGTCAGGAATTTGCAGTTTGGGCATGAGGAAGACCAGTAACTGAGAAACCTGCCCAGAGCTGCTAATAGTACCTAATGGCTTTATTATTCCTGAATCACTAAGAAAACCTAATCCATAACCTTGAAGACATTTGTTTAAATAATAATTTCAGTTACTTTTGCAGGGTCTTTTCTGGCAATTTTCCTCAAGGCCAACACGGCATCAACATGAATTCTGTTTGGTAATGAAAGTGCAGCCGAGGAAAATGTTGGCAAAAACTTCAGGATGCGTTTGATACTGGCTGGCTCTCCTGCATTGCCAATGGCTTTCAGGGCTAAGGACATGTCTTTGGCATCACGTTTGCTGGTGGCTTCAGTAGCAAGGTCATGGAGTGGCTGAAAAGACAGTAGACTTTGTTAATCTTACCAGGTAATGATCTTGTAATAATGTACAAAAGTATGCATTGCCATAGCAAGCAAAACAAGTACTGCTGCAAATGCCAGAATAGAGCTGTTCAGATTTTGCTCCCAGGAAAAATCTCACCATCTCTATCAGGGTGCCAAACATAGACCATAGAAATAAACTTGGTTTTCTCCTTACACAATGTTGTAATTGATTTTGAATTGTGCCTGAGTGTAGGAGATAATCCCAAGTGGATGCCTGCATCAGAGAGTCTGCTGCAAGTTCAAAGGTAATGCCGAGCTACTGCCAGGTTCAGCCATTTCCTGGGGCACCTCTGCCAGCCCTGCCAAATTGCACTGGCATATTTTTCACTTCCTAAAGCAGTAGCAAGTTTACTTAAACAGTTTTGCTGTTCTGAGAAGAGAAATTACCCTTCTGGGACTTGGCTTTATTTCACTTTCTTTTGGAAGATTTAAACACATGTCAAACACTGGCAGGCTATCTTAGTGGTGCGGTCCTTCTGAGCAAGGAGCTGGAGCTGCATAGTCCAAGGACAATGTCCTGATAATTTCTGACAGCAATGAGGAATTATGGAGCAGGGCCTCTTTGGAAGCCCTAACCTATGACATATCTAGACCTTTGCTTATATTTACACTTTACTGCCTTTTTAATACATCTTTTAAGTATACTCTACCTAATGGAAAAGTAGAATCATTGAATCACAATTATTTTGCTTTAATCCTCACTTTGTCATACTTAAATTCAGTTTCAAACTGTTTTACACGATCCGTTATCCTCAGGGGCTTCTATAACTACATTTGAAGTTCTGAACTGCTAAGACCTCATCTTTCAAAGGCACCAGCTTGGTGTTTCATTCTATCTTTGCAATTTTGCAGGTAATCACAGCTAAGAGTGAGGCAAGCAAAAAGCTAATTACCTATTTGCCAGCATTGTGAAAATTAATTTAGAGGCATTTTTAAAATTTCTTCACCTTTTACAAATAAGAAATGAGAGTCACTTACCTGAAGAAGTTCATTTGGACATAGTAAACCCTGAGCACAATATTTATTTACCATGCTACCATATCCCAGGTAAACAATTATCCGATGTATCAGAACTCTTTGGATTTGGGGACAGGTCAGAAAAGTCTGCAGAAGAAAGAAGTTCATTCTTTACTGTTTCTAGTAAAAACAGTAGTAAAAATTTCACTTGAGAAATAGATAAAACTGGTTAGTGCTTTTTCTAAATATTTTCAGAAGCTAAATCAAGTACTAGACAGCTACAAGAAAATTAAGTAAACTCACACCAGTTATGCTCTATGCACTTTAGATATTGGTTACATGATATTATTTTCTTGTCTTTGTCTTTTTTTTTTTTAGCTTTTGTTTTGGCAAAAAGAACCAACTGCAGTTTTCTAAGAATTTGGGGGTTTAAAAGTCAAATATAATTAAAACTTTTGGTAACAAGTATTTGGAAACATTTTCTGAAGCATTCCCCATTTTTGTTAATACCTTGCATTTTACAGATTTAGAATGAAATATGTTACATCTTTCACTTGTAATCTATGAATTCACCTTTAAAAAGGAGTGAGAGGGGAAATAGAAGGAAGAATGCTCTGTACTCACTGAGGCAACTTCCAGAGTTTGCTTGTTTGGTGTAACAAAATGGAAGGCAAGAGGGAGAGTTGCAGCTGTTTCCCAGATGTTTAGTTTCTCATCATGAATTTTTTGCTTCAGGAATCTGAACGTGTCAGTAGCTCCAGCAGCACAGATGGCGCTCAGGAACCAGGGCCTGCCAGGGAGAGAAGGATTCATTACCCCTGTTGCCCAGCATGCCTCTGATCAGAATCTGTGGCTGAAGGCAATAGTTACCTGTAGGGAACTTCGTTGACAAACTGCAGCCACAAAGACTCAATTTGATCAAGGGTCGCTACACGAAAAAGCTGGATTGTTTGTAAGAACTTGACTGAAGCTTCTTTAGTGGCTCCTTTCTTACAATTCTGAACTGATTGGCGCAGTGTTTCTATTAACTATGGGAAAAACAGACTGTTGGAAAGATCGATATCTAAAATAATTATGTGATGATCTGTCAACCTTATAAATAATTCAAGTGTGTGAAAGTAACCCTCTAATACCTGTAAATCTAGATTTTTACTCCTTATTAGAGGAACTGGCATCTGGAGTAGTTCCCCTGAGAAATGATAACGAAGACTCCCCTGGTTTTGTAGCCAAGTTTCTGGTGCGCTGATAGGAGTCCTTTTAACACCGACCAAAGACAGTTCCTGTCTTCAATGGAAAGAAGAGGGAAATGCATCAATAGCCTGCAATGGCACTCTGCATGTGGAGGATTTGTACAGCATTGGAGCAGACAGAGGGGTGCCCAGCAGGACTGCTGGCAAACAGATTGTGCACTTCTCTGTTTATCCACTGCTCACAATTATTTGGAAAAGTTGTACAACTGCGGGAGCTTTTGTGAGAGTTTTCCAAAGTCTCTGAGAGGCTGGACAGATGTTTCAGGTTGCTCAAACAGCAGGGCACAGGACCTGGCTGGGCATCCCAAGGGCTCTATAATGTTTTGGACTTTTGAGGCCACAGGCCAGATTCTTCTTGTTATCTCACAAATCAACAGTAAATATGTTTTAGGCATCTCCCCCAGGCTATGATAATCTAAGGACATGCCCAGTGCCTACCTTGCCTCCATGACTGCTGCCCCATTGGGTTCATTGAAGGGAGAGATCTGGTGCACCTGCTCAGATGTAGCAGATGTCAACGATACCCCGCTGTCGTCATACTTCATCTTGTAAGTGAACGTCACCGTGCCCTTAATACTTCTGACTTTCTAGAAGTGCAAAGAGACACACTCAGAAATAGGAATGGGCTAGTTAGAGAAGCCAAACTGCCCACAGCATGAGTGCAATGTGTGAGTGTTGAGCAGTGGCTCAGGGCTCCGTGCTGCTCATACCGGGGCACAGGTAGGGCAGGGGCGGATGTATGCCACTCCTATGTTTTTCACCGCTTTCTCCTGGCAGTCTGACAGGTCCTTGCTTTTGGAAATGGTGGCCCGGTTATTCTTGCTGTCATCCTGGATAACATACCTGGTTTGGCAGATGCCTTCAATCCCAGCCTGCAAGTATTGATTAAACACAGTGAATTTTCCATTAGAAACAGGAATAAAAAAGGTCAAAAAATGGTCGGGGAAGCATATGTATAGGCAACTTACTCTGTAATGGTAAAATGAGAATAAAAGCAAAATCAGAATGGAAAAAAACAAACCTCCTGTAGTTCATACACATTTTGTGACTTTTTGATGGTTATCTGCATCATGTTCAGAATCCCTCTCACTAGGTTAGTGCACAGAATGGGACAGTCCTCAGGGGCAAAAATACTTCCAACCCTTCCTTCAGTATATTCAAACTTAAAGGCTTGGCTGAGGCATGCATCAATGGTTTCTGAGAGCCTCAAAGATGGAATAAAGTGGTCTGTGGGCCAGAAGCCGTTGTGTTCCTCCAGCTTTGGTGATCGAATCTGTGAACAAAAATAGGAAAACAATCATAGTGTTCATCATCCATTAGAAATGGTGCTACAATAGGAAAACTGGGCACTTCTAATCCATGGCCAGACACATGCCACTTGTTCAACATCACAGGAAACAGTTTTCAACTCAGACTCCTGTGCTGGACCTAAGAAGTGTCCTTGAAAATGCAAACGTCTAGAAAGGATTTCTGCCAGAAAAATAAGATTTTTCCTGAGAACAGGATTCAAAAGTTCAGCAAGTCTGGTGAAGCTTGTTGGGCAAGTGAAATACCAACTGCCAGCAATCTGCACAGACAGGATACTCACCCTTTTTCCACAGATGACAAGTGAGATATCCCTTCAGTCTGCAAGACAGCCAAGCCATTATTGCCCAACTGCCTGCCTAAACACATGGGGACTATTCTTGCTGCTGCTTCAGGCCCAGCACACCTCAGAGCACCAAGGCCGTGGCACATCTGATGGGGGAGCAGAGATGACCACAGGGGCTGACACTTTCTTTAGAAGTGCTGACATCCCTTTGAGCTCATCAAGCTGTAAAGCTTGCACACAAGTCCTTGACTGCTACCTAGTGGGAAGTGTGTGCCTGCATGCACAGACATATTTAGTCCCATACACATACACACACTTCCCACCCTTGTACATGTTCCTGCATGAAGGGTAAAGGTGCGGGCTTACTGCTGTTTTATTTTAGGCACTTATAATCAATGCTGCAAGGGTGGCTTGCCTCTTATCACATTTTCTCAAATTAAATCCTACTCAAGACTGTTGCCTGCAATTGATAAAGTTGTAGCAACTCTAATGAGAACCTGCAATTGCAGCAGCATGTCAAGTTTGACAAAAGGTATTCCTTCACAGTTTGTGTAATGTACGCACAGGATTACAGACTGAGAAAACTTCTAAGACGAGTGCGAAGGGCACCTTTTACAGCTTTCTCCTCACGTGGTGTCTGCTTGATCCCATTTTTGTGGTCTTTCGTGCCATGCCAGTATTTTAAGCTGTTTGGTTTGATCTTTTAGATGAGTAACAGCAATTCCACATCTGATATCATTATGCTAAACACAGGCATTACCATTAGAATTCTTCACATTTGAATTAATGCTTATGTGAAGAACATCAAAAGAAAGATAATGCAGACAGGTGGGTCTTTCTCTTGTGATATCTGAATTCCAGTGCTGAGCTTTTCTCAGGCTATAGACCAGGTTGAAAAACATGGATATTTCATGTCTGAACCCTCATTTTTGTATTCAGGCTTAGTGTTGCCATATTAAAATTATCTTAAGAACATTTCTTTAAAGCAGCTGCACGCCATATTTTTGCATAGAGGTGAACCTAACATAGCTTTAATCAAGGGGGCTCAGATGCTGATGACAGCAGCGCTCCGGCTCCCTCCTGCAGATGAGCAGGCTGCGACGAAGGCTGTGACGCTCTCTGTAGGTCCCTATCAGTAACCCATAGCATTTTGGATACAGTTGCAGACCCTTCAGCGGTGCCCTTGGCTCCCTCCCATCATGTCTTTGGTATTCAGGGTGCAGAGCTCAGTGCCCATGTCCACACCTCTGCCCTCACTGGGGAATCATCACTGCCTGAGCGAAACTGCCTGGACTGCCATTGGGCTTACAGGGTCACCTCAGCAATGGGGAGGGCCCTACGCTTCTGTGTGAGCTCTACATCTTTCTCTTTTATTTTGCCAGCCGGGAGGTACAAAGCCAACATCTGTAGCCACGGGATGCAGATGGGGGTTCCCACGTCCGTGGTGATTTACCTGGAGAAAGTGGTCGCTCTGGGACACGCGGCTGATCTCCACCTTGGCGGTGAGCCTCACCCCCGCCATCGCCAGGCCTCTCTCAGGCAGACCATGCAAGATGACAGTGTCGTAGCCATACAGGTAAGTCTTGCCCATATGAAAAACAGGCTCTATTAGGAAAAAAAAATATAACAGAAACACCTCCTTGGCTATGACTATTGTGATGTTACTTAAACCACCCCAGCATAGCAAGGTGAGGCTGCCACTGCCGATAAACAAATGCAAGCAGTGGGCAAGGCAAGGCTGAGGGGAAGGAGCATGGGAGCCGCTGCTGGCAGCGGGAGCCACTTACCGAGGTCCTGCTTCTGGCACCCTGTGAGGGAGGAAAGAGAAGTAAGCTTGAAAGAAACCCATCTCTGAAGATCCTTTCATGTATTATTAATTCAGTCAGTGTCTTAATGATTGGCAAACAATGAGTAATGGGCTCATGAGGGGCACCCCACACCTCCAGGACACCAAGACCATGCCAGCCCTACTCACTAGCTGCTTCTTGCTTGGCTTTTCTCCTACTGCTGAGGTTAGGCACTGAAATCTAGTAGTTTACAGCTGAAGCCATAGAAGGGCTTCAGCAAATGAGGCTGTAAATATCCCTGAAAAGCCCTGAGGAAATGCGGTTTACTCAGGATCACAGTGGCTGTCACAGCTCAAAGTGCTAGTAAAGCTTCAACTTACCCACAAGGGCGAGTACCAGCGTCAGGATGAGTCCCTTCATGCTAAAAGTGAATGAAATCTGCAGGGGGAAATCTGTGGCTTTTATAGAAGAATTATTAACAGGCACAGTGAATTTTGTTGAGTTATCAACTTCTTATCAACCACACAAACCCCTTGAGGGAGAGGGGGTAGGGGACAAGGTGATAGATATATTTGCTAAACCAAAACCATCACAAGCACTGTTGTTCTCACCTCACCAGCTGAATGCCCTGAAAACCCTGTCTTTTGAAACAAGTGATTAAAAGTATTAAAATATAGTTAAAGACAATTATTACTATTTGTGTAACAAAAACTACTAATTTTCCTTATTCCCTGGAAACACTCGGTGCTGTTGCAGTCTGGGCTGACTTTGCCCAGGTTATACTGACCTGACCATAAGACACACAGCTTATCTAACTGATAGTGCCCCAGGATTGTGCAAAATGCCTGGACAGCCCTCCTGTGACTCTGTGCCCATGCCTATCCTGCTGTGAGTGGGACAGGCTGTCAGCACAGTGCTGCTCTCTGGGGACAGGGCATTCACCAGTAACACAAACCTCCTGGCACTGTCACAAAGGCCGTGGCTAAATGCTACCACTATTCATGCTCCCCTCTCCTGCCTTCTCTTCCAGGGCTAACGTGCCAGCCCGTTTCACCAGTGTGATTGGGCATAGAGGGGTATTGGTGAGGGTTGCCTTGCAAGGTGGAAGGAGATGAGGCTGACAAGTGTTACAGACACAACTCTTTTGGTTTAATAAAGGTGAGCAACGTGCTGGTCACCCAAACTCATTTTATATCACACAACAGGGGTGGCAAGTTCACCACATGGTGGTAAAGCACTTTTTTCAGCAGGCATTTTCCCTGTTCCTTTGGAAGCATCCCCCCCAGTCCCTCAGACTGCTCTTGGCCCCAGGGTTTGGCCTGCTCCCTGAGTTCCCCAGTACTGCTCAGTCAGGCCATGGAGCTGTGCATAGCCCAAGCAGCTGGAGCGACCCACACTGCTCCATCAGGAACCTACACAAGGAAAGCTAAGGCAGCTTCAGGACTGAGGGGTTCACATCAGTGCCACGTGGCTGCTGTTCACCCACCAACCTTCTCGTCTGTGGGTGGGAAACCAAAACTGCTGCCCAGCTCACTGTGGGAAGGGACTGGATTCAGTTTTCCATCAATAGACCAGTGGCTTCTATCCAAGACAGCTTAGTTTTTGAAATGCTGCTTAGCTGATGGTTTTGGGTTTTTTTATAACTGGCAGTTGGGATATAATTTCTAATGTCTGACAAACAGTGGATTTTACTCCTAGAACAAAGATTGCATCTGTAGGGGGAAAAAATTAATTTTGAAGCATAGCAAATCCTTCTCCATGTTTTTACTGGCTCTATATTGAAGTCCTGTTTGTTTTAACCTCTTCCCTTGTAAAACCGTTAGCCAACGCTAGAAAGGCAAGCCATTTGCTAGAGAGTTGTGTCATGCCTTTGGAGACTTGGTAGAGCTAGTTATAGCATTTGAGTATACAACTACTGGCCCCTGCTACATGAGGCTCAAAACCTAATATACCAAGGCATAACTATATGCAGCTGCACAGAATTGTTTTGTTTTTTTTTTAAACACCCAGCTTGTGGCCAGGGATGACTTGAGGTCAGTGGCAGTGCAAGCAGAGAGCTGCTGGCACATTAAATGCAACAATGCTTATATTATCAAAACAATAACACTGTATCGCTGAAACCCCACACTGTAACAGTGACACAATGAACTGTAACGTTAAAATAAGTCCTTGCTGGGGGCTATAGATGCTCCGCCCAGCTGCAAGGGCAGGATCTCACCAAAATCCCCAGCACTGCAGCCTGGGGCTGCAGAATTTTGCTCCCATTCACCTTACCCCTTGCTTTGGGCAGCAAATGCTGCATTCCCAGTCACCCCAGCCATGCTGCTGCCACGGAACAGGATCATCTGTGCTGCTCCTTCAAGGGTAGGTTAACCTTCAGGCAAGGGCTTTGCCTTTAGGGATTTCTTTATAAAACTGGACCCTCTCATTTTCTAGGTCAGTGCCACAAGAACCATTTCAATTCCCAGCCTATGCCCCCAGACACTCACATCCCCTTCATGCTAGGATTTCTTAGAAGGATGTAACCGAAATTAAAAAGAGAGAGGCAAAACCCCAAAAACTCAGAAAATTGTGAGAGTGACAATCAGTTTTGCTGTGCCCAAGGACCTGGCCTGGACAGCATTTCCCTAGAGCTGTGCTCAGCTCCCTCCACAATGGCAACAGGGAAGAGGAGCAGAGGGCTCCCCGCAGCCCCTCCTGAGATGGACACCCACAGCCCACATCCCCCTGCAGTCCCACAGGTGCTCTGGCTGCCACAGTGCTTGGGCAGTGCTCACCCATGAGTCTTCTGCCAAGGTCTTACTGCTGGGCTCATCACACCTGAATGCAGAGGCTGGAAGACAACAACTCTCCAAAGCTGTGCTCCAGCCTTGGCATACTGGAAAGAGAGAAGCCCCATGGGCTGGCCACAGGTGGAGCTGGGAGCTCATGCCAGCTCCCCCATGGACCCCAGCTCCGGGAGCCACATAAATCCCTGGATTCTGTTGGATTGGGCCTCAGGTTACCTGAAAAGTCTGTTTCCCATCACTGCTCCATGTGACTTCCAGGCAAGGAGCAAAACCATCAGCTTATCACTTTACTGGTGCTGCAGAATAGTGCCCAAAAAATGCCTGCTGCTAGCTCCCCATCACCCTGCAGTGCAGGTTACCATGGCAGCATTTAAACTGTGCAGAACCTTTATTTAGACCTTTCAAACATACTTCTTTTGGTAGTAAGACCCTTACCTTTCTGAACTATAAAACTCATATCCAAATAATAAAACTCACATATGTGCATCCTTTGAATGTACCAAAGCTGCTGGAGAAAGGAAAACAACACAATTTTTACAGAATGTTCTCAAGTGTTTTCAAAAACACATTCACCCAATGTGCCTACTCAGCCTGCAAGCACAGCCATAGGGGCAAGCAGAAAACATCTTTCAGATCTGCTGGAATCCTTTGGGCTTCAGTGCTCAGCACAGATAAGCACATCCCTGACCGTGCCCACACAGACCTGTAGCAGATGGGCAGGAGGCAGAGCCCACCTGTTGATGGTGGCCTCAGCAAGGACTCATGCTGGGCACAAAGGCTGGGGCATGTCACCCAAAGTGCAGCGATCTGGCTCTGCTTCAAACCCTTTGGCAGGCGGTGTGCTTGGGTAACCCCTTCCTGTCCTGTTCAAAGATTCCTGATTCACCCTAGCTCTGCATGTGGTGCATGAGAAACATAATGTGTTCTTGGCTCCCTCAGTCCAGCCTTGCCCAGGGGCATGAGATTCAGACTTATTCCCTGGTCTCACTGCTCCCTACAGCAACACTGACCCATCACGAAGCTACTGTAGAGCACCACGGCTGGGTGGCTGCTGCAGAGGGTGCAGTATCACACAGAGGTGATCAGGTTCCCAGCACCAGGGGAGAAAGCACTGAGGGAACAATCAGAAGCCTGGTACCACAGCTACCCAACCTGTATTCCCAGTGGTGCCTGAGATGGACATGTGCCTGATGCACACAAGATGGTCATAAACAAGAAGTCTACAAAATGGGATGAGGAGACCTTGTGCAGACCTCTTCTTTCCATGACTGTGAAATAAGGAAGCCTTCATAATTTTTCCATGCGTGGATTTATTATGAAATCAGATAATTATGGGCAATCATAACAGTTTCTATAATAATAAAGTTTAATACTTTAAATTACTTGAGAAGATTCCTCAAACATTTTAGTGTCTCTATTATTCCTTTAGATGAGGTTTTTTTACATCATACAATAAAAACATGAAAGGGTTTCTGTTTTTTCCTATGCTGCAACGTACAGCTTCATGCGACACAGTCTTCGTTCTCACAAGAACATGCTATGTGTGCATCAACAGTGTCCTGCATATCCTCTGACTTCTGGTCAAACTTCGTCTGTTTGTCTGTCAGGCTGGTAGCTGAATCTGATAGGGAGCAAGAAATGAAAAGTAAACAGTATACTTCAGAAGCAGTTCTGCAAAGTACAGCATTTACTATGCACTAGTCCGTAATTACAGCAGGTTTGGCAGCTCCTTACTGACTTACATATTTATATTTGTCTAAGGCACAGAGATGTTCCAGAAAACCCACTTCATTAGTAAGATAGTTCTACCTTGAAAGCTACTACTTCCACGTAGAATTTTATTAATTATACATTTAGGAAAAGGTATTATGCTTTTAAAGAAAAAAAACAAACTTGGAAAACAGACATGATCCTAGGATCTATATAATGTGTATCTACCTTATCTAATCTCTTATAAGATACTATACACCTATAAAAGTATGTCCTCCTATATCACTGCACCTGTGTACAAGAATCCTGTCCACACCTGTCCTTCTGATGTCTGAATCAGCTCAGTGAATTAGGATCACATCCAAAGGCAATGATATATAAAAAATACAAGCCAAAGATCCCCATTTCGGGGTGCTGCTCAGTACCCACATGTTGCAATACACAGTTTTTCAGCTGAATCACAGCATTGACTGTGCTGTTAGGCTGCCCTTACCTTCTTAGCTCCAAGCACCATGAAGGTGACTTTAGTTTAGATTTTAAATTCCAGTACAATGAAACCCAGTAAATTTACAATATAAAGTCATCTCTCTCACTGAAGAAATGGTTACATATTAACAAAAACATGGAAACGGTTTCAGTCAATAGGGCAGTAAGTTCATCCCTACCTGTGGCTATGTTAGACTACTCATACTTTTCAATCACAGTCTATTTATACTTTTGTTCAGCTCCTACTCAGTGAGGTCTCTATTGACTTACCAGCAGGCAGACAGTGGAAGCCGACAGTGACTGGAGTAGTCTTGGTGACGGAGCATCCTTTCATACAGCGCAGCACTGGCTCTGTGGAATAGCACTTGGACTCTACACCAGCGACCTGAACTGTCTTCTCAAGCTTCACAAAAGAGCGCCGTAGTTTGCAGACTGGAACACAGTCATTGGTAATAGTTTATGTGCTTACAGTCAAAAGCTCCAGATCTCCCCAGAAGTACCCATCTGCCAACACCAACAATTTGCAAACAACTCCCCTCTGTGAAAACTGTATTTTGATCATAAACAAGGCAGCTTCACTGACTGATAAACCTTTCAAATTGGCTAATTAGATATGGAGCCATGGAAAGTTAATTTCAAATGTAATCCGTCTATTTCTAGATCAGAATGCAGAAACATAGTAAACTGGTTCAACAAATAGCCATTAAAAAACTTCTAAAAGTGTTGAATATTCAGCAGCAGAACTAAAAGGGAGATTTCTGACCAAATAAAATTAATCTCTAAATAATTGCACTATTACCACTGTCATTCAGACACAGAATTGCTGCAGAGAGAGCGCAAAAGTCATTGCTGCTGGCCAGTAATATCGACCTCATTTTGGATTCCCAGGATAAACAGTTAAAAGTCATGTATTCATGACAAAGACATAGAAAAATAACATTTAAGGCACAGCTAAATATGTACAAGCCATCTCTAGGGACTGAGGAAGTTCTTCCTACCAGGACAAGTCTCTACAAATGCAATGTGCCTGCTCTCCTCGAGCACTATGGTATAATGTTGCATCATAACCTCAGGTGAGAGCATCAGCAACTGTACGATCCTAATCTACTGAAACACTTAAAATGCAGCTTTTTTATTTCAACCATATAATCAAGTCCTTGAAACTGCCCATGTACTTGAATGCTTTGTTTGACAATTTGCACTGGTTCAAAAACCAGGTGGTCAGCTATGGTAACAACTACTAATCCCCATTCTATTTTTTGATAGGTCAGTTGCTGAAAATTGATGTCTGGAAAATGTTGTTGTGCTTAAATCAAAGCATTCCATGTGAACTTATCCATCTACCATTTATTTTTTTTCTGATCATCTTCTAAAACACTTCAAAACTGAAACAAAGATTTTTGGTTATTTAATTTCAACTGATTTATGTATTTTTGCTTGTGTAGCCTGTGATTCCTTATTTCTTTCTCAGCTGGCAAGTAATTTTAATACTTAATATATAACTTAGCAATGATTTTTAATATTCTGTTTAGTTCCAAATTGTATACAGATTTTAAATTTTCTGACCAGATCCTACAGTTTCTAAACAACTGCGGTAATATTAAATTTATTAGAACTTGCATACTTCCTCTACAAGGCTTTTCTTCCCAAATCCAAGAATGCCCAAAGCTCACTGCACTTTTAGCTACATATCCGTTGGGCATCCGGTATTCCTCTTCACATTCTGCATCATATTTTCCACATATTCCACACATTTTCCCGGCCATCCATAAAGCAACTTGAATCTTTGAAGAAAAAAAAGGTCAGAAGCATTTCAAGTTTAAAAAAAAAAAAAGTAATACCTACGGAGCAGATTTTTGCTATGCAGGTCCCTTCCAGTGTAACTTAATGCACAAACATTTAAAATCAACTTGATAAGAATTCAAAAGGGTCTGACAGTCAGATTCCAAGCTCCTGTGGAGGTGCAGCATCTGTAATTGCTACAACCTTTAAAGCCTACTGTGCCAGTCTACTATGTTACGTTATTAATGCTTGAGACTATTAATATGGTAAAGTATGCTTTACCAAACTCTTACATTCCTGTTTTGTATTATTTTTAGTTCAGACTTTCAAGCATTCATTGATCTAAAAAGACTGCCTGCACTTTTGCTGTTTTGAAGAATTATACAGCTGTAAGAACAGTGGAGAGGAATTGAAAACTCATTTTTCTTGCAAAGGCAGTGCTGACTCAGCACATGTGCGCTCACAGACCCACTTCCCAACACACCTTGTACTGCAAGAACAAGGCATTTTTTACTGGTGAAGGAGTCTCATTTCTCACATTGAGGAACAGACAGAAGGACTGTGCAAACCTGTAGCTTCATCTTCCCTTTGGGGTTTTTCTGGGCACTGCACACATTTGCCTTTGACACTGTATAGTCTTGTACACACACATACAGATTTAAGGGAATGCTATGGAAATTTCTCAACACCCAAGCTTATGAAGAGGAAGAATGATACCCTGAACGTATATCCATCAAAGTACAATTTTTCAATGCCATAGGCTGGGGCAAGAAGTGCAAGACCTTGCTTTTCACTGTGGATCCACAGAGAAGCACCTACAAGAAAACAAAATAAAATGAAGCACAACAAAACCAGACCAAACCTAGCTTATTTAACAAAGAAAAAAAAGCAACTGTCATGTTTCTAAAATGTTCTTTTCTTCAAAATTTCTCAGTTTCTCTTCAAGAAGCAAAACATACAACAAAGCAACCTAGAAATGTGTATATATAGAAAATAGGTGTTTCTAAAAGGTTGGAAGATAATTTAAATGATCACAGGTTTATTAGTTTTTCCTTGGGCTATTAACATATTCATATTTACATCTAGAAATTATTTCAGAATCTATAGCATCTGTGCAGTTATGCAGATAAATAAGGCCATGAGTACACTGTATTTGAGTCTGGAAATGCAAAGAACACCATGACTGTCACTGGAGACATTTCTAGCACAATTAGCACTTCACAAGTACATAACAAATAGGACAGAGCTCAGCACTGGCATATGTTAACCCAATTTCAGCAAGATTCAGCCTGATTCCTATACTACAGCTCTATAATCAGGGAAGACCCACACTGTATATAGCCCCTCACTACACAGCAGAGGATGAAACAAGGTCTTCCTGTACCTTGCACAGAAGCAAACTATTCCTGCTCTGAGAGAATCAAGCAGGCTATTTTACCAGTTCTTCACACCATTTTTAGCAAATTTCAGAATGCATTTTGTACCTACAAATCAAATTGGGAAAAACACTGATATACAAGTCATGTATGGGGAATTTTAGAAAAGCTCTACTTGAAGAAAATTTTAATCAAGCAAGATTTATGGCATAACCAAAGCACTTCTCAAATTTGGAACTCCAGTAGGAGCTGCAGGGATGTACCAAAAGGAGAGATTTTCATGTTAGTTATATCTTGCTTATTTTCACGGCTTCAAGAACTTCACACCCTAATCAATATTTCTGAGTAAAACACATGTTCTTAAATATTAACCTTAAAACTAAAGAAACACTGAACACAACCTGATAGAATCTTTCACAGATCAATCCTTCCTTCCTTCCCTCCCTCTAAAACATATGTGAAAATTAAACATGGTATGTTGCATTACTTACCAGCAGATTTGTATGAAACATTTGCTGAGGGGCTTACAACTCCATCTACCACCAGCTTCACCTCTCCGTTCACAGGGAGCATATCGATATCACTGTTAAGGAGAGGAGCATTCACACAGCCTGTTTGTGTCACATTCACACACATACAGTGACAAAGGCTTCTGCTTACTAAATACCACTGGTCACAGCATAAGCTCATTTCAACCACTTCAATTCCATCAGGGATATTCTTGTCACCTATGATGCAGGATAACAGCATCAGCATCACATTCAACATGCATAGAAAGTAAATTAGGGGAATGCTGAAATCCCACGGGCTGTTAACCATTGCAGTGAAGCTCAGATCGAAGCTTCTCTCATGTTAAATGTGGATGATGGTCCCTCATGCTCCCAGCATCTGGCAGGAGTTACTTACTGAATGCCAATCTTGATGTTGAGTGCTTTCAGGTTCACAGTTTCTTCAACATTCCTCATCATCACCAGGAACTTAAGGTCAGAGCTGCAATCCTGAGCCAAGATGTGGTAGCAGTTTTCTGGCATTGTGTAGTTAAACTGAACTTCATTAAAGGTTGTGATTTTGTTGTAGGAAACTGAGCATTCAGCTGGTTAAAAAAATGCCAGTGAGTATTTGCTTTTCCGTAAGAGAAAGCCATTACATGTCACAATTTATTTTCAGTGCCATATTATTTTAACTTTACATTTTTTCCACTATGTGATATTTTTGTATGGTTTACAGGGGCTTTTGGCTACTAAGCACCCAGAAATTCTTAAAAAGGTATGGAAAATATATTCCTCTATCTAACAAAAAATAATTGCTAGAAAATCTAAATGTTATCAATGCAGATAATTGGTATCTTGATCCCTAAAGTTCTGAGGATATCTGTACTATATGCACAGTATTTTCTCCCAGTTGAACCATCCTCACATTACTACAGAACATTCCCTAATTTAACTGAAGATAAATAAAGCCAGCAAAATTCAGAAGATGCTCAAGTAAATTATGACACTGAGGTTGTCATGCTTCTGAACCTGATTAGACTCTGACCTTTCAAGTTCTGGAGCACTGCAGAGGGAGCTTCAGCAAAGACGTTCCAGATGGGAGGCTGCAGCTCGGAAGCTGGTATCCTCGGACCTACAGGAAGTGACAGGGGAAGCCTCACAGCTTTTTCATAAAGGATAATCTGAAAAGGAATTCAAAAGTACATTCAAAATACACCTGTGCCAGCAAACAGTTAAGATTTTTCTCCTATTTGAAATTTGATTTCTGTTTCTTCTACTTTGGTTGCAAAGACTTTATGTGAACACGACTCATCTAACTCATTGTCCATGAGGTTTTTGCTTTTGCTTAGTTTTCTCTCAAGGTGTGAGAGAAATCATTCAAGTATTATTTGGGAGAGAATTACTCGAGAGGTGATGAGGTGAACACTTATGGAACTATTACAGATGGAAACCCACATCATTATGAGCAACCATGTCTCTCTCTATGAGCAGAAGCACTATAAGGTTGAAAATAAATAAAAGTTGTTTTCATCATTTGCATCTAAAGTGATGCTTACTTAATTTTTCTTTCTCAGAATTCATCCACAGTAATTAAAGTGCAACAGTCACACTTTTCTACTAGGAAAAAAAAGGAGAGTGATAAAATATTTCATAATTACATCAGGAAGCTTGATAACAACATCACATGTCCTTGGAGAAGTTAGAGCCACGATCACCCTGGCTTGTCGAGAAGGATTCTTGTCCGTTTTTTCAGAGAAACCCAGCATAAATGCAGCCCCAGGGACAAACTTGTAAAACCTTCAAAAATTCAAATCAGAAAGATGTGGTGAAATAGAGAAGCAAAAAGCTGCACACATCCCAACCAGGCTGTCTCACACGTGTGTGCAAGTAGCATAACAGTCTTCGGGATCACTTGTTAGGTCCTCACACCCACTCTCTGCTTTACTGTTCAAGCATTCAGTGAAAGGAAGAATATAATCCTCAGTTTTCAGTAATTATGTCCAGTATAAAGAATTACTGTACATTAAAATAGGATGTAATCCCACTTAGCTTTTATATCCAAATGCAGTACTTGGACAGATCAGAGAATAAAATGTTAGCCAGTACTTTAGCCACTAGATCCTCATGTGTCAATGCTGATTTTTCCCAGTTGACTGATACTGTGAATGAGTGTCAATAAAGACTAAAGCCTCACCATTCTGCTATGGATCTGACACTGGAAGGAACTTTAGGCCACTCCAGTTTCACTTGTACAGCAGGGTGGGCAGCAAACCGCCCAGTTACCAGCTCAGTCGAAATCTTGTAGTCCTGGCAATTCCGTCCCCACTTCAGGTAAGCCTATAATGGAGAGATAAATGGTCCATTTTTTAATGCACGGAACAAGATTTTTGTGTGATGCATACAGCTGTATATAGCTATTTTTTAATCTTACCACTGCCTTGTGAGCATTGAGGACTGAAGCATCAGCACAGAGCTTCCACTTGCTTGAATCTGTGAGATTTGACACGAATACCTGCATCCGGGGCCTAATGGAGTCAGTATCAGCATACACCACGAGCTGGAGGCCTCCTATCTTCTTATCATTACGGATGCCATGGAGAAAAACAGCTAATACTGGTGTTTTAACATCTCCCAAAAAGTTAGGCTAAGAAGAAGGGAGAAGAAAGTATGCAAAGAATGTAATTATAAAAGAGTCACCTTGGAACATTTTAGATGCAAGATTTAGACAGATAAATGAAAAATAAGTAACTGAACCACAAATATATACCATCATATGTACCACACATATATACTTGCCTATAAAATCCTGTGTATATATCTTTAACATGCATGTGCCTCTGCATGCACAGATGGACTTTATCCCTGTGTTTATATTATCCAAAATTTGTGCCATTTCCTGAGCTACAGATGATAGTATGGAAATATTCATGTGATTAAAATGCAGTAATGACTATATGATTTGGGCTTCATTATTAATACCCAGCCTGTGAATAAAAGAAAGGGGTTCAATTTGAACAACATCAGCTGTCAGTTGTATGCATCATCACTCATTCTCACAGCAATAACATCCCCCAGCTATGCTCCTCTTGTTTATCTGTCTCGGTGATCTCTTGGCTTTCACACTTTGGGTGTGAATTCCATGGGGTGAGCGGGTTTTGTGTTTGCACAGCAACCCAGCACAGAATATAACCCAGGGCATTGTGTTCAACATCAAGAACCTCCTTCCTTGGAGCAGGGTCTTAACTGTGCTGTGACCTTCAGTATCTTCACTCTGTTATTAGCATGCCTGCACACATCCAGCTGGGTGGTGCTGAGGAGCCCAGCTGCTACATGTCCCCTCTGGAGCACGCCTTTCAATGAGGCTACTCTGAGCTTCAGCTGCCACCACCAATGTCCTCACACTGGCAACTGCAGCACCTCAACCTCCCTCCTGGTTGCAGAGGTCGCAAGATCAGTCTCTGCAGGCATCTGTTGGGTGGGATTACCATGAGGGAAGGATCGCAATACAAGAAGGATCCTCACTGCAGAGGAACATGCATGTGGGAATTATGGTGTATGTCTCACTCTTGACTGATACCTGAGACTTGAGAGGTTGGAATTTCTCCCCATCAGGCTAGATAGATGCACAATTACTACAAGTGCACCCCTTCTCTGCCATTCTTCCAAGCTGACAAAAGCTCCTAAAAATGATGCAACTAACCCGGGAAGCAGCTCGAGATGAGGCACGACTGGATCTGGTAGAAGAGTATGAGCCACTGAGTCGTTCAGCTGGGAGTTCTGTTTTTGGGAACTGCAAGAGAAAAAACCCAACATGCTCAAGAGGGTAACTTAAAAGCATGCTTGAAGAAATTGCACTAGGCAATGCTGAGCTCTCTGTCATGGCACTTGGTGTTGGTAAACTTGTGTTCCAACCCTGAGCAGCTCAATGACTTGCAGCAGGGCTTTGTCCTGTTTAGTACATGTGATCTAGCTCTGAAAAATCTTGTTTGCCCAAGTATATCTGACCCTTCAGAAGAAATAAATAAGGAACATGTGTAGATGAGAATTCCCTATATGAAAAACCAATGGACCCCAACAAGTCAAATGAAACCAGCCTCTCGATTCAATATGAAAGACCAGAACTTCTGCAAGGGCCTTATCGACTGGAGGACAGACTGAATGGACCTGACAACTGAATCAAAAGGATTATCTGAATGGACACGCACAGAAATTTTACTTTTTGAGGAACACTAATACGAAGTACACTGCTCCTGACTGGTTCATACCCTAGTAAGAATCTGCTAAACCAAAATACTATACAATAAGATATCCTCCCGTGTTTGTCCACATCACTATCCCAGTGTACATGAGCAGTGATTCCAACCCAAGAAACCAAATGACCAAAGCGAGTCAAATGACCCAAGCTTTTGATGGTAGGATCTTTTTTCCTCCAAAGTGTGCAGCTCCAGTCCCTTGCATTGCTTTGGTAGAGGCTTTGCACCTCCTTTGCAGAGCCACAAATGGCATCATGTGCCCAACACAAAGGGGAACATAGTTCTCTGTCTTTATGCATCTCAGGAGAACCACCATGGTTCTAATGTTGTCAGTACTGTAATTTTCCTCAACAAAGGTAACAAGTTGCATTTAAAGCCTCCATTTGACTCATGACAGTTTTCATACTTTTATTGAGGAAGGAAAAACTCACCTCCTGTCTATGTGCTGATTTAAAGCGGTATTGATAAATCTCATGAACTTCCTTTGAAAATGACAAAAACAAGAAGATTAAAAGTCTCAGATAAAAAGAAATGCTGCAATTATATTGAAATGTAAGGACTGGAAATTAAATAAGAATTTTACTAATTTTCATTCATACATAGTTCTGTGTGTTTAATTACAAGCACATAATGCAAGATGAACATGTGGACAATAAACTCTCAAAAAAAATGGTTCCCTGCCCATAACAAAAGTTTCAACAAATTTGTGGAAACTTTTGAGATGCTTTGATGTAGACATCTGAGCCAATGATTGCAGGTGTGATTGCAGAATAAATTATGCAATTTTATATTGGTAAAATTTGCTGTGTCAACTCATAATCTCCTGATTTGTCATGCAAAACCAGCCACCATCAGGAATGTGATTCACAAACATTAGCAGCATTAGTTGATTTACTGACAAAGTTACCCATATTTTGGAATATCTGCTGCTGCCACCTTCCAGATGTCCTGAATGATGTCCATGCCTATGGTGACTCCGTGATTTGCTGCTGCTACTGCTGCTGCTACTGCTGCCATTCAGATGCTTTGAGTGATGGCCATGGCTATGATGACTGCTGCTGCTGCTACTGCTCCTACTGCTGCTGCTGCTACCACTGCTACTACTACTGCGACTTCTGCCACTATTGCTGCTGCTGCTCTTGCTACTACCACTTCTACTGCTGCTCTTGTGGCTGCTGCTGCTGCTTCTGCCACTACTGCTGCTGCTACTGCTGCTCTTGCTACTTCTGCCACTACTGCTGCTGCTACTGCTGCTCTTGCTACTTCTGCCACTACTGCTACTCCTGCTGCTCTTGCTACTTCTGCCACTACTGCTGCTGCTGCTCTTGCTACTGCTGCTGCTGCTCTTGCTGTGCTTGCTACTGCTGCCACTGCTGCTGCTCTTGCTGTGCTTGCTACTGCTACTGCTGCTTGCATCTCTGTTTCTTGCTTGCTTTTCTTGATCATTCTCATCTTCATCCACTGCCTTTTTATGATCAGGAGAAACAGCAGATGATGAGGAAGAGGAGACAGCTGAAGAGGCAGAAGATGAGCTGGAGGGATGTTTTGCATTGGGGTCTGTCCCAAGCTCTGTTAGCACAGTGTTTTCTTTCTTTGAAGGTCGCTTCTTCTGGTGCCGTGTTTTATTTGCAACCTGCAAAACCAGTTCAAAGAGAAGTGTAAAAGCAAGGATGCAACTGGTTCTGTATTTACAAAGTAAAATTTCTATGGGTGTCAGAGGAGCTTCTCAAATCAGCCTTTCAAGGAACAATCACCTCCCTGCCTCATTCACTGCAGAAGCTGCAGAACTCCTTTATCTCCACTCTGCCCAGCTGAAATCTAGCCCAGCACACAAGACCAAGGTGGATGCTCCCCATGGGATCAATCCCTCCAGATGGGACACTGACACCTTTCAAACTAGCCCCTCCTTTCTTTCCCATGCCATCTTTCCACATGGAACTTCAAGTCCTTGGCTTCATTAAGGGGGAAAGTCTTCCCCATTCTCATTCTCAAAGAAAGCCACTTGCCTTGAACACATTTTCAATGCCTAGAATCTTCTTCAGTTTAGCTTGAATGTCCTTATACAGAGATGGTTCTTCCTCAGACTCCGAGTTTACCTCTTGAATTATTTTGGAAGCTGCTCTGGATCCTGCCTGAATCTCCAGCTGAATTTTGTCAATATCAGCATCTGTTTCGACTACACACCAATTGCACACATTAGGTGGTTATACTGCTTCAAATAGCACTGACAAAACTAAGATGACAAGGCTTGTGCTCAGTATTTTACCTGGGATCAAGACTATTTTAGCTTCATGTTCTCCAATTAATCTGTGCAAATACGTGTTTTTTAGGAAACTGGCATCTCGTGACCTTCTGGAAAAGCAGAGCTGACAACCAAGATGATGCATTTTGACACAAATGTCTCGTTTATGAGTTTTTCTTCCTGTGATGTGGTGAAGATCCTCTTGAGAGCTATAGGCATGTTTTCCTGCTGTGCTCTCATCTTCCTGCTGCATTAGAGATGAGTATGTGAATACCACCGGGAGCATGTCATAGGCAAGAGCAAAACTACAGACATGCACCATAGAGAGGGTAAATATTACTATATAGGCAGAAAACAATAGGTTACCTTTGTGAAAACTTCACTGGAAGCTCTCTCTGATGGTTTGAAAGGTTCTTCCACAATATTTGATGAAGCATCCCCTGGGAGAATTGAGGTTCTCTTCTCAACACCGAGTTCTCCTATATTTCTTGATACAGCAAAAGCCTTATATCTGTTGAGATATGTGCAAAAAAATGGTGAATTATTCTGACCCCTTGTCTTTGGATTAAATTAAATACATCCCTGTCAGTATCATGTAGCAGCACAGAGATCTATTATTTGAACATAGGGATTACATATGAATTGATAAATACAAATATTATTGAAAACAAGTAAGAGTTCATGACAAATATACTTTCCTTATATCATGGGAAGTTTTCAAAATCTGAATAAATTTAAACAAATTTCCAAAATATTAATAAAATTCATTTAGACATAAAAATTAAAATCCTTATAAGACAATTAAAAAATGAAAAATATTAAGAACACAAAGTAATAAACAAAATAAAAATTAAAGTGCTAAATATTTTAGGTATCTTTTGATTTTTAGCTCCTCTACTTTTGTTTCTTGTGCTTTATCCCAAAGGTTCTACTACATATTGAAGCGTCACTCTGCCAGTCTAGAAAACTCTGTAGAAGGTCAGTCAATAGTGAACTTTGTCAGGTTTCAGCAACACAAAGTATTCTGAAGTAATGTCACCATACCTTCCAACCACTAACTCAGTTTCCTCATGGCATGGATTTGTTTCAATCTTAATATTTTTCAGTTTCATGTCTATCTTGGCATCAAACTTCACTGGCACTCTTGTCAGGACCTTGCCTTGAATTTCAACAGCGTGTTGGAAGTATTCTGTGTTGACACCCATTGTTGCAACTCTCTGTACATATAAGCTGAAACAGATGAAGATGTAAGAAAGGTGCTCGCTTCAAACATGTAGTTCTGCTTTCTCTGAAAACTTCCTTCACATGTAGTCTTAGAAACCTCCCATACCTTGGGTTTATGTCAGCCCGAATCTGCACAGTGGATTCAAGCAACTGTGAAGGTCTAAAATCTCCAGTTAAAGGGGGAGTTATCTTTCCATCAACTGCAAATGCAAGAACAAAATTTAAACATGGTAAGAGTGAAAGGAGTTGAACATACCAAAATGACAGTTTTCAGTATGAGGTAATATTTTTGTCAGTACAACAAATATGGCCGGAAAACAAGACAGACTTTGGGGTAGATGAGATCTTGTATGAGTCAAAAAAATACTGAAAATATACAGAAAGATTATTATGTAGGCAAAGGTTCTGATGCAACATACTGAAAATGGAAATAAAAATATACTAAAAAATGAAATTGAAAGTCTGATAATTAGTATAACATTAAAATTTCAGGAACACAAGGAGTCAGAAGACAGTGAGTGAAGGACAACCAGTCCAAACCCCTGCTCTCTAATCTTTCCTCACATCAAGTGTGAATATCTTTCTTGTACTGTGGACACAAAACTGGACATTGTACTCCAGATGCAGTCTCAAACGTGCTAACTAGAGGAAGGAAATCATTGTCATGCTAGCTCTGCTCTTGCTCCTGCAGCCAGTGGTGCAGTTGGCCTTCACCACCACAAGAGCACACTGCTGGTTTACTGTACCAGCTTGTCCTGGCCTTCCTGGGCCTTTTCTGCAAAACTGGTTTCTGTCTGGGTGATGCCCAGCCTGTACATTTGCATGGGTTACTCCACCCCAGGTGTGAACGACTTTGCATTGCCTTTGTCAAATTTTACCACACTTCTGTCAGGCCATCCCCTCCAGTCTGTCAGCCTGACACCCCAGTGCAGCAACTGCTCCCACCAATTCAATGTCAATATTGAATCAGATTTGCTGAGAATGCCTTTTTCTGTGAAGTTCAAATTTTTAAAAGAGGCGATGAACAAGTGCCAATGGCAGCAGGACGTTTCTTGTAACAAGCCACCAGTTAGACTTTCAGCTGTTGACTACCCTTGGAGACCAGCAAGGCTACCAAGAAAACTTTCCCTCATTTTGTAGCCCATCCATCCATTCCATACCTCCCCAACTTGGCTACAAGTATGTTATTAAAAACAAAACAAATTAAAAATACACTGAAGACAAAGGGTAGAGGTGCAAAGGTGTTATTAAAGCACACTAAAAAGGCAAAAACCAACAGCAGAGAAGAGTGGGAACATGGGAGAGCACAAGGACATGTACTTCACCCCTCATTCACAGATCTCACTGGTGTCAGCAAACGCAGGGGTCAGTTTTGCCTAATTTAAAAGTCTGCTGCACAGCAAACAGTTTGATCACTGAATTAACTTCTTGGTGAGGATTCACACTTGCATATTTCTTCTTTTAAAATAGACCTCCTCTTTTCAAAAACCCTCTTGTCTTCCTGCCTTCCTAATATTACTAACAGTTCTCTTTTGATTGTCTTCTCTTTCCTTCTCTGTTTAAATTACCATTGAATCCTGCTTAGCTTGTGTGTGCACCTGTCGGGAGCCACAGCTTCCCTCTTGGTTTTTTTATAAGCTTGAATGCTGACCTTTCACTCTCAGGTTTCCCAGATTCTCAACCTCACTTTTTGTCTTTAATCCATTCAAAGACAATGCACAAATCAGGGCATCCAGCTTCTCTTCAAACATCTTCACTGTCCCATCCTACACTACAGAAACTAGTTCTTTTTCTAACTACCTGGCATTCCCTTTCTTCCTCCAGCCTTCCTCAGCCCCTGTCCTTCTCATCCCCTGCTCAGAGCTTGCACAGCTGATCTCCCAGTTCCCAGCTCACCACTGAGAGCTGCCCGGGCCAGAGCAGCTGTGTAGGACCCGTACTCCAGAGGCAGACCGGTGCAGGTAGGAATGATGTATCGCAGCTCTCCCAGCCACACTGGCTGTGTCCATTGTCCTGCAATGCCACTGCGGAACTGGCTAATGAGTCTCTTTAGCACTGTGGTCCTGTCAGCAGGTTCTAGCACAGTCTGCAATAAAACAGGGGCCCAGGGGCTTGGGATATGAAAGTACAACGGTGTCAAATACTGCAAGGAGAAGTAGGGGTCCCTGGTACCTTCACAGCCTGTTGTAGGACTTCCTTATTGATGTTGATGTAGGCCAGCTCTTGGCCAAAAAGTTTGAAGTAGGCTGATATCAAGGGGGTTTCAGTTGGCAGCTCCTTCCATCCCAGCAGCTGGGGGACAGATAAAGAAACAAGCAAAGTTTCTTAATGCAACACGTCACAAATTCAGCAAGGTGACCAAACCCAGCACTGGCCAAGCTGCCATTTTCCACTGTAAAATTTCCAGTAGTAAATAGCTTGGTGGAACTAATTCAGACTGTCATTGAGAAGCCCATTAATAACCTCCAGTCAAATGTTTGGTATTCCAATGCAATAACATGTACACAGAGGGTCTGGGCCATTAATACCAGTAAACTCAGTTTGAAAGCACAGCAAAAAATAACCTTTTATCTTCAAGACAAAGGTATATTCTTGTGAACTAGGTAAGGCAGACTAAGGGAAGGAGTGGTAAGCCTGCCAGGCATGTGACACACCATGCTCCAATGCCTGCCACTCCCTTCACCTCCCATGCTCCTTCTGCAGCCATCTGTGAGGTGGGGAGGAGGTAGAGCCAGAGTAAGAACTGGCAGAAGCTATTGCAGCTATGGCAGATGCCCCCTACAGTCCCACTGCCCATGTCCCCTTCATAGAAATACTTGAGCTGACTGCTAGGAGACTAACTTACCCTCTGAGACAGAACTTAACTAGTATGAGAAGCCTCACTAAATAGCCCTTTATACAACCCAAATGTTGCTTTACTGAAAATACCTACAGTTTTTCCAATTTCCTTTATCTTTTTGTATGTGGGATATTCAGCAAATGGGATGTTTCGTTTCACGATGACATCTGTGAGGCCTTCCACGCGGACACCAGCCTACCAAAACAGCATGAGAAGGAGCAGTCTGAAACGTACTTATAGGTGTGACACATTGCCATTAGTTTTAGTTTTAATTTGCTTTTTCATTGATTTAGGTTAATATTTACCTCCACCAAATCAGCCACTGACCCTGCAGAATATGCCATCAACTTGGAAATTATTGCTGATGGGAACATTGTTCCTGGGCTGTTCATAAGAAAGACATCTCCAGCAGCACCAACTTTATAGTTATCTATGGCAGAAGTAAACAAGAGACATGTTTTTGTTCTAACCATTCTGCTTATCATTCAAGATCATATTTCCACAGATTTTTTCCACTGCCAGCTTTAAGATATATCATTACATAAACTCTAACTTTTTAGGCAGAAATTACTATATGGCTACTCATGCACTTTTAAAGATGTGACCCTCAAATTTAATTTAATTTCTCATTGAAACAGAGAATGCCGTATCTCTCCAAAGGATTTAATATCTCTTAAGACTGAATTTCTGAAGTGAAAGTTTCCTAGTCACTGAAACACTTTTACTCACCAAAGTAACCACCAATACGTATGACCTTGCTGTAGCGATAGCTCAACCTGTCCAATTTGGGGGCCAGCAGCTTAAGGGCGATATTGCAAGCTGAAGATCTAAACAAAATGAGAAAGGTAATAATATCCAGAAATAAGCTGTACCCCATTGGTATAGAAACTGCCTTCAGTTGTCAGCACATGCAGTGCTCACTAAAAAGAATGTAACAGAACTCATTATTTGCAGAGGATGGCCTGCTTTTCTCCTGCCTCTACTCACATGTTGTATGTGTATGGCAACCTGCTCTTTGACAAAGCCTTCATGTGGGAATAGACGAAACTGGCCACTTGCAAATTGCTCTCCTTCATCGCCACATTCGCTATGGTTGTTATTAAAGGAAGGGCAGGCCTTGTCTCAAAGATTACGGCACAAGCCATCATGCGCACCTCAGTGGGAAGCGACTGGTCTGCAAGGATCTGGATGAGATATCCCTGCACCTGCAGAGGCAAAACAGTGCCTGGAATTACCAATAACTGAGACAATTTTGCAAATTGGATCCACACCTAAACCACAAAAAATACGGGAGGGGGGGTTATTATGCCTGCAGAAAGGTTTCCTGATCTTTGTTACTGCATGGTTCCACATAATTTTATTAAGACAACTGGTGGAACAGCCCCATGGAGAAGAGCTGACACTGGATCTGAAATAAACATCCATCTATCAGTGCGTTGAACCAACTCACCACAACAAAAAAGGCATCAGCATTGCTTTGTGCATTACTGCCATTCAAAGAGCAGTGAATAACTTTGGAAGAAAGAACTGTAGGTAATAAGACAGGTTCATTCTTTGGAGTAACTCCACTAAGTGAGCATGCTTCATTATTTTAGATGAGTTTTTAAAGGATAACTTCAGCAGTTTGCCAAAGACAATCTGAGTGAATGGTTTCTCATATAGGTCTTATACCTAAACCATCTGAAAGGCAGGAGTCTTGCCTACACTTACTGTGACAGCAGCCTCAGTGGATGTTCAGTAATGACTCATCCAAGCTTAAGGAAAGGCTCTAAAAGAGAGAGCAAGGCCAACCTTTTGCCTAGGAGTTTAACAGAAAGTATCTCTCTCTCTCCTCTTGACTATAGAGAGAGTTTAAATTACATCTGACTTGGGTGGCTAAATGTCCACTACATATAACTAGCACAGGATATAATTAGTTATGACAGATGATGAAAGCAATGCTGCTGATATCCTTCTGGAAGCTTCCTGCTGACTAATAATCGTTACAGCTTATCAGAAAACGTCAGCTGAATTTAAAATTTTATAATATTGTTCTTAAAAATAATCTCTCTTTTTTTTTTTACACATGCCAAATCCACACACGATTCCATAAAATTCACTACCCTTAAAGTATATATTCTCTAATTCCCTAAGTAAAGATAATCTACCAGATCCTACTTACAGTTCTGGGATCCTTCCAGGCTATTTTTCTCAAGGCCATTATGGCATCAATTTGAATGTGGATAGGGATATCAGAAGCACTGGATGAAAATATGGGAAGGAACTTCAGGATGCGCTTGATGCTGGCTGGATCTCCCATGTTGCCAATGCACTTCAGAGCTAATTTCATTTTGTCTTCCCGGCCCCTGCTGATTGCTTCATCTGCCAGGTCATGGATGGGCTGTAGACAAAGCACAGTTCAACCTTCTCTTCCTAATGTATAGAATGCCCACAGTGTTCCCCTTACACACTGAAAAGCCTACCACAATAATGCAACTGCTTTTAATAAAATCACGTAGTGGTGTCTTCTTTCAGGATTTTACCCTTGCAATGTGAAAACTGTGTTTTCAATGATGAAGTAATATCTACATTGATAAAACAATTAATTGCATTTGTTCTGAATGAGACCTATGAAACATGTATTCGTATGTCCAATAAACATTTTTATACTGATTCTTAAAAGAATTAAGGCAATAAAATGAACATTACTAAGCTATTTAAAAAACCTGACAAAAAGCTGCCCACCTGGAGAGCTTCTTTAGGACAAGCTGAGGTCTGAGAACAGTATCTATTGACCACAGAACTGTATCCCAAGCTGGCAACTTGTTGAAGCGTGGGACTTTTCTGGATTCGAGAACTGGTCACTAAATCCTGTGAGGATAAAAATATTAATTTGTTATTTAATACAGTGCTTCACAAAGCTTTCAAAGCAGGAAAATAATCAGATCTTATCTGAGGGGATCAATTTCAGAATGATTATTGTTGCATCCAAACAAATTACAGTGGCTTGTAGACATTTTGTCTGGAAGCTTCACTTAGGAGCTCAATTCCCCTCTACTTTCAATATATATGTATGTATGAGCTTATGTAGCCCCTCAACTAAACATAACACTAAACCCACAAAGTTTATGGATAAATATCACTGTATAAATGGAATATCCTTAGAAAAATGTGTCACTCAATTATATTAATGATGCATTCTCACATCATATCCTCGTCTTCTGTTTAAGAAGAAAAATATTGACTAGAGATGGCAAAACTCTTGTTTAGGATAAATGATTCATTACAGTGTCAACATATTTGATGCTTGCACTAATCCTTTCACCTGCAGCACATTACAGTTCATAGGAAAATTTGCAATTAAAAGAGTTGTTCAAGTGACATAACACACCAATCACTATTTGTTTCAGAAGTAAGAGACTGAAGTGGACAAAGTTTTGTCTGTAGAAGGCATGCCATGTTATCCCAGCAAACTAAAATGGGAATTATTCTCAGAAGCTCTTATAGGAGAAGGGGTTTATATTAATGTAGGGAAATGAAGAAACAGGACTGAACTCTCCTCTCATAAATGTAATGCCAAAAGAAAGTAACGGGTCAACATTTCCACAAAGTTTTTGTGTGTGTATGAGAGAATCCAGTCTCCAATGTACTTAACAATCAAAGGTTGCTGTTGTTTATTATTCCTTTTGTTGTCAGACAGGAAAGATTCACATGGATCTACTCACTGCTGCTATTGGAACAGTGTGCTCATCAGCTTTTGTCAAATGGAGAGCAAAGGAAACACTAAGCAGAGCCTGAAGGTAGTTAAGGTCATCATTGCGGATCCTGCTCTTAATGAATTTGAGTGCTTCTGCGGTGCCTGTTGCAGAAACTGCGCTCAGTAGCCATCGCCTGCAAGTTGATGCAAAAGAAAATCCTCCATTTTAGCTCCCAATTTTCAAAAAATGGAAAAGTTTCTTATAATTTGATACAACGAATTACCTATAGCGGGGTTTATCTGAAAATTGCCTCCAGATGGACTCGAGTGTGTCAGCACTTGCTATCTGGCAAAGCTGGACAAGCTCCAGGAATCGGTATGGAAGATCATCATGGAAATCTTGTTGGTTATTCAGGACTATGTGTTGTAGTGTTTCAATTATCTATTACAAAACATGAGATGGCATACATAATTACATTACTTGAAATTTATGATCATTATTCTTGGATTATTTTCTTTTTATTAGGAAATTAATTTGAAGGTCTAAAAATACTCTACCCGTTGCTCAGGGTTTTTCATCTTGATTAGCTGCAGTGGCATCTGTGGCAATTCTGCTGGGAACTGGTAGCGAAGGCCTCCATAACTCTGCGTGGAAAAGTCTGGGGAGCTGCTCCGTTCACTTCTCACTTCAAGCAAGGTGAGTTGTTGTCTGTCAGGGGACAAGTGTCATGGGAGAAAGGCATTAGCTCTCCTCATCCATCTGCCTTGGCTATTTGTTGCTTCAGTGATACTGTGATGGTATCACTTTTACTCAATAATTTTTCTTATCACATAAACCCTTCTGCTAATGAATAAAGCCTTCTATCTGAAACAAAATGGTATTAAAGTTATTCACAACGAAATGTTTCCAAGAAGAAGCAAAATTGCCATCTTCTGAATGAGAGCTACAGTACAGACTCTGTAATGAATTATCTTATTTCTATGTGCACCATCTTCCTCCTGACATTATCAATTCAGCCCTTTTTCAGGACAAACAGCAGTAAAGTTGCATTGCTATGGTATAAGTGAGCAAAACAGCTTTTATCCTTTTCTTGCATGTAGTTGTAGTGCCAGCTTGACCAGAGTACAAATAAAGACTGGTTTGCTGAACTTTAAGGACTGTGGAAACCCCAGGTGTGAGTATTCAGACTTTTATCCAACTTGTATGGAGCTCAGTTCTCATTTCACTTCAATTAGGACAAAAGGGGATGGATAGAACCTATAACTCCTTTCACTTTGTGAAACAAGCCCATGACCCACCTACCTTGCCTCCATGACAGCAACACCAGTAGGTTCGCTGAGTGGTGAGAACTGATACACCTGCTGAGATACCACCTCTGTGATGAGGGTGCCACTGTCTGACTGCTTCAGTTTGTAGGAGAAAGCCGCAGTCCCTTTTATGAGCCTTTCTCTCTGCAGGAGGACAGAGACCCAAAGAGTGAATGGAAACAGAATGACTGTGCTTGTAACTGGGAAGATCATTCCATATCTCACGTACCATCATGTCAACAGGACAAGGATAGATGTAAGCCATTCCAACACTCTTCACCGCTTTTTCCTGGCAATTATCTTGGTCTACAGTTTTGGTAACAGAGACCCGGTTGTTCTTCCTGTCTTCTTGGATGATGTACCTTGTATGGCAAATGCCTCCAATTCCAGCCTGGCAGATAAATACAGATAATGAGACTTCCCAATTCTATCAGGATTTCACAGCTTGAGAAGAAGTTTTACTGAATGAAAACTGAATGAACAATATGAGGGTTAGGACCTATTGAACAGCTTTAATCATGTTTTGAAACCTGTTGCCATTGCACACAATTATTCCTGTTGAACTAAAATACAGGCATGTGAACAATACTCAGTCAGGGGATGGAGCTTAAAATTCAATCGTAATCAATTAAATGATATCAACAATTAAATAAAAGTAGTTGTATCAGGGAAGCCATTTAACAAATAAATGAAAATTAAAAAATCAAATTAATAGCTAATAATTCTTTTTTCTCCAAAGGACTGCATGTTAAGACTTAATGACAGACATCTTAGAATTCAGCTCAGACAATTTGTTCAACACATGTGCATGCATCTTCTTCTATGTGAATAAAAATAATCTTTTTCTTACTATGAACATTCGAAAGTAGTTGCAAATAAACAGAAACTCAAAGGAAGACTAAGGAGAACACATCCTTTCAGAGAAGTAGTTTTAGAATGGAAAGAAAACAAACCTCTTGCAAATCGTACACGTTCTGTGACTTTTTAATGGTTATCTGTATCATGTTCAGTATTCCTCTCACTATGTTAATGCAAGTATTGGGGCAGTCTTCTGGGCCATAAATATTTCCAATGCGTCCACTATTGTACTCAAACTTGAAGGGCCGGGTAAAGCATGAAGAAACCATCTGGGTGATTTTGGATGATCGAGTGAATGAGTCTCTGGGCCAGATGCCATTGTATTCCTCGAACTGTGGAGAGCGGATCTGGGAGGAAATTCAGGAAAGATACTTAGGGGAATAAAATTACTTTGATAATAATTATGCAAACAGATTGGAAGAAATTAACATAACCACTAGTTAGATACTCTTTGCTTCCAAATGTGGGCTTAAAAAGTCATACAGAAGTTTATTCTTTTGTCTCTTGCTAACAATATTGTAAAACCAGTGCAAACCCTGCAGGCTCAGCAGTGCAGTTTTATCTTACAGAAGCAGTTAACATATCACTATTATCTTCCAGGGACATTTAAACATTTTATTTGCATTAACTATGGAGAGAAAGGATGAATCAAAATGTAATTTAGAAAATTCAAATAAAAATCTCCCCTTTTTCAGCCTTAAAATGAATATTCTCTTCAGGTTAAATTTAGTATTTAAGAAGGTTATATCATTCTAAATGTCAAAAAAATGTAGTTTTAAAATGTTTAACTTGTCCTCATGCAAGTTGTTTTTTTTACTAAACTAGTTACTATACTTGATTCATATTTTTGAATTGCTTAAATCAACCTAAATATTTTAATAATGAACAATATATTTATAAACACTGAGCTAGACAGAATGTAAATAAGAAACAATTTCAGTAACTTTGGCAAAGTTACTGCCAGTCTAGGTGCCTCAGAGCACAGCCTAGGACACACCATATAAAAATCTCAGGACAAAGACCATAGTGTGAAATGTAATCTCTAGCCCTTAATTTTGAGAGATCTACAGCTCAACTACAACACTGAATACAGTATCCCAAAAAAAAGCTCTGACTCATTATTGAATTAAACAAAAGTATTTTCCCAAAATGTATTACCAAAATGTTTGAACGAGTCACATTCCATCACTGTTGGTGTCAGCAGAAGCATGATTTTACATGTCCAGATCTTTTACTACATTATTCAAACTAAACATTATTACACGCTCCTTTTTGATGACTCTCTTTTTTATCACATATCACTTTCTATTTTTAGCTCTTTACGCCTATGTTTATCAGTTGCCTTCATGACAATGACTTTATACACCCCCAAGTCCTGGCTTTCCACAGGAGCTGGAAACGTGTGCTGAGACTAAGAATCGAAACGTAAACTCAGAGCAGGCTTAAATGTCTTCAGTTAGAAATAAACAGCTTCTAACAGAATCCTCTGCAATTGTATTTCTGATAGAAAGTGTCGAGGAACACCTGCTACAAACAAATTCCACAGCAAATGCCACTGAGTGACATCCTCACTTCTGAAACCACAGCTTGCAGGTCATTCTTTGACATCTACAGTGGGAAATCTCCGGTTGTGTTTCCTGCAGCTTCTATGCCCCAGATTAGCCAGATACAATTACAACTGTGATTTTAGCTTGCTGTTGCATGGCACGTCTGAAAGAAGACATGGTACCTTGAGGAGGAAAGTGTTCTCTGACAGCCCACTGATCTCCACTTTACTGCTCAGGCGCATGCCAGCTTTGGCTAAATTCTTTTCTTGAAGCCCATTCAACACCCAGCCTTCATAACTGTACAAGTAGCTCTTCCTGCTGCTGAATCCAGGGTCTGTGGGAAGTAATAGCCATTTTCATGATACTTGCAAACGTGTTCTAATAAATAGAAGTAACAGCAAAGTCATCAAGAAAAGGTTAGAGAAGGGAATTTACTTACCAATGTCAAACTTCTGGCTACCTGCAAAAAGAGACAGAAAAGCAGATAAATAATATTCAATCTAGATCCGATTGCTGCCACTGAACTTAAGGAAATTTTGGGAAGGAAAGGTGAAGAAGGGATCTGTAGCCTTACCTACAAGGGTGAGCGCCAGTGCAAATATGATTCCCTTCATAGTGAAGGTGAATGAGGCTCTGACAGACTTGGTGAGACTTTTATGGAAGAAAGCTCAGGAACACGTGGCTGTGTTCTGCTGAATTCTCAAGTTTTTTATCAGTTTATGTAAACACTTTCCTTTTTGCAATCATACTTTCTCTTCGGATGGAATAATGGAAATCAAGTCATAGCTTGGCATCCCACTGATTATCTCAAAAGCCCTTTGCAGAACTGTTTAAAAGCTTCTATTCAGTAGATTTTACTGGGTCATTTACAATGAATATACAAAAAACACATTACTTAATTTCCTAGGTTGTGTCACAACCGTCTGCTGGTATTTGGTCCTGCCACAGATTACGTTGAATTTGCCCAGGTTATGTTGACCTGGCATGCGACCCAATTTGGTATCTAGCTGATAGCAGCCCAATTAACAGAGTCAGTATCACACACACTAGCAGTGCTCTTTCCTCTTCCCTCAGCATTGGTTTACAGCAACCCTTTTAGACAGGAAACAAGGGCAGATATCCCCTTGCTAATATATTCCTATGTGCACCAAAGCACATTTAACATTCTACTGAAAACCCATACATATGGAATATATATATTTATTTAAATAAATCAGAGGATCAGTACGTCCTTCCAGCTCTGGTCACACTGACCAGGAATATTTTTTAAATGAACAAAGATTTCATAAGCCATCAGTAAATATTTTATCTTTCAAGATAAATGACAGCCAAATCTGAACAGTTAAAAGCCACAGAGACTCTTCCCAGCAAAGCAGGGAGAAGGAGAGTGCAGGTCAGCCAGAACTTTCACGTTTCCTAAAGAGCCAAATGCAAACTGCAGTCGAAGTACCTGAACTGATGTAGGCTCACAGCCAGCTCCATCACTGATCTACCATGGCAGACCAGGAGCACATCCACACACAGTGTTCTGTTCTAGAAACGTCAGGACTGCAGAGGCAAGTGGAGATGCACAAAACACACTTGGCCTTTTTGAGTACAGTAATAAGAGTAATAATCACAGAAAGGGAAGAATGAGTGTGGTCAACCCTGTGAAGAAGTTACGCAGTCTTCCACAGTGAGCTGGGTGGCATCTGGAGCAACAAAAAGGCACAGGGGCTTCTGAGGTGAATGATGTTTCTGGAGGAGTAACTTCAGGCAACATAATAAACCATGGTCCTTAAGTCACACAAAGCCCATGAATCCAATTCAAATTCAACATCTGTGACATACTGATGAATCAGACACTGTATTTCTGCTTCCACCCTACCTCTGGTTTTAAGATTAATGACAGGAGCAAGCTTTGCAGCAAATGCTATTTTAACAGCCACAAATGAACATTTATTTTCTATTTCAGCAGTTTCTACAGTCTCCCATTAGCAACTGCTGTTCTTGGGTTGTCAGTCCCACAAGTCCTGGCATTTTCAAGCAGATTCCATGTGGGCTGGAAATCCACCTTGGGTTGTGGAACCTCTATTTTGGGAACTGCCACCCAGCTTACTGCAGAAGACTACACCTGAGGGGTGAGCAGCGGACACTAACAAGAAATGTCTTCTTTTTCATGATAATTGATCTGTGGTGTTCAAGAGAACAAGCATGTTTGGCACCTCAGGTGACAAGATTTTTACTACAATAGTGGCAAGCTCTTTTGTACAGTTGTAATTAATTTTTTATTGTTAAACAGTTTTTTAAAACAAACGTACCTGTTACGCATTCCAGTTAGTTTTACATCTTGTAAAACTCCAAACTTGAATAAGGGAACATGAACATTTGGTCAGTGTGAAAACTACAACAAAATATACATCCCAAAATTTTATTTTATTACAGTGCAATGTTGCAGGGCATAGTGAACATTCGAGATCAGATGTATTGCCTGGAAGTAATAAATCATCTGATAATTTCAACCTTTCTTTTGAGATCAGTTTTTCTATCCAGGTACATCAACCTTTAGTACCTTGTCATCCACTTCTCTTGGAAATCAGATGGGGAGAGTGGAAGGGAAAAACCTAAAAACAAGATGTCTTACAAGCCTTCACATGCAAAAGCTTTGTGATAACTGCAAATATATATATATAAAAGCACAAGTAATAACTAAGCCAATTAAACATATACAGCATTGCCATTACCCCGCATATACTCTTATTTTCCTTTCAAGAATAATCTGTTTGTATTAGTATTATCTAGATACATCAGTTACCTTGATCTGGTTGAAGTGTACATAGGATAAGCTCTGAAATAAAGCTAGGATGTGGGCTTATTATTTTTTTATACACACAGGAATACTTTTGTCCTGCTGCAAGTCTGCAGAATCTGGCAGAGACAGTTCTTCAAATTAGAAAGAGGGCTGTTTTGTAGGGAGAAAGTTCTCTTTAAGAAAAATTTTCATTTATTAGTTTTTTTGCCATACAAGCTGTGTTGCAAAAGCTATATAGTATCTTCCTCAACCACTGGGACAAAAGGGAAAACAATTAACAGTGCTAATATAATCCTGGAAAGCAAGTTCTCGTACTTATCAGAATAATATTTATGGTAAAAGCTCTCTCATCACAGACTGAAAAAGAAGCATTATTATATTTAAAGTTTTTGTGTGAAATGAAACACCACACTTTAAGGGAACAATTCATCTTTACAACACCATGCCTAGGCAGCTAACAATAGCTGTATGGTAATCAGTTACTAGTAATCTGTACTTCTTGTTCCTTGAGCAGGGCTCTTGCTCTGCTGTCTCAAATGTACACCTGTGTGAAATGTGTGTATGGCATTCCTGCTGTAAGTCCTATGTAAGATCCTGCAGTTGTTTCCAACACCATGAAGTACTACAATGTCACCATCTGTGTCAGTCATACCATTATTGGGCAGTAGATTCAAAAACACTCCAATCATTGCACATAGAGCGATCCAAAAACTCTAGATATGTTTTACTTCTATACCTCAGACTTCCAGGCCTGAGGCCAGCACAGGACTCAACTGCATACACCCTTCTAGCACAGCTGGTTCTCCCATGAAGGCAAACATTTCCACTTCTGAAAGATGGGTTACAGAATGCTAAAGCAAAATACTACAAAATGTTTATTTGCTAATCACTCAATAGACACAATGAAAGATTGGACAGGTAAATTATTTAGTTCTTCAAGACATTATTATCTTAAAAGTTACTTTCATGAAGAAAACCAATCTGAAGAAAGACAGCCAAGTAAAGCAAACGCACGTAAGTGTCCTAATAAGGCACCCTCGAGCTCACCTTAGAGCAGCAGCAGCCTCTAGTGGCATCTGGATCCTGCCTCAGCCATAGACTTAAGAGACCTGCAGTCACCCACGCCCTTGAAAATAATCCTATGTTCTCCCACTTACCATATTATATTTTTCATTTGCTTATTTAAATGTTTTTGAATGTATTTTTATTCTTCCATAGCTAAAATTCAGGCAACAGTTGCCCAACACGTTGTGAGAAAGGTGAAATGCAACAGTAACTGTACCCTGCTGCTAAACACCTGCGGCAAATGACATGACTGATCATTCAATTATTGGGGAAGAACTGGAGGAACAAAAAAATATGATCTTTTGTCTCTAACACCACTACCCATATAACAAAAAGCAGGCTAAGAATATCATTGTATCCACTTCTGCTTCCTTAAGGGTGCCATATGAAAACCACACAAGTATTCTCTGCAGTTTGCAGTAACTCAGTGTACTGAACTAAGCAGCAGATACTGCAGCTTTCTGCCTTAGCTTCATGGAGAACTGCAGTTTCTTCTCTTCCCTATGTTACTCTACTGCTATTTTTCCGGTAGTCCAGTCACTACATTACATCCAATTCCAAAGCAAATTAGCAGAGCAGCAATGCATTTTCAGTGAAGGATTCTAAGACTGAGCTAATTCCCTGCCCATGATCTCCAGAAAGGCAGAAGTGTCTTAGACATCTTCCAAAAGGCCAGGATCAAAACTATACCCATAATCACAGATGCACAAAAACCCAACAAGAGACAAGATGAATTTGCACTAGGCAAGGAAAATTACATGCACTCAGTCAGGTGAAGGAGACTCTGAAATATCTTGACTCTACTTGGCTAGTTTTATTACATTATAAACAAGAGACTTCCCAAAGACTACACACACACACAAAAAAAAAAATAAATATTCTGGAGTCAATTAGAAGGAAAAATTAACAAAATACAAAACCAGCACCAGATTTGTAGACATTGTATACAGCCCTACAACCATGACAGCTTATAGCTTTAGTGCACACAAAACATAGAACCAGGGGTTTTTAGAATAGAATTACATGTTTATTGTTCACATTTGAAATACTCTGGTTCCTGACTGAACCATTGAAAGTCCTAATGCATCTGTAAACTGAGTATCGCTATAAAACAATTTAAAATGCTGTGTAAAATAATATTTATGTATGCATGTGTTTCATTTCATGGTTTCCTCAACATAACCACTTGGTCTATTTACAAATATATAAAGATTTTGCGCTTTAAGTCACTGAAATATCAAAGAGGTATTTTCAAATCACACAATAAATATAGAACCTGTTTTGTTAAAAATCTACAGTATACTGTACATTCAAGTCGAGGCAAAAGAGGATTTAATGCCAGTTACACTTGAGACATAAATGAATGTTTCCAATAATTAAACAATTTCTAAAAGTGCTATCTCTGCCTGTGATGAAAGGTAACATTAGGATCCAGTATTTTGTTATAGTCAAAGATTCAGAACATTGCTTCATTCACAGAATCAGAGCTTCTGTTACTAGAAAAATATCAAAGCTTTTATATATTTTTAAATTTCTTTCAAGAGTTGCAAGAAAAAGAGGCAAAAAATGGTCTAAAAAATAAAAGCCATGTGCACGCACATACACACACACCACAATTCAGATCACCACATAATCCTCTAGAAGAATGATCGAACTCACAGCATTTTGCTTCATTTAGAATGATAAGTTTATGAACAAATCTCTAACAAAAAACCCAGCAGGCAACCCTAGGAAGTCTAAGGCAGTTGTTCCATGTGCAAGTTTCTACATAGAAGAGTGCCAACTCCAGAGTCTTCCCATGACTTTGTGCATTC
Organism: Acropternis orthonyx; assembly: GCA_035583155.1. Classification (NCBI taxonomy): domain Eukaryota; kingdom Metazoa; phylum Chordata; class Aves; order Passeriformes; family Rhinocryptidae; genus Acropternis; species Acropternis orthonyx. The sequence goes on from JAWWEU010000005.1 coordinate 14,331,074, forward strand.
TTCAGTTTCTTCTTTGTCATCGCTTTCCTCCCCCAGATTTGGCATGCTATCTCCAGCAGTTTCTTTTGATTCAACACTGGAAGTGGAAAAGAGAAAGATGTTATGATGCAAATAAATTATGCTTTGAATAGAAACAGAGTACTGCTTTATGTTTAATATCCTTTATTACATGCCAAACACAAGGCTTAGATTATGCTTTTAGCCTGTGCTCTGCACAGAGATCATCACTATAAAAACCATCTACAACACCCTTCCACAAACCTGTTGTGTGCAATATAGTGAGATGTCTGGCACAGTTCTGCTGAAACAGGACCATTCAACACAGAGGGAGGTTTTCTTTGCTGAGATGTAGATCTCACTAACCGATTGTCTCGGTCAGAACCTGAAAGATACACATACCATCAGTTAAACTACAGTGCAACTGGAAAAAAGGAAGTCTTGCAAATTTTCATGCCTTCTGCTTAAAAAAAAAAAAAAAAAGAAAAGACACAGCAGATATCTTAAGGCATGTCTAATAATTTTACTGCTACAGATCTGTGAAAAAAACTTATAAATAATGCTATTGAATGAAGTTATGTTAAAATTAGGATTCTAAAATTGAAAATGCTGCATTTGCATACACAGCCACCACTGCAAGTACTCCTATGAAGTCACTTACATGTAGTTTTTCACTTTACAGTTGATAAACCTATTTTACTCCTTAAGTAAAGGCTTCTCCAGCATGCACAGGCAGTAATTAACACTAACATGAAAAGCTGCAAACTTGTCAGAGTATAGAAAACAAAATTAAAAAGCATTAAGTTAGATGCCTTAAAATTTATATGAACTGAACTATCACACCAGTCATTGAGTGAACTTGGCAGGGCCAGATCAACCCCCGTTAAGTTCTCACATTTACATTTCCAAGCTTTCATGTCAAGTGGAAAAAGCAGAATGATTCTGTATTCTTCAGTATTTATCAAAGTACTACAGAATCAAAAGCTTTAGGACAAGTGCTGTGAAAAAGAAAAATTGAACATTAAAAGAACTCTAGTGATAAGCTGTGAAGTAACATCCATATGAAGTATGATTCTCTGTATGGCAGACATTTATTATTTTTATTACTATTATCCAGTAGCTTAAGATTAGGATATACAAGATGGAAAAATGCCATTTAGAAGATAAAATATGGCATTAAATAAGTCTGAAACAGTAGAATTTGGAAAACAGGAATTACAAATCAAAAGCTTTAGTGTACAATGAATGTTAAACAGATATCAAGTTGCTCACAGATCACTTAATCAAGTCATTCTTCATGAGCAACAGCCAAACAATCTCAATTCTGCTCCTCCTGCAGAAGATAATTTCATTTCGCACTTAGAGAAGCACTACAGGAATTGCAAAGAGAAGAAACAAGGAGAAGCCAGAAGATATGAAATAAACTACTTTATCTAACAAGAATACAAATTCAAGCTATCTTTACTAGACAGGTGTTCCACACATTTATCTTTACATGTTGACTCCCACAACAAGAATCTGTTGAACAGAGATTGTTATTTTGCCTTCCCCATCCCTTTATTGTTTGTCTCACCACACTCCTGCATCCCTTACAAAGAATGTAAATAGTGAATTAATTCTCAGTGGTGAAGACCAAACTGCACATGCGCATTCAGGCATGGGGGAATGGGAAATAAATTTACTAACTTGAAAGAAAAAAAAATAATTGTAGAAGACAATAAGTAAAAAATATTTTCAATAACAGCAGTATTCTAGACTGTATGTCACCTAGCCATATTTTTCAAAGGAAATTTATTAAATTGGAGTCTAAAAATTCAACTGTTTATTGTTCACTTTTTTTATCACTATGCTCTTTCATAGTTTCTTTTTTCAGAGGATTTTTTTTTACTGAATATGTGTATACATATTTAATACTACCTCATCTCAATTAATGCTGCCATCTCCACATAATATTCTTGTTTTCAAAACTTGTTTGTTTCTAATCTGCGCAGATTTCTATAGGTCATGATTTCTTTAACTGCCTTGGCAAATAATGGGCTCATGCTTAACTTAATTTAGTAATTCTCAAAGACCCCTGTTCTTGACAGCTGTGCTGTCATGTATTTGACATTCACCAGATTGTTTCAGAAATATAAATTCATTATACATAAGTAATGATCAGGAAGGCAATTATGATTTCCTTTTTAAAGGGAAATTTTGAACCATTCAGTTACCCAACATGTAGAGGCACGCAGATACATGGTAAAATTGGCCTTCACACAGCCTGGGTTTTTTTAATAGGTTTTGTCCATATTTGTGTCTTCTATTTGAAAGGAAGAAAAAGAAACACTGTACAAGAATATAATTTGAACTAAATACTTGCTTCTTAAGAAGGCACTTGGAGTTGTCACATTTTCAGAGTGCTTGCAATCAGCAGTCATACTTAAGAACTGTTGCTTCAGCCACGCCCCTCTATCTTCTTCAAATGCCTTTCTCTAGGAAGAGAAGTGACAATTTACACTTATGACCACAGGAACAAGCTTAGTCCACAATAAACTGTTGGCTCACCTTGGTTACATGGACATATTACAACATTTGCTTTCTCAAATAGAACAGAATCAGTTCAACACAGAATTACTGTCATGTGAGCAAGCTTTTGAGTCCAACAAGAATTAACTGAGAAGGCACTTATTTACAAGCCAAGCCCCATGATCTGTTTCACAGGGGTCTGACTAATCCTTTCACTTTACTGCTCTCCACTCCAGTGACACCATCTATCTCTGCCTCCTATGCTCCCCTTCCCCCTCTTCCCCCTCAGTGTAGTACTACCTCCTGGAGGTAGCCCTCATTTGGGGCAGCTGCCAGCAAGGATTACTGCTTGAACCTTCTACACAGAAAACGTACATTGAAAAGAGCACCGATTCCTTCTATCCAGAAAAAAAAAAAAAACCCAAAAGGGTTGTTTCATTTTCCAGTCTCTCTGAGCACAGAAAAGGAAAAGAATGCCTAACAACAACCTCCAAAAGACCCAATGGCTCTGGAATCAATCAACAAGCTATTTCATCTCCAAAAACCATCAGTGAAATGGGATGCACCTATTCTGTGTCAGTAGACAAATACAGGAAGTTGAACTCCACTCCAAAGCGCACACATGCTAGAGCTCATTCGTCTACACTGACTGCCAGCACCTGTGCTTACTAGCCAGCTTAACTGCAAGAATAGAACAGATAATGACCCTACCAAGGGAAACGCACCAATTACTTTGTGCTTCTGCAACAGTCATTGGTTTTCATAGCAATTTGAGAATTCAATCCTGCAGCCAAATTTGACTGAAATTTGCATAGGCCTTACTCTTGTAGAAAACCAAACTTAGGCAGCATCTAAAGGATTTAGTTAATAAATTACTAATTTCTGGAAGTACTCAGATATTTCAAAAGCTGAAACAAAAAAGGTTCAGTTCCAGTTGCAGCAACTGTATTTTCCAATACACACAAAATCTTACTTTTTGAATTGCCAACACAATGATCTTCTAGAATGATCAAAGACACGTTTTATACAGTATGGAAGTGATCTTTTTCTACAGGTGCCAGCAAACACATATGGTTGGATGGCTGCACTTTAGCATATATAACAGAATGACAACTATTCATAACTCATGTTCCACAGAAGCTCCATTTTCTAATACCTCAAGTCCTAATCTAATAGCAGCTTCTGTAAAACTTCTTCGTTCCTTCTCAAAATTCTTTTTCTGCTCTCGAAATAGTCTCCATTCTTCCTGCAGACGCTCTCTTTCTTCCAACAAGTAGCAGTCTTGCAGTAACAGAGTGGTGTCATCGTCACATGTGAGCTGTTGCTGCAGATCGAAAGCAACAAAAGACAAACATTAATTTGGGAGTGACTTAACAGATGCAGTATTTCCACAAGTTCAGTTTTATCAGAAAAATGGTTGAAGTTTAATATGGAAACCATGCAGTAAATATCAAGTGGATGGTGGGGGCAAACTTCAGATCACAAGATATCCTTCAGGCAGCTGACTTCATCAGCTTTCCTCCCCTTTGTTTAGCCCCCAGAATTATTCTTACCAGGATTAAAAACTCATTAACTAACCCACTAGCACACCTAGACTCAGACTAACCATTAAGATATTTTATTTTAAAAGCATTATCTAAGAATAGAGAAAGGCTCAGGTGAGAAAAGTGACATGTTAAATAAAAAAACCACTTAGATACAATTGAGAAAAATAAGAAAATTGAAGCCTACTACCTGCAAGAGCTGTTGCTGGGTTTTGATCATTTCTTTACACTGCTGAATCTCTAATTCTAGCTTTTCAGTTTCCAGCTCGTGGTCTTCTCTTGAAATGACATCTTTTTCATTCCAGGCTCCTGAATGTCCACGTGACACTAAAGGCGGGGTTGGGGGAGAGTGGAAAAGGCTTCTTAAAAACAAATCAAAAACTCCCCCTCACATCAGAGACTCCTAGCAACAGCAAAAGGTTTTAGACTATTTGTTTCATCCTGAAAGACAGATACAGAGTGTATTCAAAAGCATTTTCATCAGACACATGAGATCCAAAACTGGTGCTGCACACAATCATCCACAAGATCCAGTTCAGAAAAAAACCCAGTATTGAAAACATAGCTGTGTCACATTCCTCAAGGTAAATCAAGCATCTGCATTGCAATAAGTGTTACACAAAATCCTTACTTGTTTCAGTACTCATTTAGAAGGGGAAAAAAAAAATCACGACGACTGAAGACTTTTTTCTCACTGACACGGTGTTAGCCTATTCTTCTGAGCCTGTTTTTGAAGGGCTTGTGTGTTCATAAAAATATGACAGTAACTATATTTATCACAGATATAAAAAGAAAGCAGTTTCCTTCGAGCCCTATGAAGGAGAAATGGAGCTAGCAAACACTGGACGCATGTTTTCACTGCAGTAAGGGAATGAATTACAGGAAATAATTGTATTTTGTAAAATTACATACTGTTTTATGTAATTTAATGCACAGCTAAATCACAATGATTGCAATGAGTCAAGTTTTGACCCCTGATGCCAGTATTTGAACATTAATCAAATCATAAAGGACTAGACTACAGTCATCCCTATAAATCTAAAAAAAAGCTAAAAGATGACTCAAAGAAAAAAAGAATTGAACCATTTTTTCTGATACTTATTTTTCAGTTAGTTACACCAAATAAATTGTTACAAGCATTCTTGAAATCCTTCCTAGAGTATAAATGTATTCTCAAAGACCATCTGCTCTTTTATTTGCAATTGCATGCATGACCTTCTCAGTCTTACTCTTGACTGCAACCATCCCTGTGGTGGTGGCTGCATTTGCTTGCATAGGAAAATAATACTAGGAAAGAATTTTATATATTTTTAGCTATCTTAATGCTGTTTAACAGCTGGAAATGAGGAGAACCCAGCACCATACCATCAGCCAGTTTGTTTTAGAATGCCACAACAAGTCTCAGAGGTATGGATGTGGCCAGGCAAGACTCTTGAGAGGGAACTACACATTATGCATCCAATTACTTCAAACCACCATATCTGCATTACTTATTTTCAATGTATTTTATATATACATGCAATAAGAGTTAAACATCACCTTGGTTATCCAGCTTTTCAACGTGATTTTTCAACATTCTCCATTGTTTTCTAATGCTGTTGGTAAGCTGCTCTCGCACAGTTTCACAAGACAATTCCCACATATTCTCTTTATTTAACTCTCCAATATCTTCCTCTGGGTCTGAAAGCACCTGTAGAAACAGAAATAAAAAGCTGCAAATTGTTTCACCACTCCAAATGTGTGTGTTTATCTAAATATGCGCACAGATTTAATTTATTGAAGAGAAGGAAAATCTTATATATAGGAAAGGATTCTTCCATCCAGGGAAATTTGACTCTCAGGGAGTTCAGTTCCCTGACAGCATAATGTTGAAGAGACAGAAGTGACCTGGCAGTCCCCAGAATCCCAGCATAGAGACAGTGTGTCAGCTAGCAAGACTCACTCACTCTCACACATCTTCAAGCTAGATAAGTTCTGCTGTCAAACTGCAGCAAAAGCTACCCATTAGCTTACTATAAAGCATGAACAGATTAAAGAAAGATTTTCTTCCACTGATAATTAAGTAATTTGTCCCCATCTTATTCTTCTCCATGATTAAAAAAGTCCCACCACATACTGAAGGTATAGTGGAACTAGCACCTCTCTCTCCCACTCTGGGTAGAACTGTGATAATATGACAGACTGGCTGTTTTCATGGCTGTTATGCTGCACAACAGTAAATGATGTGAATACATGGCCAGCTGCCACACTGCACAGTGCAGGCTTCCTTCTAAGAATCAATATGAATTAGTATTTTTAAGTAAAAATGCAATGTTTGGGTTTTCTTGGGGGTTTTTTTTGGTTTTTTATTTATTTTGCAAGGGATGCAATAAGAGTTGAGGTTTCATATCAAAATGCTGAATGAGCCACAAGCACACATGAACTCAGATGTGATGTTTTAAATGAAAATATATTTTCTGACACTCATAAAGCAAATTAGTACCTCTACACAAAATGTTAGTCCATGTACAATACACATTGTGGGATAGACCAAGTCTAAACTTTATTTCTGCAAAACTGGGGTTTTTTGGCACCATTCTTAGTGTTTACATTAATTTGATAAATATTAAAAAAACCCTAAGCAATGTCCCTATCATAAAAACCTATCCTCAGTTCTAGAGTAGCATGAAATTAGAACAGGCATGAAATAGATTAAATGCAAAAAGGAAAAAAAAACCCGAAACACAACAAAACAAAGTCCACAAACCAAACACCATCCTACAAGTCTGCTGAAGTAACTCCACTTGAGACTTGCATCTAAAAAGTACTTCCACTATTCTTCTCCTGGGAATTACTATTGTTTAGTAAGTAGTTGTTCTGTGTAATTCAATCAGTTTGTACTATTACAAGAGAACTCATCAGAAATTTCAGCGTGCACGCTTTTAGTATTCTCTTAGTAGTCTATTAATGCTACAAGAACTAAACTGTTTAGTCTCCCAAGAACAGTGCAGGAATAATTAGATATACTGATTTCCTACATGGTGAATTTTTAAGGAAAAGGCTAACATGCTGTACACTACTGACTACATCATTAAATGTGCATGAAGCCATTCTGTGTAGTATGGGGGCAAGTCATTCAGTCAAGTTAAGAGTTTATTCACAGCTTACAAAGAAGCAGACAGAAAGCGCCTAGTGTTTTTTTTATACAGCACATTCTGGGCCTGGAGAAGTGCACCCAAGATGGCTCAAAAATAAAGGAATTAGTAGAGCAACTTGAACAGGACAGTGGACCTTTTAAAATAGCGAGTACTGTCTTCCACAGAAACAGCACATTCTCAAAGGCTCCATCTATGCACACTCTTATATACTAACATGTACTATTTCCTGTAATGGAAAATGCTTCATACTTTTTTCTGTAGAGTATCCATATTCTCTTAACAGCCTATTGCAAGCACAACACCAATCCTGATGGTTCCTAGGATCCAGCCTTTATGCATGTTTTCTGTATTTCCACTCTCTTATGCCCAGGGACACACACTGCTAAGCAAAAGCTCAGTAAACTTGCTAGATTATTCCCCACTTCATTCTGACATCAAAACAGAACCACAACTTCTAGCAGGGAATCAGAAAATGAATAAAGAAACTGATAAATAATGAATGGGCAGTATACTGTTCCATAAAAATATTTAAGAAATACTTAAAATACAGAAGCAAACAAATAAAACACCCCAGGCAGGCAAATTCCGATATGCATTCCTATACAGAATGACATACTGGTAATTACTGCATGTAAAATTAATTCAAAGAATGTTTTAAGCTTTCCATTGACCGACTGGGAAGAATACACTGGGTATTGTTCAGACGGCAGAACACAAACATGGATGGATTTCAAACACAGCACATGATGTGCAATCCACTGCAAGTCTCACTTGTTTTTCAGTCACTGTCAAATTACTCCAGCACTATACCAAACTATCACAGAGATTTAATTTTAACTGGAGAATACTTACCAGCCCTTCTTCAGACCTCTCTTTAGGTTTCTGTTTCTGTGGTGGGAGAAGTGAAATGATCTCTTTCTTCATTTGTTGAAGAACTTTCTTTAGCTCAGCATTTTCCAGCAAAAGTTGTTTTTGGCGTTGTTCATAGTCACTTAACAGAACTTTGTACATTTCTTCTTCATTTCTGGAAGAAATAATCTTACAGTAACAACATAACAGCCATAATATATGCCTCAATTAATGTTGTTCTAAGACAACTACCTGGCTTCTGTCTTATCAGTCCTCCATGCACCTCTCTTCCCATCAGCTCTACCAACATAATTTAGAACTTCCATAGCTACAAATGAAAAGGATATTTCAAAATGTGAAACGACATGCAAATATATAAATATTCAGATGACATTGCATTTACATGTAATTATTGTAAAGAGACTACAATACCAAAATATCCCCCTCAATCTTCAGACCCCTATGAAACCACATTGCCCTGCTTTAAGCAAAAATTAGATAGTAAAAAAATGAAAACAGATTTTATGTTTGGAAACTCAGAGGGATGTATTCTCATCCTGTCATCTTTTTTTATGCATTTCTTAATGACAACTTCATCCCTATTTCAACCTTTATATCAATGCATCAACTTTACCCTCTTCTGGCAATAGTGTCAGTTTTATCTCCTCTTTATGGTAAGCAATTTCACAGTGTTTCACAAGGTGTTCCTCAAAACAAAGAAACTTCTGTCCACATGTGAATAAAAATCGAAAAAACTAAACCCACCCAGCAACAACAAAAAAACAAACCCAGCATATGACTACAGATTAGTGGTCCAAGCTCAATTCTAGTTAGTTATCAAACAAACTAATTTGTTTTAAAACCCTGTTTTTTGATCTCACTGATAGTTGAACTAGTATTAGCCAACTGGAGTCAAGAATGTGTAAGTTTTGCTGACCTCAGGGTGAGGCTTCTAGAGCTTATTGAACTGACACCTGAAGGCTTTCTGCAGCCAAAATAGGTGTTCCTGCTACCATGTCCTAACCTTGTTTGGCTTACTCACAAGTACTTTCAGAAAACTAAATGAGCAGAAAACCATCTTGGCTAGAACATGAATAGTGTTCTTCTGGTTTAGTGAACTAAATCAGCTTATTAAAACACAACATGCTATACTGCTGGCAAATAGCTGAGCATTGTGGGGGTGGCAGTGGAGAAGAGATGGACTTCCCTGCCACTGGAGATAAATTATATAAAAACACTGTGAGGCTAGATATATATCAAAAAGTATGGGGTTTTTTAGATACATAACATATATATACAAAACCTATTTTCAGCAGCACACCACAAAAAAAACTACATTCATGGTAAACAGCACTGATGAATGTCTTGAACACAGTTTTTGGGCAGTACAACATACAAGTACTTGTGTGATAAAGGAGATCTGATTTTTCCTCATTTCACATAGCACTAGATGGTACATCTGTCTTGGGTTGCTTCTTCTCTAAAATGTCTGATTACTTGTGTTAACCACAAGCAGAGTGTAGTACCTCAAGGGGTAAAAGGTTATGCAATATGCCTTCCTGATGGCAACTGCTGGGCTAACACAGTGTGTAAGATATTATGCAAAATCTTGTGATGGCAGCAGTAGCAAGAAAGTAGAGGAGAAATGGCTCTAGCTTAGAAACTGATTCCAAATAGATTTTCCTTAGTAAGAAAACTTCATTTTGTAAAGATCAGCATTTGGTTTGTGCTTGGTAAATAATCTCATGGAACACAATATAGAATAGTCTTACATAGTCAGTTACCACAAAATACTACACATTTTCTCTAACATTCTAACATCTAAGTAAAAATCTGTAAGAGGAGGGCCACATTGCCTTTGAAGATAAAAATGCTTAAATTTGGTTCTGGTTAAGACACATAATATGGTATTTTGCTGTACTTAAATTCAATGAGCCACTTACCTATCTTCTTGTCCTTCTTATTCATGACTAATTGATGTAAGCGCTCCCTTAATTTGTTGTATTCTCTCTCTTTCCTCTTCATATCATGATTGTGCTGTATAGCTCTACTTGAAATTATGTTCTGTAACTTCTGAACCTGAAAGCAATTCCAATAAAGTGTGTTCCTTCAACTACATAGTACAAACCCAAATATCTTCAGAAAACCAAAAACATGCAGAACAATACACTTATTAAACTGTATTTCCAGTCAAAGTGACAAAAGGAATTAGAAGAACTCTCCCAACCCATTAATTCTGACTTCAGACTTAACTCAAGAGATGTAGTTTCCTTTCAGCAGAAACCTACATCATAAGCAACAGATTTTATTATTACAGTTCCTCTGAAGTACAACTGAATCCATGTTCCAGCAATTCATATAACCTTCTTCAGTGCCTTTATTGAAGGGAGCAAAGAAAGATGTATCTTTTGTTTTCAGCAATTCATGTTCAAGGTCTACGTTTACTCTAATTCTAAAGCATGCTTGATAGGTTTACACTAAAAAATAAACTTCTCTTCCTTGAGGCAGCAGGGTGCTAGAAGACACTCTACTCCATTTGGTCTAAAAGAACACTAAAACATCATAAAGCACATTTTTGACATGTACTATCACTACCTGTGTTGGTTTGGTTCTCTTCTAATTTTCAGACTTACTTACCTTACAAACGTAGATTACATTCAGTATTTTAAGCTGGAACTCTAGGATGTTCACTATATACAGTTAGTGCTGTGATTCCCAACTGTATGAATACATTTATGAACACAGAGAACACTCACAGAAACTTTGGAGCCGCACTCACAGAATCTTAGGAGCCATGTAAAGTACAGTACTAGGAAAGGAGCGCACTGGAAACAAGTCCCACACTAAGCAGTGTCATGGTTGTTGAAGTGTTTCCTGACCTTGATTCTTTCAAGACACTTAAGTTTAATGAGACTGCTTTTGAGCTGCGTTTCCCCCCATCTCACTTCTTTATGGTCTTTTGCTCTCCTCTAACCAAAAAAAGAAAAGCCCCTACACACAAATGTTTGAGTAAGTTATCAAATCCTGTTGCCCCTCCTACTTTTAGGTATTTCTAAACATTCTATGATAAAGCTGTACTCTTAAGTATAGAAAGTCTCAGAAGATTGCACATCTGCATTTCTGCAATACTCTCTACTATATTGTAACTTGGACATATTCCTTATAGAACCTATTTATCCATATGCAACACAAGTTGCCTTGAAAGACAACACTTACCAACACAAAAAACATTCAAAATGAGCAATTACAACACTCCATGCAAAAAAACATTCTTCAATATCTATGTAATGACTCATGTAAATGTACAAAATGACTCACTTCATCCTTTTCATTTTTAAGTAACTGGTGCAAGTTTCTGTTCTTGCTTTGCAGTTGTCTGTCTCTTTCCTGAAGCCCAACTATTTCCCTTTTAGATAATTCCAACTGTTCCTAGAAAAAGTGTTGATAGTCCAGTATCAGTAAGAATTAATAGCAAAAGATTTAAAAAAAAAACCCAAAAAACAACCAATCAAAATAAATAAACCATGCAAACCAAACTGCCAAACTACCTCACTTGAGGTATGGCTTAGTATTTAACAGATATAATCTTACACAGTTATGAGTTTTTCCTTAAGTCAGGATTCCGTAAGCATATCCATACTGGGAGAGTGAGGTGGATCCTAAGCAACCTGTATGAATTCAGGACTGTAATTTTACTGGAACATTTCTCTTAAATAATCAAGGGCACAATTAACAGACATGCAGACTGTGACCATAACAAAACATATGGGACATTTCACATATACAGAGAAGGCTAGGCATATGATCTCATAACAGATGATGCAAAACTAGCATTTCAGAAAATTTTGTCCACAAGTATGAGACTGAGACCTGAAATTGGCCGCTTAAATTACACCCAAACACTATACACAAGCTCTTTTCCTTCATATGCACAGTGAGGGACAAACGTGTAGATATATTTAAGCAACAAGAACTTCTCAGCAATCCACAATGAAATACAGGTAATACAACAGTGGAAGACAAGAGGATTACTATGTGGTACCTGAGAAACCTTACAAGCTGACAGCCAAATTAAATGACCTGGGACTGATGTGGTACTAACAAGTTTCCCCCCTTTCACCTTAAAGCTGTATGTCTAGGGAAAGCAATTGCAGTGTTCTGGAAATTATACGATGTTTGTATATAAATGAGCGCAGTTACACGTGAATTTAATATCACATCAAAATGCTTCTAGATGGATGCCAATCTCAGCAGGACAACTCTGATTTTGAAAATCTACAGCAGTATTTCTCAAGGAGGTAGCGCTGGCCAGTCCAAGTGAAAAGCAAGCCTAAAAAGCACTGAATCATGCACTGAAATATTTTTTCTTTTTTAGTATTTTATTCTCTTGACAGAATCAAGAGAAAGACAAGTCTCTTCCAGTATTACTGCACATCCAAGTACCCATGAAGTAGCACAGTATGCGAGCTTACAATATATCAGCTACTCCACAGCAACTGACCTTGTGCATGTGTTTATGCTGATAAAATGAAGCTTAGTAACATCTGGTTTGACAACAGCTTCTGAGAAATTCTTATAAAGAGACTTTGTAGTCAGATATCAGAGGAATCCAACAACAAAAAAAATACAGAAAAAAAATAATGATAAACTGATAAAAACTGTAATGCACTAGAAGTGTTCCCTTATGCTTTTACTTTTTATAATTATATTGGGAATTTATCTTTTAGAGCTGGGCATATCCTTTTAAACAATACTAAATCATATGAACTGAAGTGTTTAACATTTCCACCCACAGCATACATTAACACTTCCAATCTGAACAGACTTCTCTCTTCCTTGATTAAAGAGGCCATAATTCTAAATAAGGCTTCAGTTCTTTCAATAACTCATATTTCATTAACTTTAAGGCCTTTTCAACTGGAAAAAAAAAGACTTCAAAAAAACCCAAAATGTACATGGAAATACAACCACAGATTAGTACTTGGGAGGAAAAAAAAAAGCCCAAAAAAGCACTTGCTGTTAAGAATGTACAGGACTGCACAATATTGGTGAAATGATCTTGTTTTCTACCTTTAATTTAGCATAGCAGTTCTGTAAGTGATCCATATCACTTCCCAGTTTCAGATGCTGCATTTCTACTTCTTCCTGAGCTCGAAGGTTCTTGTGCTGCAGTGTAAGCAATTCATTCATACAGTTTATGACAGATATTAAATTTAACTCTTTTCCTTTGGACTCCGCATAAATAGAAGGAAAGCCCAGTGTTGTCAATTCCTGGAAGAAAAGGGGAATGGAGGAGGAAGAGATCAATAATGAGATCAAACTCCCACAATTCTACAAAAGACAGCAACAGTATCAGGTGAAATCCTTTATGAAGGGCAAAAATTTAAATTCTACTCCCCACCACCTTGAGCTTCCGAGCACTGAGGAATAAGCCTTCTTAAAACCAGTCAATCTTTTTTACCAGTCAATCTTTTTTACCACTATTGATTTAATGTCACCTGCACACAATCTTCAATAAACAAAAAGATCTAGCTTACCCTATCAATATAGGATATACTCTGTTCAATATTCTCTTCTGTGCAGAAGGCACTGAAAAAGCTGTGCATGTTTTTGGATGAAGGCAGTGGCAAGCGTAGCACTTGTGAGTTCATGCTTGTAGGAGATCTCTTCCTTTCTGAGGTATATTGATATATATTTTTGCTATCTAAAAGTTAAACATTAAGAGACAAATCAGGGCTAATAGTTTAAGACAAATCACATTGAAAAAAATTAAAACCTTATGTACTCAAATTATTATTTACAGAAATCTACAATTCTAGAGCTTAGAATTTCATCTAGAATGACATATATTAAACAACTCACTATAAACTGAAAAAAGGATAGAATTCCACTGAAGATTTAAAGACTCAGTAACATTAAGGTATTGTATCATTTAAATTTTACTCATCCACCAAGAAAAAAGTAACCAAACTTTTTTTGCTTATTGACTTGCTACAACACAATTTTTAAAATTACTTTTTCCTATACAGGTGCAAGAGATGTGCATTTAGTGAAAATTCTTACAGGATGTATGGTATCCTTATTCCTATTAAGTGTATGCTCCTCCACTAGGCAGAAATAGACAAGAAAATATTTACTTCTTTAACAAAATTGTAAGCAATTTATGAGGCGAAAGAATACAGAGCAAGTAAAGAAATCTCTGAAAACATGAGATATGGTGATAGGTGTGATTAAAAAAAAATAAAATATGATTGAAGAGTCTTAAAGCCTTTCCATATGTGTGATAGATTAGTACTTTACAATAGCATTTCTGTAAGGATTTCTGTAAGCACTTTTTGTACTGTATGTTATTTAACATTCTGTTTAACCAGTCAAATGTCCTGCACAAAATTCCAATTTCCTTCTCTTTAGCAGCTACAACATCGCTGGTAAAATTAGCAAATTCACTAAATTCACAATATTACCCATTTACCTGATGACAGCACTGGCACAGTAATAGTCTTCCAATCTCCCATAGCAACAAAGACAGGCAGGGTACCTGAGCAACTGGTTCAGTGGTTAAGTATTCTGTACAACTGCTGGCAACGTGGGTTACGTAGGCATCTCCTAAAATAGCAAGAGCATTTTAGATTAACAAAAGCAGCTAATACAGCTAGGAGATTACAGCAGGCACAAGAGAGGGACTGTTGAACTTGAACCATGCAAGATTTTTCTATATATTTACATAGCATTTGGAGCACAGTAAACTGTGCAAAATCAGCAAATATCATACTGTAAAAGCAATGCACCTATCAATATTTAGCCTCTAACTTAACCATCTTGTAAACCATTAACTAAAGCTAAAATACCATGCACACATGAAAATAATGACTCACTCTACAGATAACTCAGTTGTTTCTGTTGATGTACATCAGAGAAAACACAGCAGGACAAATATTAAGTATTTTCTTGCCATATAACCAGGAAGCAATTTTATTAAAGTAAACTTCTATGAAGTTTTAATATAAGTCTAAAGTGGGATTATTACTTACAGGGAAGTGTTATAAAGGCCCTAGAGAAGATATATTGGCAGGGAGCAAAGGAACATCTAATAAATATTTAACTACCTAAATTAATTTATACATTTAGTTATATTGCCTTTCTCTGGCAAATTGCTTGCTTCTGTGCAGAAATTCCACAATTTTTGAAGAAAACAAATAGGAGAAGCCTTACCATGCTGGCAAAACCACTCAGTACAGCACTGTCCCTCCAGAAACCAAAGGAAAGCCACCCGCTTGTATGAAAGAACAACTGATTGTCCCCTCACCCTACCTCCACCACACAGTAAGAAGGCACATAATAGCATTAATTATCTCACTGCTGGAAACTTTAAATCCAGATTGGATGCTTAAGATTTGGACAGCACAACCCATCAGCTGTTATGGGAACAACAATGATACTTCAGGGAAAGAACCTTTCCATCTGACAGGAAAGAAGGCCTCTTTGTTTTAAGCAACACTTCAGAACAAAGTCTCAAGTCTTTTTTAGATGGACTCTGTAGACTTTTGGAGCACAGGGATGTTCTCCCTCAACACCCTTCTAATGTTTCAATAAACAGACTCGGGGTAAGCAGCTTCTAAATTTCTGACACCAAAACATATTTTTATCACTGTGGAAAAAGCTATCATTTGAGGAGGGGGGAAAAAGGGAAGAGGGGAAAAAAGTGTGCTGTTACCCATAAGGTCTCTTAAGAACACAGACAGTAAAAATCCTCGTCAATATTACAAAGCATAGAACACAATGTTCAAAGTAACACCAAGTTTTTAAGACATCATACTGGTGCACAGTCATCTTATGGAATGCTCAGCACTAAAAAAACCACTAAAAATGTATCCACATGGATGAATATTTCTCCAAGCTCACAAATTTGTGTGGAAAAAAAGGTAAACAGCTATTCCTCATATGTGATGTAATTTAGTAGTTCCTGAAAGTTTTCCTATCTGAAAGTATGCAAAAGCAGCAAGAAAACACAGGCAATACAACAATCTAGTTGCTGTTCTTGTTTAGCCAATGGTTTTTTCTGCTTTCTCTCTGCACATATAAATGTATGCACATTTTTCCATTCCCCCCCCCCCCATAAAACCAAGATGTCCAGAAATGAACTAAGTAACTGTGCTTTTAAAAGTGGAATTCAAAGTCAAGCTAAGCTTTAAGAGGACACACTTCTAACATGTTAGTTTCATTTCAGTTGGATCCACTGAATAAATGAATGTGTGAACATAAGGGAAAAAGGTGGCAAATTAAGGTAGAAGTACACTCTCATTGCTGACATCACAATCCTGCATTCTAGTAAGACATTTCAAAAGGTTCTTATGAACCTCAAGACACACAAATGCCATTAAGGATGTTGGAAAGTTCACAAAAATACTACTCACATTTCAGATACACCATTACTTCCAAATAAACTGGCTTTTATTCTGTAAGAGACTGCATACCTATTACAAGATTTTTATCATCTGCATTCCCTGAGCATACGTATTATCAACCACAGGTCTCTCTACACTGACAGTACTATTCAGAGAGCATCTGTCACCCCAAACAATGTTTGACTGGAAGCAGAAACAGGACTAGTCCCAGTGTGCAAATACAGTGGTTCTCTAAACTGGAGCCCTGCAAGCCACATGCAGATTCACTCAGTGCAGATGCTTTAGCAAAACTACTCTCTAGTGAGAGCCTGGTTAACAACAGGACACACAGAAAATTAACACACAAACCCAAGCTCAGAGGGATGTCTAGTGAGGACAAAGAATACAAAAGAAGTACAATAAAGTCCAGACAATGCAACTACACCCTTCTCTCCACCTTGAAAGCTCTAGAGCCTTTTGTCTTGAGAAGAACACTTGCAGTCCACTGCACACTGTTGAATACATCAGACTAAAAGCCACCTTCAGCAATTTCCAGATTTGAAAGGCACCAAACTCAAAAACTTCCTTCAACTGCTAGACCACTACTCCAAAAGATCTCAAATTATTATGGGTCATCAGACAAGTGCAGTAGCTTTAAGAACTACTAATTTCAAGGAGTGGTCAGCACTTTATACTTGATTCATCTTTACATACTGTATTTCAAATTAACATTCAGATGTGCAGAACAATTCTGTGTCAGCTGCAAAAGATAAAGGCTTGCAGCATGCAGTCTCATGTTAAGATCATGTCATCAGCTCCACATGGCTTCTACTGCCAGTTCAGCACCTCAACAATGACCTCTAAAGCTATCTAGTCATTAATATCCATCAGATACATTTCCTTCCCAGTGTAAGCATTTTCTCTGGAGCAACATGTCTCAATATAGCCTCACTGAAGTATGCAAGAGCTAAAGATGAGCATTCCTGATGAAGACAGAGTTGATGTGCAATTAATTTAGATACAATGTATTCAGAAGGGGACCTTTTGTACACTCCAAGGCTCTCTTAACATACCAGGGAATATACTCATATAGAGGATGAAAATGCATTAGTCTGGAGCAATATATCATGTAATTAATGGAAAAATAATAAAACAAGACATAAGACTGAAAAGTACTTTAGGGACTACCTGGGCTATTCTAGTCAACAGAAAAGGCTTTACCAAACAAAGTAGCAAAGAAGGTTTTGTGTCTTTTTCCTCCCCTTCAACGCTGGTTAGAAAAAAATGCAATAGCAAGCAAAAACCTAATTTGCTGCGTCCCAGTATCTCATACTAACGTCAAAAATCTCACTGACTGGAGGTAGAAGAGAAAACCACTGAACAGCCAAAACCGCTGTAACTACGGACAGATTTTCCCTTTTTGCCCATTCCCTGTACATAGGGATTTATTACAGTTACTTCCCTAGCAGGTTCAATGACTTGTCCATAAACTTGAAAAAAACCCGTTTTCTAGATGTAATTGTGCCAATTGGCAGCGTCACTTCCTGTCCTAAGCAAGAAATTCCTGGAGAGGACAAGACATGGATGGATTGTCCAAAAATGAGCCTCTGGAACCCTATTTCAAATGCATGAACATACCAGCAGAACCATCTTGCTGTAAAAAGAAATCTAAGTATCAAACAAAAGAACCCCAACACATACCTCACTAAAATCACAGAGAATGTGATTAATACCAAAGAAGCAGTAACCAAAACAAGGCACACAAGTGCTTTTTGGAACAAGTGAAGTACAAAAAAACCCCAAAGAACATAAAAAAAGGTGTTGTCATGGTAATAACATACCAGAACCAGAAATATTTCCAGAAACTCCTAGATAATTCACTAATAAATACATACTTGTTTTCAAGAACAAGTTTAGATTAAAGTTCAAAAATAGTATATTTCACAAAACAAAAGAGTTGAAAGAAGTTGTTCTTAACTACTGTTTTCTGTTTTAGGGAACAGGGGAGGGACTGACAATAAACATGCTATGATTTAAGACAGAAATCTGATTAAGTAAGCCTGAGTTAAGGCCATATCAAAACTTGAAAAATCAAAAGCAGCAAGCAGTAGAATTACAAACTTAACACTGTGCAGCATACTTAAAATTTCTAAATATTATGCCTAAACTTGAAAAGGAGCACTTGTAACTGGGTTTGTAAGAGTCACTCAGACAACCAGCAGAGAATCACTTGTCACAGCACTGTGCTGTGATCGTATTGCACCATCTGGTCATCTCTAACCTAGACAGGGCGGGACACAAGTTGAAAATGCAGTATCTGGTGACCCAGAAGACTTTTAAACCCCCAGTGTAGAGAGGATATGGAAAGGAACCTCTGGAGAGGTGCACTGTCTTGGAAAAAAGATTGAAAAGTCAGTATCAACCAGAAATTGTCAAACATTCCTTCTCTGTATATTTCAAATACTACTACAAATTGTCACATGCATATGTTTCAACTTGCAAAATTGTGGGGGCGCGTACTTAGCATTTCCTTAAAGGCCAATGTGATTTTTTTTTTCCTACTAAAACAATACCCAAAAGGAGCTGTGAAGCTGTTTAAAGCTTTTATCTAGTAATCCACAGATGTCACACAGATGGTTTTTATCCGGATAGACACAAGGACACAAAAGTGTAGGTAAATTTAAGGTACACTCCAGTCATGACATTGTAGGTTTACATATATATCACTGATAATGTAATGACATAACTTGTTTTAATTCATGTAATTGCCTGAAAGTCCCTGCATTTCCTCCCTTGGGTTTTGACATTTATTCTCTCTCTACAGAATTTTTAATAACAGTTTATAATTAAAGCACTAATATGTGTATCATATTCTAAGATAATTGTATAGTTCAAAGCATTTCTTCCTCTAAAAATCTATTATAGTTTTAGTGACCTTTATTTAATATTGTAGCTTTAATGATGGGTCTTACAATCAAACCAGACCCCAGATTTTTTCTCCCACACTTAGAATAACAATTAAATTGCCACAATTTTGTATGAGCTTCAAAATGAGGGTGAGGGAATCCCTGCACTTATCCACACTCTACGGAAACTTCAAGTAATGTCACATTTCTAGCATTGTCCAAAGTAATGTGAAAAAGCAAGTTAAATCACCCAGGCTGCAGGTATCAAGTCTCTGCTTCACTCTGAATGCATCATACTTGGAAAATCCCAAGTGTATTTCTCCATTCTATTTTACTTTAAAAAAACCCCACAAAACAACACCCCAAAAAAACCAACCAAACAAATTAAAAAAATTATCAAGGGTTTTAAGAAAATAAATATTCAATCTTCTCAATCCATGTAACCCGTACAAGATTGTACTCTCACACCTGATAAAATTCAGTGTTCAATGACTGTGCTGTCATGGTCTTTGCCTCAATCACTCAGGTTACAAGGGATATTATCTGATCTAGTACCTCAAGATTCAACTCTACATTTTACATAGACTACTGAAATTCTGTTAATTCAATCACTGAAAGAGTTGAAACATGAGGAAATGTTTTACCTGGCTCCAAAATTCCTACCCCATTTTGAACTAACACAATGGATTTCACATTAGCATTTTCCTATCACTAAACAACAGCTCTACTGTTAATCTTCAAAATTGAATTTCTCTCTTTATATTTACAAACAACTTACTACACGTAGCTGGAGCAGAACATCCTGTTACCAAATCTCCCCATTTCACAGACAAGAGAGAAACCTCAGAAACTGTCGTCTGCATGTCCTCCTCATCTTCCTGAGATCAACTTTAGCCAGACTCTATAGCTTGCCTGTCTCTGCAAGCAGACAACTTTTTAAAAGAAAAAACCAACCAAACAGAAGCCCAGAAAAAGACAAACCACCACCTTACTAGTTTCTAAAGTTGGTGAGATATTTACTGGGCTGAGCCAGAACTGGCATTCCAGACATCAGAAATCACAAAACTCACAAGTTTCAGTAGCATGTAACCTGCAAGTTAAATCAGGCATGGAATGCAAGAAGGCAACTATAACTAATGTCTCTAAAGACTACCAGGGAATTCAAGGAATATTCCTCATGCAAATTCTAGGTTTCTGTTAATCAAAATGTGTCACAGAACAGACTTGGTAACGGCAAATAGGACTGGTGAAACGTCAGCATACCTTCTGGGGAAGGAACATTAACAGGTCTGCCACAGTACTCTGGAAGAAGAAATAATCCAACACACTTGGGCAAGACACCATAATTGGATTTTCAAAAAGCTTTTCACAATGTTACCTCCAAAAGCTCTTAAACTAAGACATCAGAGGACTTATTAATGACCAGTTATAAATAGGGAAGGGCAAAGTTTAAGAATAAGTTAAAAAAGGGTGAGGGGAGCATATGAAAGTCCCAAAAAGACAAAAATTAGAGTCTCAAAGGGGTCTGTGCAGGCATCATTTTGGTTCAGTAAATTTGAAAAGGTAATGGACAGGTGATGTACTTGTGTACTATACAGAGTTATTCACAAAAATAAACACCATGATTGAATGACAAACTGTAGAAAGTTGCTCTCATACTAAACAAATAGATGATAAAAATCAGCAGCTGAAATTCCTTGTTCACAAATGCAAACTAACACAATGAAAAAGACAGCTCTGCTCTGTACTTAAACCAACAGTCTCTAGTTAGGCATTATCATGCAGGAAGAGATCCCAGGGTTACTATGATCAGTCCTCTGGAAATAGCAGCTCACAGGCAGTTAACAGAACATGGGACCAGAGGACAGAAAGAGACCATCATTATGGCTCTGTATGAACACTAAGCTTCTCCAGCTTAAAATACCGCACACAGGTACAACCTTCCCTGTAAAAAAGGCAAAATGGACCTGAATACCATGCAACAAGGTCAACTAATGCTTTCATACAAGAAACTAATAAGGTATGACTTTTCAGGTAGAAGAGGAAACAGCTAGCGAAATGGACCAACATACAGAAAACACTCATTGCTTCTTTTAAAACTGCAGTAATAATGAGCAAAATTAAACATTCACTGCAAAAGATGGAAAATAAGGCCATTTTTCCATACAAAACACAGTTAAACAGTGGACTTGCATCACCATAAGGTGCTGGGAATACTAAATACACAACCTGCCTCTAATTCTTTGAAAAACATCCATCAGCAGTTATTAAATTTTCAAAGACAGATACAACCTCTGCCCAGAAATCCTTCAGCTCCAGACTGCAGTATACTGGGAGGATACACAGATAAAAGCACTGCTGTACAAGCAACCTATACTTACCATCTTTTCCTTAGCATCTGCTGCCAGTTTCAGAAACAAGATACTGAACCCAATGAGCCTGGTATTATTCTCTCCTATGCTCTCTCCAGTCCAAATTATAACTGATAGCACCACAGCTTTCTGCTCCCCTCACCAAGAAAAACCTTCAAAATAACATCTTACCCCCTAAACATTTGTAATTTGAAATACCCACTGATTGTATCAAATAGCCTCCCCAGGTCTTCTTTCTAAGTTCACTATTAAAATTTATCTAGTACATTCACATTTTACTTCGACTGTCTCCTATTTTAAGTCATTGCCCTGAAATTCCTATCATACCTTGGCAGCCTATGGAGCCTCGCGTAACTATTTCACTGACGGCACAGCAAGCAGCGGGGCATTCTACATAAACAGGGGATGCAGTAACACTACAAACTGGTCTCGCATTACGATTTGATCTTCAAACTGAAGCGAGCTTTGCTGCAAGCGAATAAAATTTTAAACGAGATTTAAAAAACCGCCCAGGTCATCCACGGAACTTGTGCTCTCACATCACGTGAGCCGAGCAGATACAAATTCCCTGACTCAGTAGAAAAGCTTCACGGCTCCCACCTCCGAGCATCTGCCGCTTGTGGCTCCGCAGGGACAGCAAAACACCGGGCCTTTGAGGCGGAGGAGGAACAGCCGGCAAAGCCCCGCCGGACCGCAGCTCTGCCTGGTGCCTGCGGGTCAGCCGGAGCCTGAGGGGAGGGAGCGCGTGTCAGAGCCCGCAGCGCGGCCGGGGCTGCTCCCCCGCACGGGGCCCGGGGCGAGCCCAGACCGCGGCAACGCCGAGCCTGCGGCCGGCAGAGCCCGGCGCGGCTGCGGTGCCTCAGCACCGCGGTACCTCAGTCCCGGTGCCCCCGGTGCCTCAGCACCGCAGTACCTCAGTCCCGGTGCCCCCGCGCCCCGGCCGCTGCCCCGCCGGCCGCCGCCCGCCCCGCCGTTACCGCCGCGCGTGGGGCGGGACGCGGCCCCGCCTGCCGCTCCTCCCGCGCCGCTGCTGACGGGGTGGAGCCGCCCGCACATCCCCCACCTGCTGCGGCCGCAGAGGCGAGAAGGAGGAGCCGCCTCCCGAGCCGGCCCTAGTCCACTCCCGGTGTGGCCCCTCGGCGGGCCCTGCGGGGTGAAACCCCCGCCTCGCCCCGCCCCGCCCCGCCCCGCCGCCATTGGCCGGGCCGTTGCCGGGAGACGGGCACCCGCACCTGCTCCGTGCGGGCCGGCCCGGCCCCGGCACCTGTGGCGGCCCCGGGCGCTGCGGGGGGATGACGGACAGCACCGCTGCTTTGGCGCTGGAAGGAAGGAAGGTGTGATACGGTCTCTCTCCCCGGAGCCTTCTCCAGGCTCAGCAACCGCAGCTCTCTCAGCCTGCCTGCACAGCAGAGTTGCCCCAGCCCCCCGATCATCCCCCGTTCCCGCTCTAACAGGACATCTTTCCTGCGCCCCGGGCCCTAGAGCTGGGTCCGCTGCTCCACGTGGGCTCTCACCAGGGCAGAGAGGGAGAATCACCTCCCTCGACCTGCTGGCCATGGTTCTTCTGATACAGCCCAGGGCAGGGTTAGCTGAGCTGCTCTGGGCTGTGAGCACACAGTGTTGGCTCATGTCCAGCTTTTCATCCAGGAGAAGTCCCAAGTCCTTCTCCACGGCTGTTCACAATGGGTTCTTATCCCAGCCCCGTATCACGGAAATGCCTCCCTGTGAAGACCTCACGGATCTGACAGCCCTCTCTGTGTCTGGGAGCGATGGTGGAGGAGCAGCAAGATATCAAGTCTGGCACATGCCTTACTGCCCCTCAGAGAACATCAGTTAAACTGTCTGACAGCATACCACTAAATATGTGATGATACGTAATGTGTGGCCTTTCAGAATTTGAATTTTCATCAAAATGTATTTGCAGGTTAATAAACAGTAATTTTCACTGTTATCAACCTTATTCTGTTATGGGCGCTTTTTTTAAGATGAAATCACCAGAACAGGTTCTGCCGAGGGGAAAACGCCATTCTAATACAGTAAACAATTCAATTTTTAGTGATTAATGAGAATATTCAGCTCCATTCTCTGCACACTTACCTTTAATTAATGGTCCAATATGCTCTTTACATTTAGCTTTGAGGAGAGTATTTTGCTGTAGGACTCAATGCAAGTAATCACAAACATCTAAACAAAGTAAAGGGAAGAGATTGAGGATTATTATTGTCATTTTTTAAAAAGCTAGGGTGCTACTGACCAAATCAAGAAATGAAAAAAACCCCAACAATTACTGATAGAAAAGAGGCTTAAAATGCAGTAGACAAAATGACTGTTATGACTGGAAGGACACCATCATGGAGAAATCACAGCAATTAGGATACAGAAGATTTATTTTTAATAGATTGTAATTACATGCCCTGTCTTAAACTCAGTTATTCACCAAAGTTGGCAAATTCTTATTATTTTTTTTTAGTATTTTCAGTATAAGAAAGTGGTAACACAATATACAGGCAGTACATTAGCATTTTCACTGTCAGAGTCACCAAGTGGACATGCAATAATGGATGGAATAGTGAAAGAAAATGAACCTTGTAGGTTTTCCTGCCACAAACATAGCTGTGATAAACCTCCCTATGTCTCTAACACACTGCTTGCTCTGCATCCAGATTGTTTTTCATTCAACATTTCTGGTTTTCAAAGGTCAGCTTGAGAAGGAAAAAATGCTGAATAAGGTCAAAATCAGCCTTGCAAAATTCTCAACCAAATTTAACTCCCAGGAATGAAATACACTCCTGTCATATAGTTTGGAAGTAAAGCTATATCTGTCTTTTATGGGCAGACTATAACTACCTTTCCAGCCAGAGGAAAGAGAATATGGGGCTGGTAAACTCACTGTTTCTTTCTGTATTGGAAGCACGGTCTATCAGCTTGCAGAAATACTGATTATTGTTTTGGCTTTTATTACTGTTGCAAAAACACTAATAAACATGTTTAGTAACTAAATTCTTTTTAGTGTTATTTAGGTCATAGGAAATCATTCCTTGCAGTGCAGAAGAAAGCTTTCATTTTATGACTCAAGTTAATTGAAGACTTTGCACCTTTATACATTAGCTTTGCTGCAGGTGCACTCCTATGAGGAAGCAGAGTTTTACACAATATAATATGTGAGTGATAATGGCAAGCGGGACAACAGACCTTTTTCACAGGAAGGATTAAGCTCCTAGAGCTTTAAAAGATAATACAAGGGATGGGTGGTGCTGAATTCCCTTTGTCCATTTGATCTTAGCAGCTGTTCCTGAAGTTGATGCTATTCAAAGGAGAACTCCCCAAGCACTCTGCTGTGCATCATGGATCGGGTTTGGTTTATGTTTTTTTAAAAGGCTGGCCAGGAAATGAAAAGCCTTTGTGAGATGCATTCAGGCAAGAGTGTCAGAGCAAATTGTACCTTATGAAAAAGTGTAGCCCAACACAATCCTTCACTGATAATCCACCAGTTTGGTATAACACAGTCTTTGTAAACTTCAGTGAGAAGTAAAACACACCTTTCTGCAGTGGTTCATAATAGGGTGACATAAGTAGGATTTTGCTGTAGGGAAAGGGTGGTGTCATTGAAAGTTTTGGATCCTAAGGGATACAGTAAAGGATAACATAAAATATTTCCTGTGCTCTCTTGAGTAACATCATAAATATCCTGTAGATATTCTACAGGATCCTGTGGATGTCAAGTCTTCAACAGTAATGCAAATATTAAGAATATGATTTCTTAAACAGTTTTTTTCCTTTTTTACTGGGTTTGCTTTAATCTAATCAATAGAATGATATGGAGACTCCTTTCTTTTTGCTTTATAATTCAGCAGTTTAAAAAAACCCAAACAACTTTTGTTATTTCATAGCTGTTCCACTCTGTCATACAGACTATTATCCATTAAATTAATTTTGGATCTATTTCTTTTAGAAACATATTTTATAGAATAAATTATTAGAGAAATTTTGAAGATGTATTTATAATTTTTTCATTGCAATTCTTTGTTAAAAAATGGGATTAAGAATTATAACAGGAAAAAATATTAAAGAATGAGAGGAAACTAGTTGCTTTGTGAAATGAGATATACAAAATACCTGTAAAAACTTAAAGTCAAGCTAAGTTAAGCTATGATATGAACAGTAGGGCAAACAGGCTCCTACAATTCAGAAAGAGCCGTACTGATCCACAGTTCGTTTGCATTTCAATTCAAACTCATCTTCTTAAGTACATTCAAAAATGCTGTTTGCTGGAGTGGTTTCTATAGCAGTGTCCTGCTTGATTACAAATCAGCAGGGCTGATGAACCCTGGACTAGCAGAAGCTCATTAAAATGTCTGATCCTGTTATGCAATAGGCCAGTGGCAGCCTGTGACTCCTTTATTGTCTCTTGGTGTAAGAACTGTGTCTCGACAAAGCCCAGCTCATGGGGCTTTCATGTCTCTTTGTGGACATGCATAAAAATAACCTCATAAGCCAGCCTGTGGGTTATGCTGTGCACCAGTAAGCACTTTAGGGTCTGGTCTCAGTTCCAGCTTACACATTAGAAGCTCCAGTCATGCAGTGATCTTAAGAGATACCTCTGGAGCCCATTGGAGGCTCCAAATATGCAGAGACCTAAAGTAGGATACAGGAATTTACATACTGAAGCCCATCTGTGTGATCCAGTCCTTCCTCTCCCCGAAAGCCCCAGTACATGAGAGTCACTTGGCTCAGTATTTAAAAGACATTTAACTTTTTTTCTGTAAGTTTCCTCTGTTCTTGCACTTGGACTGTGAGATTTCAGGCTAATCCCTCTTAGATTTAAAAAAGTAGAGAAGAAAATATTTATGTTTCCCCACGGGTTTGATCAAGGACACCAACAGTCACAAAAATGTCCTTGGGATGTGATGGTGTTACCTGTAACAACATGTACCTATAACCTGTATCCCCCACCCACATCTTCATGCCGAACCAGAGCCATGGAGAGCAAGCTAAGCATCAGGGATCCAAGGTGGTGCAACACAAAAAGGATGCCAACTCCACAGAACAGAAACCGCAGCCAAAACTTTTGAACAGAAGTGCCTAGGGGTGAGCGACAAGATGCCAAATAAATCATGGGTTGTCACTGTTTCACTGTTCCTCCCCAAACTTGTCTATACAGTTATGCTTTGCACAGTCCCTGGTTTTTATTGCACCTTTATCTCAGCCAGTTCAGCTCATTAATTCTAATTGTTATTTTTTTGTTGTTGTTGGGCTAGAGTTCCAACAACTGAGCAAGCGAATTCATTCACAGAGGGTCCCACATGTGCTAGAGCCAGTACAAGGCAAACCAGGAGGGGAGAGAGGGAAAAGAAAGAATGGGGAGAGGAATGGAACTCTCCGGCTTTAGTGTCAGTGAGGCATTACATACTAATCCCTTTCAGGGAGCTACACCAGTACATATCTCTCTCTGCAACCTTATTTCTGGTTAAACACTTGAACAGTTATTTACATCATTTAACTATCTCCACACATGACATGGGTACCATAGGCACTCAGATTTTCCTTCCCTTCTGGGAGGAACACACCAGGTAAGCTTTCATTGGATTTACCCCAAAGACCTTTGGAGGAGGATAAAACAACAGATGGCTACAGTGCCTGCAGCAACTCAGGTTCCTTTCTGAAATCATTCAGACTATTAATGGTTCAAGGGACCTCTTTCATGAGGAAAGGAGCAGCACAGACAATGCCACTTAGCTCAGGTGTGTTGAAGAGTTTCAGTGATGCAGATACTTCATGACAAATTTTAGTAGCTACAGCAAATTGTGCCATGAAACAGCTGTTCTTCCCACCCTGTCCTGTACTACACATACATATTCAGAGAATATGTGCAGTATTTTGCATGTCTGTTTTGATCTCTGTCTGAAAAAAACACACAAAAATTTGTTCAACATCTCACCCTCATGAAATATCACTATAGGCAGGGCTAAATGTCACTGGATCTTGTGCATCTAACTGCTCTCCTTCATTAGGACAGCTGCTGATATAGTTGTGCAAATGCCATTACCAAACACTAAGGCACTCAGAAGCGTTTGAGATTGTTGAAGTGTGTTTGTAAAGGAGGAAGAGCAAAAAGTAGCACCAGGGAAATAAAGAGAAGCTCCCACAGGTTGAGAAAAAACATTACAATATCATTTCCGGAGAAAGCAGTGAATGAAGAGTATTAATGTGGTGTCCGCAGGAACAGTGTGTGGTTTATCTGATCTCTTCCCCATCATGAAAACAAGCCTTTTTTATTTTCCACAAATAAGCAAATCTGTGTCATAGTTCAGCACCCCAAAATAAGCACAGAACCCCAAACTCTGAAGGATTATCAGAAAACAGGGAGCAGGAGTGGTGTTCATTTTAAACATGTGGGAACTGAGGCATCAAAGTAATAAGTGTATTTTCTGGGAAATCCATTCCCCAACCAAGGGCTGTAGTTTGTTTTCTTAACTCTAATTTCAGATCATTAGGACATTAAATGTCAATAGAAATATGCCCCTGACACTCTCAGCTGAGTTTACCATTCATTTAGCCATCCTACAGAGCAGCATGGGCCTCGGAGCTACCAAGAGTGACACTGCATGCAAATACAAATCTCCTTCCATGAGAAAATTTACTTTGTCATCATTTATTGACTATAAAAAGAATTATACACGTCAGAAGAGAAGAATGAAAACTTTCACCCAGTGCTACTATAAACCATACAGTGAAATGTTTCAGAAAATAAAATGTCTAGAATAATATTGTACCACAACACAGTCCGTTCAGTCTGATGCCCGCAAAGCAAAAATGTCAGAAAAGCAACATAACATGATCATTTCAATCCTGTATCTCTGTAGCAGGTCTCTGACTAGCTTGCAGAGCCATTAAACTCCAGCTATCCACACAGATCACAGCTGATGCTCTTGATTTTAAGCATCCTCATCTGCAAGTAGTTTCAAACAATGCCTCTCCCAAGAGAGATGCTTCATGTCACATCTCTGGAGTATAATCTGAGCTAGGGTGACTTAAAGACACTTAAATCAAAATCCTTTCTTTTTTCATTTAAGATGAGGTCAGCAAAAGCATTAGGAAACAATTGTGTTTGTGATACTGTATTACCCTTCAGTCTGGCAAATGCTGATACACAAGTGCCTATGTACAACTTGAACTCCACGTGCACAAGTGCCATCATCTGTTAGGAAAAAAAAAAAAGTAAATTTCAAGACATTACCAGCTTAAAGGAAACTATTTAATGCTTTAGCAAAAGTGCAATATTCAAGTTAATATCTTAAAAATAAAATCAAATACTTCTGGTTTAAAATAATTTTTAAGGACAATAATATGGAAATGAGCAGTATCTCTCAGCTCTGTCCAGATGTGCTGTCTCTGCAGATAGCTGGCCTGTCTCTTGCAGGCTCTGACTGCAACAGAAATGCAAAGGCAAACGCAAAAATGAAGAAAATATTTTTATATCTAAATTTTTAAAGAGAATAAGAAAATCTAGGTAACGTGAGTTGTTTTCTTCTTAGTTCTTAATCTGAAACCTGCACAAAGAAACTTCTCATTCTCTGGCATCCACAGGTTAAACATGACAAATACAGCTAGTACAATAGCTCTCTGTCCAGAACTGGGAAGACAAAGATGAGTAACTTGTTCTTACCAGCCTCTAGGGTAACATTTTAAGAAAGGTTTTCTGTTATTTAGAGTGAGCTGCTTTAAAAAGAGACTGAGGCAACAAATGGATCTTTAAATATGTTCTTAAGTGAAATCATTTTTGTAAAATTGTTAACAGAAGTTGCATTCAGCAAACACTTGAACGTTCCACTCCCTAATCTTAGGTTATTTCTTTGAATATCTGCAGGAACAACATCTAATGTTGTATGCTGGGATCATGGTAACAGCTGTGTTACACACCTCATCAGTCACTGTCCTGGCTGTGACGGGTGCTCTAGGACACTTAGATTGTTATTATATCAGGTCCCTTTTAAATGAAAACTGGTACATTTGGATTTACAGTAAGTCAAAGAATGTCCTTTTGAAATGAAGCCAAAGAAATCTTTTTAAACAGCTGGGGTGGAGCACACATTAAGAAAAAGAAAAAAAAAGGTATTCTTTCAAATAAATATTATCACGAAGCATGCTGGAGAAGTTTTGTTGTCATGTTGAAGTCTCTTCAACTGCTGAAAATTGCAAAAGAAAAATTCTGAGTCATGGGAATTTTGTTTTAGGTTCAATCATAAATTATGCTGTTATTTCTGACTCCACATCCACAGAGCTGACAGTTACCTTTCCCTGGTGACTAAAGTACACTTCCTGGGTTTTGAAAGGCAGTTGCAAAATGACATTAGGGATCCCTCATCTAGAATAAAGCAATCTTGATTTTAATTTCAAATATCCAGTATTTTGTGTGTGTGTGAAATTGTCAGTAGAAGAAGGAACATGTGAGGGCTTCATAAAGAAAAAAATACCCCTCTATTTCCCTCTTATACCATCTGTAGGAAAGGGGAAAACTTCTTTTTAGTGGTACAGTGAGGTGCTAGTATGTAACACCATTCTCTGATTTAGTGCAAAGTTTTAAAGCAGAGGATTTAAGACATTACTATCTGGAGTTGTTTTCTTCACCTCTTGCTGGAGGTGACTGCCTCTGGAATATCAAGAAGAGCAGCTAAGAAAGGAATGTCTATTCCTTCCTGACAGAGTTGCCTCCTGGAAATGAAAACACCACGGTATGGCTGCATGGCACAGACAGCGAGGGATGAGCGGTATTGGTGTGTGGAAAGCTTGCACAGGAAAATGTCTGAGGAAAAGCTGGGAGCAGAGGGGCTCACAAATGGCATTGTTGCTCACACTTTCTATTACTAGAGCAGGGCTTTGTGCCAGCTCCAAGTGGGAATTTAATCGTGGAAAGCATCAGTGTGAGATAGGACACAGATCTGGTGTCACAGGATGCAAATGTGTGGAGGCTTTGGGGCAGTGCTACACCCTGTGTTTATCTCAAGGGGAAAAGAAAAGCCCTTTCAGAGGGGAAGGCTGCAGAGCAATTATGGGAACACCTCAGCACTGCACTGTGTCCTGAGAGTCCCAGGATCTCCCTGTGGGCTTCTAGAGATAACAGATCTCGAGGAGCTGCACACAGAGCTGGGGATGGTAAAGAATACAGCAATACATGTCCCATGATTCTGCAGAGGGAGAATTGGTCTGGTTTCAAGCACATATATATATACGGTTTAAAATATTAAAAGCAATAAAGATATTTTAAAAGGAAGATAACCCAAACATACTTATAGAAAATTTTGCAATTTTTAAACATTTTTTTTCTTCTAATCCTAATGTCTCTCTGACATTCAATTCTGAGCTTGTTACTGACAGAGGCTCTGAGCTCCCCTGCAGCCTCTGCCAGCTCAGAACCACAGTACCATGACCATCTCCCCAGTTCAGGTGTCTGAAGATTTGGGGGCTAATGTTAGGTCATTTGTCTCTTCCTCTTTTCCTAAATAATGCCTAGATATTCTGCATGATGACAATGTAGATTTGAAATTGCTTTCCTTGAGTCAAAACATAGGGGTATCCTGCCAGGGCCTTCAAAGGGAGAGACTGGTGCTGTGATTGCTGCTGGGAAGAGACTCTGAGCAGGGAGGGAAGTCAAATGTCTAAACACAGTAAAATCCATTAATAATTTCAAATCTAACCGCTTATTTTCTGCAGAAAATTGCACATAGTGTTGCGATTTAAACTCCCCTCTTCGGTGTAGTAGGTCAGTCAGAAGGTGACAATGCTACACTTTAGTTCAGTGGAGCAATAGTGGCATCCAGTGGTCAGTCAGCAAATTCAAAGCACTGCTTTTCCAAGTTGTCACTGGGGTACTCTGCTCTGCTCATAGACCTCGCAGTCTGTCCTTAATTCCTTTTTTTTTTTTTTTTTTTGAATGGTGGTAGATAATACTTCTCCTTGAAACTGGAGTGAATTTGCACTGCTGAAGAAAGAGTAGAATGTATTTCCTAAATCCCAGTAGTGAAAATGTTAATTCTTTAAGGCCCTATTGCAGCTGACAAGTAACTGTGGGGAGGGCAGAGTCGGCCTTGGTGTGAATACATTTGATCTAAAGGCCTGTTCTTGTGATGAACAAGGTCAAACAAACAGTAATACATCACTGCAGCTATTTTCTGTGTTTGGTTCCTCTGTTTGGTTCCTCTGACTGGCTAGAAGAAGATCTGTGTGCAGCTTTATAAATCACCAGAAGTAATACTTTGGTTACCATAAATCCTTGAAAACTTATTTTTGCCATGTCACTGAAGTCAGTTGCATCATGTCTCCTTACCAGCCATCATTTATATTAGGAAAATATCATTGTATTGTATAGCTTTATACCATTTCTTCCTACGCTAAAAGCAAGTTTTAAGAGAATATGATTTGCCGTCTTTGGTTTTAGAGTTTCACCTTTAAATTGAGGATGAAGAACTTCTGTCTTAATGCCCATCACCTCTTCTCCTGCACTGGAAAGAACGGGAGTGTTCACTCCACCAGAACCCGAGTAGCTCACTTATATCCATCTTCTATTTCTCCACTGAGATTTCAGCCAAACCAGCAAACCTAGCCCTGATTCAGTAATGACAATTTTTTTTGCTGCAGGAAACAAAATGCTGTAGATGAACTCCTGTGATATCGGGGTGGGGAGGGGGGGAGCTGGAATGCAATAAAATTACAAAAAAAATCTTTTAACAAGCATATTTTCTCCTTTCAGATATACTCCTGACAACTTAAAAGTTTAAATATTCATACAGGGAGCCTGGTTTTGAGTTGTATATCTTCACCATCATGATATATTTGCACGAGCCAAGGGGAAAACAAATTACTTATAATCCTGGATTCAGATCTCTGCAGTGTAGATATTGGTATACCATCCATGATTCTCACAAGGACTTGTGAATGCTCGGAATAGTGTATCGCTATCAAGTGACAGAAAAGGCATTGTATGGAGGGAAGAGGGAAAATCTTGTTCTTTGTGGTTAGTAGATATTTTCTGCCCAACAAAAGATGTCTTCTATCTCAATTATTTTGTACATTTTGTGTAGATTTATGAAAATCCCAATTCTGATGTTGCACAGGTTTGCCTCTCCCCTTCTTTTTCCCTCCCTGCCTTTAAATATATAAGGTCCCCATTGAAGTAACTGTAGACTCCCACTGACTGCAGTGGGAATTGGATTAAATCTCTAAAACAACAATTACATGCCTAATTGCTTTTTATTGCTCACTTAAAAATGCATTCTTTGAAACTCTACCAATATTTGTAAGGGCTGAGAGTTTAATGTGCCAAACTATTTAGGTTATTTGGAGACCTATTTTCAACCAGTGCCTGGGGATTTAAATAAATGCTATAAAAGAGTGTTATTTACATTCTGCATTTATAATGGAAGTGTTTATATTACATCGTTATTCTTCATATTGATTTTCCTCTAAATGCAAAGACTTTGCTGCTTTGAAGTCAGTGGAAGATCTGCCATTAACTTCATTCAAACTGGAACTGGGAGCTAATGTGAGGAAAAGAAGATGCAGCTTTCACATCATTCTGAAAGAGAGACAAATCATGTGAAATACTCTTCCTAGAACTCCGTACTGACTGTCTCTTCTGGAGATCATCCTTGCTCTGTCCTCTCTTCAGTGGACAGACGATCAGTGTCCCTGAGCATCAGGAGGCCTTGTGTTAGTTTGGCAATGGCTGTAAATGGTAGCTGAAGTGGCTGTGCTGGCTGGACAGTGGTTCAGTAAACTTCCTATTCTGCAAGAGGCAGTCTGCACCGGCTCAGCTCTCTCAGTCACAATCCTGACTCTGGAATACAAACCCCATAAAAAAGCAGGTGTGAGAAGGTTCTGCAGAAATTAGTTAACCGTCAGAGATCTTTTCCTTGGCCTCTGAGATTGAAAACAGGAGTCACTGAAGGAAAATGGTGCAATCCTCTTCCTATAAAACCTACTTGAAAGAAACAATACAATTAAAACAACCCTGAGTCTCACAAGCGTGGCCTGGAGGAAGATTATAAAATCTGAATTTGGCTGCATGCCTAATGACTTTCACTACAGAAGCTCTAGCTTCCTTCATTATCAGCATCCCCTCTGAACGTGCAAACCCCATCTCTGCCACAGAGCTCTTCTAACTATAATGGACTAAGTTTAGGCATCTTTTTAAACAAATACAGCAGGAACTCTCTGCATAGGCTTGGAAATACGTCTGAGTAATGCTGTTAGGCACCATAAGGAGGCAAGTCAGATTTGGGAAATGGATTGTAATAGATACACAATATTCTCTTTAATTTGACAAGGACTGACATAGGATATGTTGAAAACAAATAGCCGTAAAAGCCATTGATCTACCCACAAATCAGCTGATCAGTAAATAAAAAT
This sequence comes from Acropternis orthonyx, assembly GCA_035583155.1. NCBI lineage: Eukaryota > Metazoa > Chordata > Aves > Passeriformes > Rhinocryptidae > Acropternis > Acropternis orthonyx. The sequence continues at coordinate 14,365,176 of JAWWEU010000005.1, forward strand.
ATGCATGCCATAAGTTTACAAATTAATGTGAAGAGTACATACAGACTGTTAATTTCAGCAGTATTTCAATATGTAATGTCTGCAGATCTTCTAAGAGGACCAGATTTTTCCAGGAATTAAAAGTATGTATATGTGCTGTAATATATTTATATGCTCAAGGCTCAGATTTAAAAGCATTTCAAGACCATATCTTGATATGCTATGGTAAATGAAAAAAGCACAGTAGTTTCTGGTGGATAATACTGTTTCTCAAGAGCTGATATTAAAATAAAAAAATTGCTCTTCTGTTAAGTCAAAAAAAGTAGATAACTTAAAAGCAACTTGTTAAAATATCTCAAGGTTAAGACTGGCATATGAGCACTTTATTTTCACAGGACTCTTGGTAAGCATAGAAGGTTTTTCTACAAAACTGTAGGCTGAAAAGATGAATTTCAGCTCTTATTTTCTTTGTTTTCAGCCCTGCATTTCACCCTATGACTACAGTCACAGTTTTCCCCTAAAAGCTTTAATTTTTTTACAGTTTAAATTCTCATGGTTGAATCTATCTGCATAATTTTCCTTGCCAGTACTGTTTGGTAAGATGTTACCATGAAGCTAGAGGCAAACATTTTCAGTACAATTAAGAACCCTGTGTAACTAGGGCAAAGCTGGAGATTGCTGAACACAGCAAAATGAAAGGACATTAATGTGGGGCGTAATAATATTGAACTTTATCATATATTGTAATGGCAGTGGATCAAGCAAACATTTCTGGACTAATGGAAAGGGGTTGTGCAACAGGATAGCCATGATAAAAGAAATGGTCAGTTGTGTCCATATGCCTGGTTAATTGAAGCAAAAAATTCTCCTCGTCAAATCCATTTTCTTAGTGATGATCTCCCTGTTGCTGAGTCTGAGTGGTATCTGGCTGCTGCAACACTGTGGTCAGTAAGAGCAATGCAAATGAAAGGGCTCTATTTTGACCAGATAATTCAAATACAAACATGATATAAAATCAACAAAGACTAATATTCCACAAGATAAGACATTATTATTACTACTCCTACCTGAGGTCACCCCAGCATTTTTTCAATATAAGGAGTGATAATTTAGAGCCCATTACCCAGCTCATTCGGTGAGCTTAGATCCATTTCCATGGCAACATGAGATGCAGCAGTCTGAAAAGTTGTCAGGAGGCTGTGGTGTTTGGCTTCTGTGCAGAACGTGGCTGATGACAATCCACACAGTTGTAGGTGCTAGCCTCCACTGCAGGCTTTTAGCTAAATGAAATAGAGAAATAAATATACTATTAATTGACTATGGGGCTTTTTTATTGTACAATTGATCTTTTTAAAGATGTAATAAAAGAAGTAACTTTAAGGAATGTTTATTGGCTAGAAAGATCCAATACCTGCATTTCAATTATAGCCCAAGCCTTTGCAGTAGAAACTTGACCTGATCTTTCCTTCCTTCTTTTTTCAGTTTGGTTGGTTGGGTTGGGGTTTTTTTGTTTGTTTCTTTAAATTAAGTGCTTTATCTCTTTCTATTCAGCTCTGACTTGTTCACAGCCTTTGTCAGGTGATGGCATTCCATATAACACTTTGCATACACAGTGCAAAGGGTAGTTATTTGGCCAAGTTTATACATGGGGGTGGTGACTGGCAGTAGGTAGAACAGACTATGGATGTGATAGGTCAGATGGTCTCAGGAAGAATTTGTGCAATTTAATAAAGTTTGTATGAGAAAAATACTCAAACCTGTGGAAGATTAGTAAGTGTTCAACTGATAGAAGAGTCAGTACAGACCTCTGAAGGCACGTGTCCTGCACATACTCTTTACAGGCTGGACAGCAGGTGGACATAACTGGGGCCCTTGGATCCATGCCTGCCACAGGGTGTCCTGCCCCTTCCTGAAAACTGAACAGCTGCCCTACCTCACTGCCCTGTATACTAACCCAAGCAGAAAACTGCCAGGGTCTAGGGCAACACACCAGGCTATAAAATGTGGTGGCTGGGTGGAGCTGTACATCCCCGTCAGCCACGCCTGCCCCAAAGACATTTGTCCATGGCACGGGAAAAGTGGTCACCCAGGGACTGTGGTTTCAACACTCCGAACTGCAGCTATGAGCCCTTATGGCTCTTTGCCAAAATGCTTCTGTCACCCTTACAACTTCTCCAGCTGCTGTGGCACAGTGGTGATTGATGGTGCCTAGCACACAACAAGCAATCCATGAGTTAGGCAGCTTTATGCTCCTAACAGGATTTTCTGCTTGCACAAGGTCCACAAACACAGCACAGCCTGCCCTTACTTTGAGCATATTGAATTGCAAGGAAAAGTACAAGGGAGAGTGGCGTAATACTGTGCAACATATGGCTGTTCCAGCCTGCCATGCCCAAATTCTCCCTAGCATAAATATGCTCATTTCCCACTGGCATCAAGAGATGCTGTATTCTAGTTTTCCACACTGAAATCTAAAAGTGGGTCATGATCATCTCTCACATTATTAAACAAAAACTAATTGTCCAAAGCCAGGCAATATTGTTATAACAGCTTTAGCATACACCAAAGGAGGAGTCTCATCGCACTGACCATCCTCTGATTCAGCAGAAGGTTACTAGCCAGGCAGCATGGAGAATGTCCCTCTTCCAGATGCACACAACAAGCAGTAACTCAATTCTGGCTTGCAGCTTGGTCCAAACAGTGCCAGAGCTGCCCCACACCCTGACCAATATCCCTCCTGGTGAGAGAGAAGAAAACTGATGCTTAAGGGAGGCTGAAACTTGCCTCCTTAGTCAGTCCTATGCAGCCTGCTCTCCAAGAACAGGGTTGGATTTGGCTCATGGTAGAAATCCATCTACTCCAGCAGACAGCTGTGTGTAATGCCACTACCCTTAAGCACCTTGTAGAGAATGTAGGGCTGTGCTGACCACCTTTGTGTGATCAGCAGTGCCTCTGTTCCTCCAGTTACTCATATTCTGGCTCCAGATAAGAGACCAGCCTTGCTTCTCTGGCATGGACAGACTGCCCAGAGTGCGAGGGCTGAGCCCAGGGTCGTTGGGAAACACAAAAGCATTTGGGCCCCATGATGCTCTGCCACACAACCCATCTGTAGCACAGAGCCTTTTAAGCCTTGTAAAGTCTGCTTTGCCATCAGATCACAGCACCATATAAACACCCATATTTTTTCTTGGCAAAAGGAAGTTTCTTCAGGAAAGGCCACACTCAGGCATTCATATTTTGTGCCTACATCTTTTCTGGTGGTGTAAGAGAGAAGCCACATCAGCTGTCAGTGAGATGCCCTTTGAACTGATGTTTTTCCAAGTGGTCTGCTGTGTTAAATCCCTAATTGTACTAATGGACCTAATGAACCAAACCTCTTGGAGGAAGCTGGGAAACTCACAGTGAGAGAAGCATTAAAAATTAAATCAAATAAAGTGCTTGAGAATCCCGGAAACAGTTCTGCCTTAGAGGTGGCAGTGGTCCATAACTGTTCTGTCCATTTCAATCTTCAAGAGCACTTGTGTTCCCCTTGGTGGTCAAACTCAAACACACCTCACCCAGGACTGTGGAGAGCAACAGGAAGACAGCTCTGCACCACCAGAGCCGCAGCACCCATGTTCTCCTGGGGTGCAGGAGGGTTTCCTGCCTTAGCACCCTCTCCTTCCAGGATGTTCTGTGTAGCTTCATCCCATCCCACCCAACCTTACCCATCCATGAAGTGCTGGTGAAAGAGCAGGGTGCTCCAGAGTTCACCACTCCCAGTCCTGATTCTGATAAAAAAAATCGTTAACAACTCTGTCTTTGCTTTTTCCACAGGATTTGCTACTGGCAGTCATGAACCTCTGCAGATTTTCCATCTCAGCCTTTCACCAGCAGCACGTTCAGACCCAAAGAGGAGAGGCTCATGAACTATGTTATTTCTTTATGCAAAAAAAAAATCAAATAAACAGTCAAACTTCTGATTTCTTAATGTACCCTAATGTGACTAATATACTCCATGGTCATTAACTCTATGTCTGCTATTTTCAGGATCTGTTTTAAGCTGTTTTCTATAATTGTTCTGTCTGAAATGGGAGTGTGTAGGGCACAGATGCTTCATGGTTCTGAGATGATTTTTAATGACCGAGTGGCCTAGCACTCAGATGCTCAGAGCTATCATTTAATAATAAACCAAAATAACTTCCTGATATTGATTTCCATAACATTTTTTTTTTTAATTTTCTTTAATTTGACAAAGAAAGAAGCAGGACCCAGCTCCTGCAGACTTGTGCTTCGGCTAAAACACTGACAACCACTGAGACTTAGTGACCAACCTGCATTTCAGTGCTGGTCTAAGAGTGGAAGGGGATGTAGGGTTTGTTGTGCCATGGTTGCCATAGAATTATTTAAAAAGTAGTTCATTGCAGGAAAGCAAACTTTAAAAAACAACAGTAACAACATGAGTCTTTCACATTTTTCTCCAGTTACTCTTGCCCCTGTTTGTAAGTGCAAATATTTATATGTGAGCCAGGATAGTTTATCCCTCTTGCTGCCTTAACAGCAACATAATTTTACTTTGCAAATCTTTAGTCCCACTCACACAGAGACCTCAGACTGCTTCAGGAAGCAGTTATAAGCTATTAACCCTTTTCAGAAGGATAGGAATCGTATGACTCTTAGCTGCAGATAACACTGCTCAGGGCCAGTAGTGGAACCAGAAGTGGGGTCCAGGAAGAGTGGCTGTGAGGGCTGGTACTGTGGTTGCCAGTCTGTCTACCTCCCAGGTCATCCTGCAAAGCAAGCAGGCTGATAATTTTAAAGCCCCATTTGGGCATCTGCAATAACACAGGAAGGTCCCAGAATACAGCACTGGAAGAAACCTAAGATTGTTCTGTCTAAAACAATATACCTAACCACACCTGAGGCTCTGACATGCACACCCATCTTTTCTCTTTTTAAAACACTCAATAACAGTGCCTATCCTCTCTCATGAGGAAGGTCTAGTGCTCAGCTTGATTCCTTCAGACTTTTCTCAGTGGTCATATTTTCTACAACTGCCAAGTCCTCCGGAAATCTCCCAGTTTGTCCTGAAGTTCAGCCCAGTGTCCTGGATGTGATCTCCCACTGTCAAGCCCCCATGCTGCAGGTGCAATCATCCCATTAACAGATCTCAGAACAAAACTTGTATTTTGTCTCTGCATGCAACACCCCAGCACTAGTGGTTTATATTCAGTTTGTGACCCAATATGTTTCAATGGTTTGTTTTTGTGATAGTCCTTTCTATTTTTGCACTTGATTCTATCTGTGGGTTTTTGTTTGTTTGTTTGTTTGTTTGTTTGTGGTTGGGGTGGGGTTTTTTTTGCTTTATTTTCCCTGTAAACTGAAAGGCAACTGCAGTCAGCTTTCCCCAGAGGAAGCCAGAGGTCTGCAACAGCAGCAGTGCTTGGGAGCTGTGGCCATAATCTCATACAACCAGAGGAACCCTCAAGAGAGACTTATAGCTAGTTCAAGACTTACATGCATCACAAAGCACTCTAAATAAGCTTTCTTATGAGTTTTATGCAGTGTCAAATGCACTTTGATAGCCTGTGTACACATGCTGTTGCTTGTTGCATCCCCCACTTCTCTCTCTGCAGACAAAGCAAATGACAGATGAACACCAGCCTTCTCCAGGTCTGCTTTCACTCATGACTTGCAACTGCTGCTCTATTAGGCATCCTTTTCTCGTCTATGCTTAGCAATCTTAAGCCTTGCTCACCAACCCAGGCTTCACCTCTTCCTCACAATTGTCAGTGCTGAAGTTCTGTGCAATATCACTTGTTACTGTAAAAAATTAGCTGGGAAGGCACCTCTGCAAGCTCTACAGCAAAGGCACATTAAAAGCAAACACACGCAGCCAACCAGCAAGGGGCTTCTCAGAGGGCTGCTCAGTGAAATGGGGAAAAGAAATTGGAAGACAAAAGAAGAGAACTAATTTTCCTGGGCCAGCAATGCCTCAGCTCTGAGAGGAGCTGGAGACATTTAGGCTCCAACAGGGAAGGGACTGAAAGATCATCAGCAGTCAGAGGAAAGGACCTTTTAGCAAACATCAGTGGTTTAATTTGCTCCTGTTTTAGCTTCAGCCTCCTGCTTACACGATTCAGGCTTTGAAGTGCCACATTAACTGTACCAAAGCATTGTCCCTGCATATTGACAGCAAAACTCACACAGACTCAGCTGAAAACATACAGCAGAAGTTCCAAAGCTAACATTTTTACACTTACTAGCAATATCCTTGGATATCCTAGGATTTCCTATTTAATCCAAATCTTTTACAGGAATTCACAGTAGCTACTGTTTCTTTTTCAAGGACGCATGCACTTGTAGGCACATGTGGTACCTTGTAAGCACTGAGAGAGAATGTAAAATTAGGTAAGACAATCCTGATAAGATACAGTTTTAGATAGGTTACAGTTTTCTAATTGGAAACCAGCCCTATTTTTACTGTCCCCTTTATCAATATTATAAAAACCACCTTGCTCCCAGTCATTAGCTATTTCACTTCAACTAAACATGTCTGTTATTTTCAAATACAGAACTAAACTCAGTTTAGGCTGGTCCATTAGCCCCTCTAAAGCTCAGTCTGCAATGTGGCTCAAGATAGTAGCAGAACAGAGTGCCGGGCTGGACACACCTGTTTGGAGCAACATTTGCCCTTCCTGCCCCTCTCTTTACCACCTCCTCGAGACAGGCATGTGCAGTGGCCTTGACTTACCCCCATGTCACAGCTTTACATCGCCTCTGCTGATCCAGATTGAGAACCAAGAAGCATGAGAAAGAGGACCCTTGGCATTCATGTTATGGAAAATCCCCTCTGAAGCCCAGGGCAGGAGGGAGCACCGTGAGACCCTGTGGCAGCCCTGCTCTGGGTGGAGGGCACTGCTGTAGGAAGAGAGGTGTCTGTTCCCCTTGGGCATCAGTGCCATGTTAACCATGGCCAGGGGGACAAGGGCAGCCCGAACCTGCAGCTGCCTGCCCTCACTGAGAGCTTAATAATTTTTAAATTTGGAGAATGAATGCCTTGACCTTCAATTATTCATCTTTTGTGTTGTTAGCTACAGCTCCCTGGACTGTGCCAAATCACACAGTTCCAGACCGGTTTGGTGGTTGGAGCTTTATCAACAGCCCTATCTTTACACTCCTCTGCCTGACCTCTCCCTAAACCACTCCATCACCCTCTTGCCTAGTCCCTGGTTAGGGGCTTCCAAAGGCTGGACAGGATCAGCACTGCATGCAAAGTTACCCAGGGTGATGAGGGAGCCCTTGGGTGGCACACGGCCAGCAGACACAACACAGTGGTGCCACCGAGACGCTGGGCTGTCCTGGCAAGCTCCAGGCGACAGGGGTGGGGAGCCCCAGGAGTGCTGTGTACCATGCAGAGAACGTGCTGTGCCACCTCCCAGAGTGGCTCCTGCTGACTGCCCCATGGCAGCACCAAGGGTGCACTGTCAGGGAAAAAAACATCCATACCAAAACTATGCCTTACCTGACAGCAAATTGCAGCTGCTGCCACCAGGAAAAACCTGGGGCCCAGCACAACACCCTCCCATCTCTACTTTTAGCCCTAAAACATGCATTTCTTCAATACATTTCTTAGGCATTTGCAGTCTTGAGCAGGGAGATGCCCATGCAATGCCAGGATTGCTGCCAGTGCCACCACTGTGTTTTCCAGCTCTCACAGGACCGGGAGCTGCCATCGGGCACCACCCACTCCTGTGACTACTCATGGGGCAGACCTAAGCCCAAGAGCAGCTGGTGACCATTACATTGTTGCCTCTGTCCCTACAGCTGATGGCCAATACATTATCACTCCCACCCGTGCTGGACTGTAACTAGAAGACCTGTGCTCTTCAGCAGTTTTTCAGGTGGGCTGAAGGACCAACAGATGCTGAGTTCATGGGGAAAGAGGTGTAAGAGCAGCCAGGACCAGGGAGAGGGTGCCCAAGCCTCCTGCAGACACACAGCTTGTCTGTGTGCAGCACCGTGGAGCTGCAGCATTGCAGAACATCTTTGGTTGTTTCCTCTTGCCCAGCCAAGGCTGTGAGGTTCCTGAAGGAAATACAGTCCATTAGGTGATGCTTATTAATGGGACACCTGTCTTCAAGAAGTCTTCAAATCTACTCGATTAATATAAACAAGGCTTCATTTAGTTTATTGTTCCAATTATCACTCACATATAAGTGCACTATTCACTACAGAATTGTAATTTTACACTTCTAAGTGACACACGGGACTTGGTTCAGGGCATCTCCTGCTATTCTTATAATTACATTTTTGATTTGTCATGAAGTTATAGGGGTTACCCGGAAGATGCAACATGGACATGGCCCATGTGATACTTTTTTATTCTGTATGAAGCAGCCTGGTCATAGGTGCTGTGTCACAGAGCTGGGAAGCAACTACAGAGAATGCTGAGGGCAGATTTACACAGAAGATTATGGGTTATAAACAATAACATAAAGTTGTTTAAACCAGGAATAAGCAAATAAGTACTTAAAATTATAGATAAGTACAGCCTCTGTCCTATCAGAAGTAAAATTCCAGAGGTGCTATAAATAGTAACCTTTATAAAATCACATCCAAAGAAAACTATCATAACAAAACTTGGCTTATCTTTAGTGCTATCAGGTCTTACTACTTTTTGAAGATGCCTAAATAGACCTTTGACAGCTGCTACTGTCAGACACTGGTATTTTTGCAGCTGGAAACATGGCACTTAACAGATGGAAAAGCAGATAATGTAATAACATATCATTCACAAGTAACATTTCAGAAATAGTAGTCATGGTCTTTAAATAAAAGGGAACAAAGCAGAGCTGAGTCAACTTCACTCCTGGATGAAAGAAAGCTCAAGTTGCTTCAACTTTGACAATGTCAAAAACGTTCCTTAAAAACTAAAGGGCCAAAAATTTAAACCCTGTAGTTGGAGAGATGCCTGAGTGCCTGTGGGCTCTCCAAAGAGCGTAGTGATGTGGTACCTGCAGAGTCCACATGCACGTGGGAGCCAGCCACTGCACATTGTCTGACCTGGACCGCTGGGACTCCCTCAGCAAGACCAGGCACCGACTCTCCTTGCCACTTCCAAAATGTGGCAAGGGCTGTAAGGAGCTCCCAGCTGCATTTAGTGGACAGGCAGTCTGAGTCACTGTGGCATCTCAGGGAGCCTAAGGCCCTTATCCTCAGAGTGACATCTTCCCCTAGAACCTATGCGGACAGGGCTGCACAGAAATCGAGTGAACAGAACACAGCAGTGCCACCCCCTCACAGAGAATGTTTTTAGTTGACTGTTCGTAGAGACAATGCATCACAAGAGAGTTGCTTGTCTCCCAGCCAAACAAGGAGACCAAATAAAGCATTAGCAAAACCCTACTTTGCTGGGCTGGGTGAGGCAGCAGTTGTGTCATCTTTGGCATGTTGATACAAATACGTGATGGATCCAGCTTGTCTTTTGAAATAATAAGTCGTTCGATCTTTATTGTGGAATTAAACGAATCAACAGCCCTTCAAGACAGCTCCTGATGGAGCCTGTTACCACTATTTGTATTGAAATGGTGGTTATCAGCCCATAGGAAATTATTGTAGCAAGTCAAAATATTCGGTCTGACTGCTACAGCAGAGGATGAACTGCTTATACCTAATCCCAGTGTTATCTAATCCCTGGCACCTCTTCTAATCGACATTTAGCTGAAAGCTCTTTGCACTTCGATTCTGAAGCTCTCACTGTTGCTACAAAGGGTGAGAAGGGACAGGGCAAGAGAAGAGGGGAGAGAGAGAGATGTCAATTGTCATCCACCAGAGACTGCTGTCTGGCAACCCTCATCAAGTCATTTGGGCTTAAATCCTTTGAGACACTGAAGTGTCACCTCTTACTATTCCTTTCAGCTTCCTACCCTTGTGTCAAGGCACTGAATGTCAGTACCTGATACTGCTGCCCCTGAGTGTGGCAGCTGAGGCTGTGAACATCTACAGCAACACTGGGATGGCCTAATCCCACTCAGACAAAAAGGGTTTACAAGCACAGCTGGTAGCTGAACAGCCCAATGAGGAGTCAGTAGCATCAGTTAATAAGGAGAATAGCCCTTTGCACTGGGAATCTTCTGTGACCATCTGAATCCCCTGAGGCTCCTTCCTGTCAATCTGTCTGTGTTCTCCAGCTCATTTGACACACTCCCACCAGACACAAAAGTCTCAGGACTCACACAGAAGTAAATCCTCAAGTCACCTTGCAATATGTGAAAATCAGCCATCACAAAGTGAGGAGACCATACACAAACTGAGTGAGCACAGGAACCTGATTTTCCTTCACTTATAACTGTGTGTTTACAGGTGGACTTACAGCTCTTTGCAAGTCATCCTGATACCTTTTGGAGAACCACAAGCCATATTCATACTCCTGCAGAGAGAAGGAGTCAAAGCTCCTTCATCTCATTAATTCCTTAACAATTTTGCTGACGACAAAATGGATAAAGATGGAAGATCCTGGTATTTTCCAGGCACTGATCTGGTGAGAAGATTAGACATGCAGTAGTGGTGGGATATCAGGGTGCTGGGGATTTGTTGGGAAGCTGCTTTGGGGATTGTCTTCATTTTCTTGAGAATCCTCACCTATGCACAGGCAAGCATAAAATTGCATCCATGACTTACACAACTTGAATCAGAAAACAGTTTTATTCTGATTTCTGAATGGAATGAGGCATAGGCAGCTGTATCCCTTTTCACCTGACTAGTCCCTCATAATTTCTGAAATCATCAGTCACTTTCAATAAAACTTGGCTGAGAGGAAAAGATCTACAGGTGTTGCCTTGCCAACAGGTTTTGGGGTAACAAACAGTTGGGTAGGGGAGAGTCTGCTCCTGCCCCCAAAGGAGAAAGGACTGCAGTTCAACCTCAGCCACCACTGGGGACAGGGGGCACAAGCACTTACCATGAAGTCTCCAGCCAGAGCTCACACTGTGTTCCACTGAAGTTCCTCCATCCTTGGGCTTGGTTGTGTTTCTGTGAATAGCAAAGCTGCTGGTACCCACGGAGACAGAAACACAAGATGGAACTTTGCCGGGGGAAAGGATTCATGAGATCACCCCCCTGCCTGGATTCCCTCATGCTGGGAAGGAGCTGAATGTCTACAGCAGCTTCTCTCCAGTTCAGAGAAGTCAATCAGAAAACAGATTTCTATGCTCCTGCTGTTCAGAAAACTCAGAAGTTAACAGATTAGAACTCCAAACTCACATTTTAACTGCAAAAATCAGTCATAAGCTTAGTGTCTACTTTACCTTTTCCAAAGTGCTGTTCTTCAACATTTTTAACTAATACATGCAAACATAAGCATTTCTGTTATTGTTCGTATTCTGACCTTGCAAAAACCCAAGACTAAAATCTCTGCTCAGCCATATCTATTTATTTTTGTAGCTCTCTGACCTGTGAAATTGAAGGGTTGCTCTAGACCCAATACTGCTTAAATTTATCTATTTACAGAGAAGTGTGGTTTAATCTGTGCTTTGAAGAGCAAAGCAGAACACACAAAAAATTACATGGACTGTGCAAAAAGATTATAAAGGAGAAAATGGGACAAAACAACATAGGTCAAATATGGGACACAGTCCAACACTGGAAATTTGTGCTTCTGGGCACAAACTTTTCCTCTATGAACTCCAGAATTGTGTCTGTGAGGGGCTGGTGTATGAAGGCAGCCAGCCTACTGCTGCTGTGCCTCTTGCTATAGGGACAGTTTCCCATATAGCAGAAACTTCCCATCTAAACCATAACATTAAATGTTTGCCTCACAAATGCCAACACATACAGGGCTCCTTTCACAGAAAAGGGTCTACTGAAAGCAATGTAACTGTGCAGAAAGCTAAAGCTAAGCATGGGGGTGAGCAACTGTGAGTTCATAGTCCACAGGCCGTTAGTCCCTATAGGCACAAAACCTTATGTTCCTAATAAAATTAACTCATTTATACCTGTGGGAAAATCCCAGCCCAGTATCACAGAGTGCACTGCACGAACAAATACACTAACATTCATAGCAACTGATGCGTTAACTGGGATTTGAATAGAATCATTCAAGCATTAGTAACATTTCCATCTCTGGAGGTCAAGCCTTTTCACTTCCATGCATTTTGACATCCTTTAGCAACTAAATATATTCCTAATAAAAATCTAACTGTAGCCAACACACCAAGCATTTGTTTGCATAAATACAAATGGAACCTGGAGATAAAATTAGTGCTACAGTACTGTGAGAGTCTAGCATATGCATAAGAATCTTAATGTTAGGGACAATACAGTAGATACATATTCTTAAGTATTATATATGTGAAACTCAATAATGGATGAGACAACAACACTTCCAGGCCAGTATCCCATGTGCTTCCATAGCAGCTTTAGAAGGAAAGCTGAAGAACCTCTCTAGATGAGAAGCACATCCCCAGGAGGTCACTTACCAAACCCCCAAGCAATTACCTGTCTTCAGAAGCAAGACTTCTTCATTTTCAGATATCCCAAAGCACATCAGGTGAACTAAAGGTCAGGGATGGTAAGTGTGCTGACTTACTCCTGGCCTATAGACATGCACAATGCTGGGTTTCCTTTGTTGTTTATTTTTTTTTTTTGGGGGGGGGTGGGGAGAGTGGGGGTGTTTTTTGTGTTGCCATAGTTTTTGTAATGGGAGGTTTTGTTTACTTCTTCTGGTTTCTTATAAGAAGTTAGACCATAGCTATGGTTTCAAAGAAATTAACAGTTTAGTTAAAATACAGCTATTGCTAAGAACAGATTAATAAGTGATTTGTGCTTTTATTATTCTGCATGTTGACATTCTTATAGGGCCATACATCAGAATCTTAAGTGCACAATTGGGGTTTTAGAAAATACTAGTTCAGAAAAAAAAAAAAAATCTGCCCCTAACACAGTTTTCTGTGCTAAATATAGTATAGTTTGAAAATTAATTTATTTCAACACACACAGGAGGAAATGTATGGATGCCTGTACAAGACAATTCAAAATAGGATAATGATGAGCTGCAAAGTATAACTTGTAAGTAGGTTGGAAGAAAGTGGATGCTTCTGTCTGCTGCAGGAAAAAACCCACTATCAGTATTATAAAAATGTGTACAAAATAAGCCAGGGACCAATTGTTACTTGAAAGATGGGCAGGATGTTTGGAAGAATAACTCAAAGCATAGAAGTATCTAAATTCCCTATCTTCCAAAAGACCTTGGGGGTAGGGGGAACCTATTTTGACCTAATTTTTCATTTCTAGATGGATTTGTTTTTTTCTTTCCTGTGCTAGAAGCGTGCCTAGTCAGTGCAAAGTGTAGCATTTAAGGAGGACTTTTACAAAGATTTCTAGAAAACAAATAATCTGCGAGACTCCATATAGCAAACAGAGGAAATAATGCAGCTGCTAGCTCATGACAAGTCAAAAATCTTCTGTAATTCCTAGCAACATGTATCATCCAGGCTTTTTTTCAGACCTACGACAGTTCACCATATAGTCTCAAAAATGGCTGCACCAGCATAAGGAGGAGTAGGTGAAAGGGAGAAAGTGGGATCGCTTCTTTCAAGGGATTTAGTTTCATAGACTGGGATAAATGACAGAATTCCCTACCTCTTCTTTTTAAAATTTTCATATATTTTCTCTTTTTGGCTCTAAACTTGCAAAAAGCCATTTCTTTGGGCCAGACTAAAGGCTGATCTTGCACTGCATCTGCTAGGATAGTGACCAATAACCAGAACCATAAGAGAAGATCATAAGAAATAGGAAAAGTTTAAAATTACCCTTCCTCCATCATCTTGCAATAACCTGGAGTTTAGAATCTCCATGCAGAGTTCAGTAAAACTGTAAAAGAATCATACCAAAAGTATTGCTCCTATAGTTAATGGCTACTTGGAAGGGAGTTTTAAGTTTAAAAAAAAAATGTGTAAATACATATAAAATAAAGATCTGACCAAAGAAAGGCACCGTTATGTCACACAGCTGCAGTAATTTTTGCAGTTTAAATACATGCACAAACTGTCATATGCACAAATACAGACATATTTCACCAATCTGCAGGAATTTATAATAAAAAAAATCTAATAAAAAACCTATACAGAGGAAAAAGTAGCCACAGTAAAGCAGCCCCAAAGCAGTACAAAAGCCATGCTCTAGAGCCACTCAAGCTATAGCAATTTGGCTGCTCTCCCAGAGAGACTCATCACCCACACCACCTAGGTCAAACTGACAGCACAGATATTAGGGAAACTTCTCTCCCACGCACACAGCTATTAAACAATGATCAGTCTAGCTGCTTATCCAGAAAGATTCAAAAGATCTATCATGTAAAATAAAACCTCATTGTTCCCAGCTTTTAATAATAGTTCTCTGAAAAGCATCTGTAATGATCATGACCACACAGGCTTTATGGGAGAGCAAACCACAGAGGACAGACCATACATCTTTGCCCTGGGAAAAGCTGTGGAGCGTTTCTTCCTGGACCAAATGATCAACTGAAAAAGCAACTTTGGTTTGGGAGCAGCTGGAAAGAGAAAAAAACCAGGAGAATGTCACCAAGGTTTTCAAACCATAATTGCTATGAAGATGATGTCTTAGAAACATTTGCCTGCTACTTACTGCAAGGCAGCAGCTCTCAAGACTCTCTCAGAAGCAGAAAGACCTCCAAGCATCACCAGGAACATGCAAAACCTTATAACTCTCTAACTTGCTGGTAACTCTTCCCTTGCCTTCCTCTGCCTCCTAAGAACTAATGTCCTCCTGTTTCTGTGAGTGTTCTCCTAAAACCTTCCCCAACAGAATGTACACCGACATATATAAATAGGAGCATGCAAAGCCATGATGTTCTGGGATATCAGTGAAAAAGGGAACAGGGAAATCCCAAAGAACTTGCCTTCACCAACTGACCTTTGCTTTTCTTATTTATTTATTTGTTTTACTCAAGTATAAATAGTACTTAAATGCTTTCCTTGAGACAAACTATTCTGATAAATGTTTATGCAGTTAATAAGGAATTCCCCGCTATGTGAGTAGGTAGATGTTTAGACAGTCTTATACAGCAAACATTATACAGCCTGTGCTGTAGCCGTTTGTAGGAAAGTTTGTTGCAAGATCAGTTTCCTGTTCCAGTCATGTCACATTGCAATTTATACCAGTAGACAGTGAAGTAGCAGCTCCAAGGGAAGAATCTTGCAGAAACAAAGGGCATGTCACTGCAAGTAGTACCATTCTCCAAGCACCAGTTTGCAGACTTTAGCAGTTTGGGGGCTTTTGGGGGGGCATGTTGGTGTTTAGTTTGTTTTTTTGAGTTTTTGGGGGTTTGGGGATTTTTTTGTTTGTTTGTTTTTTGGTTTGGGTTTTGGGTTTTTTTAAGACAACAGAAAGAATATGAAACCTCAAACCCTCCCACTTACTTGTAGCCTAATGACTGTAACACCTCTCAGACCTTAGCCCAGACCAGGAGGCCACTGCACGAGGTGCTCTACAAATGATGTCCTTTACCCTTACAAAAGTCAGATTTTCCTGCTTACCTGGAAAAATCATCCACATGTAATTATTTTGCAGCCTAAATCCCCAGCTCTGCAGGAGAGACCTAGTTTTCTCCACAGCTGCAGGTGTTCAAGATCTTCATCCAAGTTCTCTTCAGGGCCTGATTCAACCAAGTTATACACTGCCTAGGATTTCTAGTAAACATGAAAATTTTATTAAAACATCCCCCACTGCCACCCTGTCCCCACAGTAACACAAAATATTTCCTCATCAATCCCCATTCAAACAGGAAACAGAACAGGAATTTTAGTTTGAAGTAGCATTTTATTTTCCATTAGCTTTGTATACAGAGCTTCAGCCTAGTTAAGACAAACTGTGCACTGCAGGTAGCTGTAGGGACAGGAGTGCTTGCATGCTATACCTTTGCCATGCCACCTGTGTTGGGTTTGCATGGCAAGGTTTTGGTAGTAGAGGGGGCTACAGGGGTGGCTTTTGTAAGAAGATACTGTAAGCTTCCCCTATCCCTGACAGAGCCAATGCCAGCCGGCTCCAAGACGGACCCACCACAAGTCCATCAGTGATGGTGGTAGCACCTCTTGGGATAACGTATTTAAGACAAGTGAAAAAAACCTGTGCAACTGCAGCTGAAGAGAGGAGTGAGAATGTATGAAAGAAACAACTGTGCCAACACCAAGGTCAGTGAGGAAGGAGGTGGAGGAGGCACTTCAGGCAGCAGAAGAGAGATCATCCTGCAGCCTGTGGTGCAAACCATGGTGAGGCAGCTGTGCCCCTGCCATGGAGGCCCACGGGGGAGCAGATACTGACATACAGCCTGTTGAGGAGCCCATGCTGGAGCAGGGGAATGCCCAAAGGAGGTCATGAGCACACAGAAAGCCCATGCTGAAGCAGGTTTGATGGCAGGACTTGTGATCCCATGGGAGACCCACACTGGAGCAGCCTGCTCCTAAAAGACTGCACTCTGTGGCAGGGACTCATACTAGAGCAATTTGTGAAGAACTGCAGCCTGTGGGAAGGACTCGCATTGGAGAAGTTCATGAAGAACTGTCCCCTGTGGGAGGCACCCCATGACGGAGGAGGGGAAGAGTGTGAGGAATCTTCACCCGGAGGAGGAAGGAGGGGCAGAGACTGATGAACTGATAACATTCCCTGTCCCCCTGCAACATTGTGGGATGGAGATAGAGAAGATAGGGAGTAAAGCTAAGCCCAGGAAGAAGAAAAGTCTTTAAAAGATTTTGGTTTATTTCTCATTATCCTACTCTGATTTGATTGGCAATAATTTAATTTTTCCCCAAGTCAAGTCTGTAATGAATGATCAATCTCTCCCTGTTCTTATCTTGACCAATGAGCCTTTTGCTATATTTCTCTCTCCTGTCCAGTTGAAGCAAGAAGTGATAGAGCAGCTTTGGTGGGCACGTGGTCTCCAGCCAGGGTCAACCCACCATACCACTGACTCTACAAAGCACCACTTTACATACTTTTCAAAACACCAAAGCAGTGAAGTAGTATTTGCACAAGAAAATTGCATTATAATGGCAACAACTTCGTAAATGTCTTTAGCATTACTCAAATACATCATCTGCCTTGAATACTGAGCCACATCCCTACAAGATAACGCATGTCATGGGAGAGCCCTCTGAACAGGGCCTTGCTGCATTTGTAAGCTAAGGGATGCTATGAAATCTCCCAGTGCATTCCTCAAGTCCACTACTCAGCCTTTATGCTAAGCATAAGGTTCTGTTTTGACCAACACAGTCCAGATACCCACATGCAAGTTGCACCAAAGGAAGAATTTGTCCAAACTGCAGTTGATCTTCATCTTTCAGCTTCATACAATACACTCTTGGTGTTTGCTCTTAGTGTTGTTTTCAGGCAATTCCAAGTGGTCAAAACTACCAAAACTTTTCAAAGTGACCTCTGGTTGTGGTCACCTGCCCTAATACCAGCAATCACACACTCTCTCTGGGAGGAAACAGAGGTAAGTCCTTTTGAAATTAAGACAGGGAACTCACCACTGCTGAAACCAGACAGAAGGAACCAGGTTTTTAGAGTACTGAGAAATCTACAATCCAATTTTTAATTTGAAAGTTTAAGTTTTAGAAGTTTACCCTAGAGCTTTATATTGCAGAATCCTCCATTAGAGCATACTCCATGAGTCAGAACTTCAGGTGTTTGGGTTGTGGCTGCATCAATGCTAGATTTGATTAGTCGCAATGCTAAAAGCCCTTCCTTACTCACTGTTTCATGGCCTCTTCCTCAAGCACCTGTTCCAGTAAGATTTGTTTGCAAATCGGAGGTTAAATGTGGCCCAGACAAGGTCCAACAACCCATGCATAGTGTACACGTGTAGGGGTTTAAATTGGTTTCAGGATTTGTAGTCTGTAAATTAATTTCTATTTTAAGTTACTTGATTGAATCTGCATATATATGTATAAAAACTTCCCTGAAAAGCTCACTCTTGTAAAACAGAGTTTTGGATCTCATTTCTCAGTGGCACAGCAGGTAAACAGGAGCAGAGCACACCCATTTGATGTTATCTGGGGAAGTAAGAATTGAGCATAATGAGCTTCACTGCTTTTCTGTTAATCCACCCTCAATACCTGCCTATACAACAGCAGCAGAGAGTGCAGCATTCACCCCACGGTGGAAGTAATAATGGCTTTTGTGCTTTCTGTACTCTCAGATCCTGACAGTCCGTGGTCAGGCACACTCTCACACACTGGCATCTGGTCTGGGTATCCCATCACAGCCAGGTTTCTGGCATAGCTTTAATAAACCATCAAATTACCTAGTTTGAAAGCAAGACAAGGAAGAGGAAGAGAGGAGGTGAATATGAACTACTTCATGAACTTCATAAACTGAGAAAACAGGTCAAAATTCTGTCCAACCAAGCCTACAATCCTCCTCAAGATGTACAGAAACTGCTCAAAGCATAAATACTCAATAAATGCCAAACCTGCATTGTCAGGCAGGCTTATTCTCTCTGTAGGAGCTTAAGGAGGGTCTTACTACATTGCTTACATTTTGTTTCCATGCACGAGAAATCTCTGAGAGGTATTTATTCCATTCACATGAAAAAACAATTTCATGTACTTAAAATAAAAAAGGAGAAAGATGGCAGCACAGCAAGTTTTCTTCATTACAAAGTGTTTTTCCATCAGGCAATTATTTATAAGAACTTTTGTTAACACTGGAGTTGAGGTTCTGGAACAAAGTGGATATATTGTTTACTAGCTTTGCCCGTCAATCTTCTCTTACAAAACCTCTCCCTTCCCCCTCTCGTTTTCCAGCCAAGTCAGTCTCTTGCATAGTTCAGGAGTTTCCTTTGTCACCAAGATCTCCTTTTCCACAGATAGTCCCTTGAATAATGCCATCTTCAATGTAGTGCCCCGAGGTATCCGTGCTCCTGCAGAGAACTGTTGAGGGAATCCGAGATGAGCGTCTATCCTGGCTCTTATCCTCAGAGAAGCAGCAAATCATCTTTTTCATAGTACCCCACATCTCATCATCTTTGTATGAATAAATAATTGGATTCATGACAGAGTTCAACAGGGCCAGGAGAAGAAACCATCTTTTAACATTTTGAATCCCACAGTAAGTACAGTTCAGACCATCAAGCAGTAAGACGACCAGGCCAGGAGTCCAGCAGACAACAAAGGCACCTAGAAATAAAGGAGACCAAAAAAAAAGAAAACCAAATCTGACTTCAAACTTCTAGGGGTTTGGAGTGTTTTGCATCTTACAAGATTATTTGGTTCATCAAAATTCTACAAAAAAAATCACAAAAGCAAGAGAGGACAAAATTCTAATTGATGGTAGCAAAATTATATCTACGACAGCTCCTCCACCAAGCCCTGGGCAGGAGGCAGGGCAGCTTTCAGAAGACTGCAGGGAGCAAGAATCCAGCTGCTGACAGAATCAGCTCAAACACAAGGGGGAAAGGGCCATCACAGGAGGGATTCATCCATGCTGATAAATAAACAAGAGCTCTGGAGCATTTACAAGCAGAGAACTGGCACTCAAACACAAACTTCTTTTCTTCATCTCTCTCATGTGCTGGAGGAGAAAATACCAGGTGGTTCACTTCCACCACTGCCACAATATGATCCAAAGAGACAAGTCTCCTGTTGCACTACAGCTGACTCTGCAGAGCTATGGGCACACTGCCTAATTAATAAAACAGGCATCACATAATTTAAGCATGTCCTGGCTGGAAACCTCACAGCTGGTGTAGGATGCATGCCACTGCCTGCAACACTGCTGGCTCCCTGGTCAGAGCAGAGCCCACCTCCCTCCACTGCTCCCTTCCAGGGTCTGCATGCTGGGTACTTGAGACCCAACAACTCGGGTGTAAGAAAACAATTCAGTTACACGTGAAAAAAGAGAAAGAACAAACAGATGAGTTAGCGAAGGTGAACCAAAGGATGTAGCAGTTAGGGCAAAGAAATGAAGTGGGGGAGGGGGCAGGAGGAGAGAAAAACAAACACAAAAAGGATGAGGAAGTAAGTGTATAGTGATGGGGAAAGGAGAAAACTCTGCAAGAGAGGAATTTCCCCAACACATAGCAAGAAACTGCAGGACAAGCCTAGGAGCAGCAGAGTTCTTGTGTTTCAGCTGCAAGGCAGGAATGACAACAGCCCCTGTGAGGAACAAGGTGATAATAAAAGCTGAAAGACAAAGCAGGACAACACACTCCTCTTCTACCAGTACCTCAAAAAAAAAAAAAAAAAAAGGGGGGGGGGTGGGGGGGGGGGAGAAGGGAGAAGAGAACTTAGCCTGAAGACAAAATGAAGAAAGCATAAAAACCACAGCTTAGAAGGAAGTTCTACTTTGTATTTCCATCTTCCCATGTTCTGGCACACCCCCACCATAGGAACAGGCATGTCAGGACGGGTGGGGAGGAGGAACATCACTACCACACACAGCCGTCGGCCACGAGTTGGAGAGGGGCTGCCCCATCTGCCCCCGGGTCTCCCCCCTGCACTGCACCCTGTGATCCCTCGCCCACAGCCCAGGGAAGGAGTAGCCATGTGCATAATACTAACTTAGCACAAGCCACAATTGCTGTCTGACATACAGAAATAGAAAATTACAACTCTGCCCAGCAGTCACAGTTTGAACAATGTACTGAGGAAATTTCAATCACTTATCACAGCAGAGTTTCCCCATTTTGGGGCTTGGAAGAAAATAATCCAACAAATAAGGATGATACCAGCTACATGCTAACAAGCTCTCCCGGGGGTGTGGGTATCTGTTCAACAATTTTGGTAGATCAAGCAAGCCCACCTCAGTATTTTAAAGCTGATGATATTCCCATATCCAAGCTGTGCAAGCAAGCAGTGGGAGGGCAGCCTGGATCACAGCAGGAACCACACAGTGCCAGAGTTCGGCAGCACCTCAGCCACCCATCAGCTGTGCTGCACACGGGGGCTGGGGTCAGCAGCACTGGGCACTTCTCCCCATTGAGGACTTGAATGGACTGTGCCCATTTGATGGGTAGGCCATAACGGTATATAAAGTGAATTTGTGTGACTTGGTAAGCATTAGCATTCCTGAAAAATGTATCCAGGAGAAGGTATCATGGATCTTGCTGCAAACCTGTGCTCCTGGACTCCAGACAAAATTCAACCAACTGATTGACTCTGTTCTAGGCAATATTGAACTGAAAGGCAAGAGACCACTTTCTCCAGAAACCAAATTTTCTACTGTGCTGCACCAAGATTTTTGTGATGTTAAGTACTAATTTCATAGTGTTAGTTTTGAGATACTGGTTACCATCAGTAACATTCCTCCTTGGCCCACTGGCATCAGGAACTGCATGCTGCTACCACAACACTTATTTTCTCTGGTCACTCTCTGTACTACACACTGGTTTGGCTCCTGTGTGCTGAGTAAGCAGTTGTGACACCAGCTCTCTCAGAGTTCAAAATGGAGAAAACACTGCACTGATTGATTGCCCTGGGATTCACTAGCAAAGCCCATCTGTTTTAACAAGCACTGGAACCCCAACCCCCCACACAATACTGTGCCTAGTTAAGTATTTCAGCAAGTATTTGGACACAGAGCTTTCACTAGCTACCAAGGGTCACCCACAAAGCTGCCAACACACCAGCTCCATGCAGAAATTGAGATGGTAACTAACCGGCCTTAGAACAGGCGCTGAAAACATTTCAACCACTTGCACCACAAAGCATGCAAGGTCCAACCCTGCTTTTATGGAAGTCAGCAGGAGAGGAAAGAGACCCCAAAAGCCACATTTAACAAGAGACACAGAAAACTCTCCTTCAAACAAAATCCCAAGATTGCAGGCAGGATTAGTCCATGAACTCCTAGGATATATCCCTGTCAATGTAGGCAAAACCCTAAAATGTTTCAGCTGCAAAAGTAAAAGCAGATAAAAGACATCTGCAGACATCTCTCTGCACATTTCCCAGGACTGAAGACAAGGACGGGGGCAATGCAATGACATTGTCCAAGTTATGGCTAATGTTTTCATGGGGCTATTGCTTTCACTCCAAAAATATATTTTGCTGTCTATGGAGACAACACAAGTGATTCACACCCTACTCTTAGCACCACTGAGATGAAAGCAAGGCATGTCTCTGACTCGCAGCCTTGTTTAGATTTTGTTATTTTTACCACCAAGCTTTCAGAGGGAACTATGGTGAAGCATAAAAATATACCTTTGTCATGGCCCTTTGGTGATTTTCTTGTTTGCAGACTATTTGTCCCAGAGGAACTCCTCTTCCTGAAAAAGTGCCACACTCCAAAAATAATTTAACTTCTGTGACTCTTTAAAATTCACAGAAGTGAAATGAAATACAATCTGGCTGCAACATGAATTAGAAGAACAACTCTGAATCTTCTCACCAGATTATGTGAGATGAGGGGTCACAATGCCTCAAGGTTAGTTTGAGGATTTTTCCGTTAGAGTTAACCATGGATTTTCCTGTAGATCACATCATCTGTGCTTGAAAATATCTGGAAGAACTACTGATGCTTCAACTGCATCATTTCATAAACTTCTGCACATCAAAGCTGTCCCTGAGCATGGCAACACTGAGAGAAAAAAAAAAAAGTGCAGTAACTTCCAACTGCCTTTGCCACATGTGTGACCAAGCTAAAACAGCAAGTTACCAATTAAAGTATAAATTCACTGAAACTGAAAATCATCCACTTCAAAGCTGCTATTTCAGCAGGAATCTCACTGCCAAGTTCAGAGGAACTACCACATACACAACTACCTGAAAAATCACATACCTGCACATCAGCAGCCACCCTTCTTCAAAGCTACAGTCACAGGCTTAGCTGGGAGTATGCCACAAGGTCAGCTCAAGAGGATTTTAGCCCCTTTTGCTAGGTTTTTACATCTTCCAGTTTAACTAGATAACTACCCGTCATTCATCATGCCAAAGGGAAAGCCTTAGTTCTAATGCTATGATAGATTATTTTAGGGGTTATGGCAGAAGTACGCAAATAGGAACTTGACTACCAGTCTCTGGAAGGGCCATCCCAGCAAAAAGCCATGTGCAGCTGTGGTCACCATGAATTCACAAAAATCACACTGAAATCTGAATTCCCCTAACCCTTAACTGTAGGGCCACAGGAGGGGAAGAACCAGAGAGGACAGGGATGTTTTGCTGGAGGGGCAGCCCAGCACAGCCTTCTCAAGGAGGGAGGTGGAGGAAGGTGGGAGAAGCAGCATGCCAGCAGCACCCAGCTACATGCAGCCTCCTTCCACACAGCAGCAGGGCAGCAGCATTTTATCCTGAATCCCCTGTGAAACCAACAGAACACATGAAAAAGGATGTTGGTTTTTGTCATGTTTTATCCAGCACAGCATTTTGGAACAGACTTTTAGTTAAGACCGTATCAGGCATGTACTCCAAAGCATTTTCAGATGTTTTGGAACAAGCCATTAAAAAATAACTACTTTGGGCAAAACCCATGTGCTGCATATAACTGGAGGCTGTTGCATCAGTGGATGTAAGCAGAATTTTGGAAGAATCACTTTGGTCACTTGGTGACTCCTGTGGTAATTGGAAAGTCCAGAAAACATGTTATTTGGTTTCTAATACATTTTGCACAGTGTGCTTGAATGACTTGGCTAGGAGAGTACATTTCAAAGCATTTAAAAAAATAACTTCTCATTCTTTGAAACAAATGGTCATAAAAGTGTTTAGAAAAAGCCTCTTGGAGTCAAAATTTGGAGAATTCATATGAAGTAACATGCCAAGATATACTTCCTCTGACACAGGAGCTGGGAGTAGATTGTACACCCAGCAACACAGGCACTAATTCAGCTCTTTTGGAAGCAGGCTATGGTTTGGTTTTGTTTCTGACAGACCAAGTAGATATACAAAATTATGATCTCTAAAGTAGCACTCGGACTTTCTAAGTTAAACTTGCCTTGCCCAGCACACAATATCACTAAATGCTTTGACTGAATTATAGTTTAATTTTATGGCTGAAAAGTTGTATTCTGTGAGTAAGAGACAGCTAATGCTGAACTTCAAATCAACTCATAGTCCTAAGACCCCATTCCCTATTAAAAGAAAGATTAAGTTGCATATGAGTGTTAAAGTGGGGTTTATTTCCCCACAGCAGCACAGAGAGCTCTGAAGGCTTGCCACAGACTAGAGGACCACAAAGGATGAGAAGACAACAGCCACCATCCCTGTCCCTCCAGCTCCCTTATCAGCCAGCTGGATGCAGTTCTGCCTTCAACAGAAATGCTCAGAGAACTGCTTTTTAAAACTGCTGCATTTCCTGTCTTTTTCCAGTGCAGCAGTTAAATACAGTCTGCTTGATGCTTATGCATTAGGGCAAGACCATATTTGGAGGAATTCAGTTTTTCTGCAAGGATTTTCTCCTTCCAGGTCATGGTTTTGATTTTACTGCATGGGAGCTTATGTATGGAAAAAGACTGAATTTGCCCCTTCAAGTCAAGGGCAGGGGGACAGGAACAATCACCAAACTGACTCTCTATAGGTGCCATAAAATGAAGGAGGGAGAAGGAAGAACAGCTGTGGAGAGATTTAGAAAGGAAAGGCTCTGGTCATGGACAAGCCAACTTCAGAAGACACAAAAGTTTAAGTGAGAACCTTGTACTTGCTTGAGCCATCAGTCTGCTTTCTTTTCCAAAGTCAGGCACTGTAAAGTTTAACTGACTTCAGCTTCTAAAGCATTTTAAAACACCATCTGGTAGACAAGGATGCTGTGTATTATAGCACCATTATTTCAGAAAAAAATAATAAAATCAGATACCAGATTGCGCAAACAGCATCCAAAAACAGCTATGGGAAGAAAACGTCCTCAGCTTGAACCTCCTACCCTGGCAACTCCTGTCTCCATGAAAAGTTACACTGTGCTCCCAGAGCTCTCTAGCACTACCATGCTGGAGTACAACACAACTGTGTCCCAGGTATACATGAACACCAGCTTTCCCAAAAGCTCCAGCTTTCCTATGCTGGTCATACAACATCAGAAGAGTCGTCAGAGCAGTAAAGCCACATTTGTGGTTTTAGAGTCCCCCCTCACCCCCGCCTAAGCCCAGCTTCACAAATGTCCCGGTGCATCCCCAGTTTCACCTACAGCAAGCTGCACAAGCCCTGCTCATGTGATGCCTGGTTACCAGAAAGCATCTTGCTCAGATTCAAGTCATTCTGGGGAAAATTGACTGCTACAGCTGGTATTTGTTCCAATGGTCAGTCATTGGCTCTGTCCATCTCTAGTTTAATATACAGCTACATCACAAACAGCTGAGGAAGCTCAAATATCAACAGTGGCTCCAGGGCAGAATCCAGGTCAAATCTCATGTCATCATATAGAGATCTAAGGCTATACTGTATCATCATCTGAAAATATTTCTCAACATGCACCATTCACAGAATGAAGACAAATCCTTCCTTTGTAAAACAAATCTGTCAAAGTCAGAGACCTGTCAGGCAACCTCTCCTTTCCCCGAAGAAGATACATTTCTAAGACAAAGAAGTTTCTATGTTCATAAAACAATCAAGAGAAAGATGTGTAAAGAAAACTATTCACATCCAAGCTTAGGGCTCATGGCTTTGTGCAAATATTAAAGAATGTTATTTTGAAAATGTCCTACTATATAGTTATGAATCTTCAGAAGCTTTCCTCCAAAGTGATTTTCTATGTCCCTCCACCAAAAAAAAAAAAAAACAAAAAAACAAAAAAACAAAAAACCCAAAAAAACCCAAAACCAAACCAAAACAAAAAACAAACAAACAAAAAAAAAACAACAAAAAAACCCAAAACACAAAACAAAACAAAACAACAAAGATGAAACAAGTCAAGCTAACAGAGTATTTTTTTCCTCCAGCCTAGGGGTAGACAGGAAGTTTCTCTTTTACATTATCTCCAGTCACTGAATTGATGGTATATCCTCTTTAGTTATAATGTATTGATAGTGGTAGTACTATAGAAACACAGAGCTTGACATAGGCTTCAGAACGTTTTTCAGAAGCTAAATAAATAGATGTATAGATTAACACCTCATGAATTACCTAGCTCAGCTCCCTGGTACTGCCTATACCGAGTCCAGGTATTGTCACTTTTGCTGCCATCAATACTCGAATTTGAAGCCTTACATTATAATCCAGAACGAGACTGAGAGCCTACAAACTGTCTCATCTTAATTCACTAATCACTAAGTTTGAGGTTTATTTGGTATGACTTCAAATGTGACCATTCTTACCTGTTTTTGTGCTCAGCCATTTCAACTGAGATATTTATTACTTGGTACAGTGGTAAATATTAGGACTATATTGGAATTGACTTCCTAATGAGGGCAACTTAACCTTCAAACATAGAAAACTACATTTTTGTTGCTTTTCTAAGCTCTAACACTTTTGAAGTCAAACAGCCATTTTTCATGAAAGGTTATTAATTTTTTACATTCCTTATTACTCCCTAATTTTTCTTCATTTCATTATCCCTGAACAAACTCATTTGTATCTATTAATGCATAAAGTCAAAACTACTTAGGTGTATAAAACAATAAAAATGCATTACTTATTATTCTGCTTTTTTGTCTTGCTGAAAGGAAAAAGGCATGCTTATAATTGTTCTTTTTGTACAAAAGAAGCAGAGATTGTTCAGAGCTGCAAAGGCATGCCTGCATCTTTCTTCTTCCTCCTCCTTGCAGCTGAACTATTTCTCTAATTCAATGTTGATTTAAAAGTCATCATTTTGATTCCCCTTTTCCTCAAATTCTTTCACCATCATTTCTTCATGAAGGAGATTTTAAAAAGAATTCTTTTCCTCATCCAGGACAAAACCTGTAAACCACACTTATATGTGCATAAATAAATACGTATCTCTGGCACAATAATTTCTTATGATCACCATGAAAAGCTTTGGTATACTAAAGGGAGGGTATTATTTATATGTTCCAAATTACACTGTGCTTAAATTTAATATTATAAATATTATTTTAGATTACTGATTTACCTACTCAAGCAGGTATGATACCTGAATTTTGGTACAGACATGCTTAATATATTATAGAATTTCAAATTTAATCTAGTGAAAATCATAATTTTATTTTATTGATTGTTATTATGACATCTGCATTTACCACAGAAGCCAGAACTAGATAACCCCAGCACACAAGAGTCTTCATTCCAGTTTTTACTCCAGAATTTTAGATGAGATTGTCACAAAGTACACAAGGTTTTGACAAAAGTAAAAACCAGATATTAATAATATTTATAGTAGTGTAAATTTAAAAATACAGCACTGAAATTTCTGCAGTTATCCCATATATGGAATATATGTGTAGTGTGAAACAATATCATTAGTTACTCAGTTATGTCAGCCCCTAAACTGGTTAGAAAAAAAAAAGTCAATGAAGACAGGCAATGAAGCAGGCTTTCAACACTGTGTCTTACAACATTCTCACAGGCAAAGTCAGGATGTGTGGGTTCCATGAGTGGACAGTGGATTGAGAACTGGCTGAGTGGCAGATCCCAGAGGGTTGTGATCAGTGATACAGTGTCTAGTTGGAGGCCTGTCACCAGTGGCATCCCACAGGGCTCTATACTGGTCCCAGTGTTGTTTAACTTATTCATCAATGACTTAGATGAAGGGACAGATACCTCCTCAGCATGTTTTGAAGACACAAAGCTGGGAGGAGTGGCTGATACCCCAGAGTGCTGTGCAGCCCTTCTGAAGGATCTCAACAGATTGGAGAGATGGGCAGAGAGGAACCACCTGAAATTCAACAAAGACAGGTGCAGGGTCCTGCACCTGGGGAAAAATAACCCCAGACACCAGCACAGGCTGAGGACTGACCTGCTGGGAAGCAGCTTTGTGGAGAAGGACCTGGGGATCCTGGTGGAAAACAGGCTGTCCATGACCTGGTAGTGTGTCCTTGTGGCAAAGAAGGCTGATAGAATCCTGGGCTACATTAGGAAGAACATTGCCAGCAGGTTGAGAGAAGTGATGCTGACCCACTACTGAGCCCTTGTGAGGCCACATGGGAAGTAGTGCGTGCAGTTCTGGGCTACTCAGTACACAAGAGACATGGACCTCATGAAGCAGGTCCAGTGGAGAGCAACAAAGGTGATTGGAGGACTGAAGCATCTCTCTTACTAGGAAAGACTGGGGGAGTTGAGCCAGTCCAGCCTTTGAGAAGAGATAATTGAGAGGCAACCTCATTAGTATGTATAAATATCTAGAGGGAGCATGCCAAGAAGATGTAGTCAGGTGGTTTTCAGTGGTGTCAACTGGTAGGAGATGAGGCAATGGGCAGAAACTGATCCACAGGAAGATCCACCTGAATATGAGGAAGAACTTCTTTGCTTTGAGAGTCTCCATGCACTGGAGCAGATTGCCCAGGAGTTTCTTTCACTGGAGATGTTCCAGAACTGTCTGGATGCAATCTTGTGAAATGTGCTCTAGGATGACCCTGTTTGGACAGGGAGGTTGGACCAGATGACCCTCTGTGGTCCCTTCCAACTTGACCCATTCTGTGATTCTGTTACACCTTATGTGAACTTGAGCAGGCAGAACCAATTGACCTTTTGTAACGTGCCAATCTCAAAGTTACAGTGCACTTACAATTTTAAAAAATGGACTGTCAAAAACTTACCTGATTCAGGGGAGCACTAACAAGACGAGAAAAAGAATTTTATCTTCCCACTTAATTTCTGTAGGTGAATAAGCAGACAACTTAAAAAGATAAAGAGATTTAACATAATTCAAATAACAGAATTTGAGCAAGAAGATAATTTCAATATATAGAGTAAGCACTTGAAGAGATCAAGTGATCAAGTATCTTTAAACTGCCAACAGGTTGAACCAGACTACAGAGCTCTTCCAATGTTTGTATTTATACTAATCAATCAGTTGAGAAAATCTGAATTTTCATATTGAGCTCCTCTTCTAAGGGAAGGAAAAATAGTTTCCTTTCCCAAGTTATTTGTCAATGTTATGCTAAATATACAGGAGACTCTGATCTGTCAGTAATTTTAGGAGTCTCAGTTGTAAACACAAAAAATACTACTCTCTGCTTTTGTACAGTGACATTCATTAATCACAAATGGTTTTATGTTCTTTCATTACAGATTTCTTTTTTTTTTTTTTTGATTTTGTTTAGCAGAGTAAAATAAAGGTACAGAATAGTTATTCTGCTTTTTATCCAGGGTCACATAGGCATCTCATAAGAAGTCTGTTATTGTTTCCTTATGACTTATCCAACTCTGCAGTTCTTGTGCTTAATCTAACTTTTTACTTCTTGGAGAATTTGTCTAGTCGTCTACATCACTGCCATGATCCATGCTCTGGAAACTTGAAAGTTATCTGTTTTCTTCTGATTGTGATCACTTTCTTTCTCTCAAAACTCAGTGGTCTGAGGAAACTTACATGCTTGTTCAATAGAAAAAGGGACTTAGGTGGAATTTGACCCTGATGATGATTTCCTGTCGAGGAACAAAAAAACCAACCAACCAACCAAACAAACAAAAACAAACAAATAAACAAAAAACCCAAAAAACAAAAACAAAAACAAACAAACAAACAAAAAAAAAAAACAAAACCCCCCCACCTTTTCAAATTGACTGCCTGACAAAGAAATATTCTTTGTAGTTTTTTGTCTAGTCTCAGAAAAGAGGTGATTACAATGCAGTAAAATATCAAAAAAAAATTAATTGAATGTATTCCTTGTGCAAATATTCCATTCTTAAAAGGCTTGTTGCTTTTATGAAAATTCTGTTCTGTATATGAAGTTACTGTGTTTCTTTAATCAGCACCTGAAATGGTGTTGTCAACTTTCTTTTTCCCCTTCTTTCTTTTTGAGGAGAATACTGTTGATATTGGTTTCGGCTCTCTGATGCCCTGTTTATATATTATATTACTTCTTTTACTGCTATTTCTATGCTCAAGGTCTGGGATCTTTTCTGTTTTCTTTTCCAATACTGACTGGTAGCTTGTTGAGACATTGAATACACACTGGCTCAAGAGAAACATACCAAGACTTTTGAGCTGGCTACGTTGTTTTGAACATGAGACATGGAAGAGAGAAGAAATAAGATAAAAGTTTTCTGTGGAATTTTCTCTCTTCTTTTTTTCCTCCTTTCCAATAGTTTCATAGAATAATGTTAGCTAAAACTCCAAGACTGGAAATTATGTTCTGCATTTTGTAAAACGGCTTTTTAAATGCCCTTTACTCCACAGTCTCAATGTCTTTCCCATGAAATGTGCTCACCTGAGAACTGTACAGTTTTCTGTTCTTCAGACTGGTAGAGAGAGAGCTTCTGGTGGATCCTGTGGTTGAAGATGCTGTATCTCCCCATCTCCTTTTCTGTTCTCTTGTCCTTGGCACTTGAGTTATCATCAGTAATGAACTTTCTCCAGGCCCACTTCTTCCCATCAGTGAATATGGCAGTTAAATTTCTGAAGGATATGTCAAAACCATACTTTTCAGTTTTGACTATCACATTGGCAGCAATGAGGTCTATATTTAGAGCTGTTCAACTACAATAATAAATTTCTCTTTACATTTATATGTAACTGTGTCAAATATTCCCTTTTAGAACTCTAGCTCTACAAAGGACCGCACAACTGTATACTCCAACCCTTAACTGGTGAAAATAAGAGCAAACTTGCCCTGTAAGATCATTTTAAGAGTGTTAGCACTGACCACTGGAATCCTTCATGACATTTCATTAAATGAAGTTTATTCCTGGTTAGTTTTGACTGAAACACTTTCTCTTTCTTACAGGACCCCAGTGGACATTCAGGTCTGCTACAGAAATTAACTAAAATAGAAACAAAGTAAGACTGACCTGTTAAGAAATTGCTTTCCTTTGTTAATTACATTGTGTTGATACTTTGCTTTCTTTTTCTCTAATTCTGAGCACTATGAAGTACCTTCAGGGCTTAATATCTCCAGAAAAGAAGTAGGTGTAATGGTGGTGAGATAAAGAATCGTTAAGGGTCAGAAAGCACTAGGAAGAAGGCTTGTTAGTTTTGATCAGCATACAAGGAAAAGGAGAAAGAGTATTCATAGGTTATGGGAATGGGAGAAAAATGTTAGTAAATGAGAGGAAAGTTAGGTGGTATTATTTAATTTTGAATAAGTGGCCCTCAGAGACAAAAATCTTGACATCGTTACACAGTAAGAATAGTTAAAGATTTTGAATATTCATGGTTTTGCATGCATAAACTCTTTAAATAAATATGGTTCATAACTTTCACTAAATACACATAAAAACAACTTCAGTCACTGTATATATAAAGCATTAATAAAATATTTAAAGGTAAAAGACCTTATTTATTTTCTAGATACAGGATTTTTTTTTTCTTTTCAGTAGTTTCTTATGAGGAGAAACATCAATTTGACAGCCTTTCACAGATGGGAATAGGTCTCTTTAATATGGGTAAAAGGTGGTTGAGAAAGGCTGAGGTGGCTGATACTGTTATTGATCTCTGACTATTTCCCTGAGATAAAAACAGATGCATGTAAAAATGAGAAGAACAACAGTAAGAGAAGATTCAGCTTTCGTTTTACGCATTGATTTTTGTTTCCAAAAATTTTCCTTTGGAAAGGAAATGGAGATATACTGTTTTTATTATGCCTACAAGAAATATGACACATTTGGACAAGCTGGAAGCTTTTATCTACCTTTTCAGTTTTAGGATCACTGTAAATGTTGCAGAAGAGCAGCTCAAGTGGATTTTAATTATGAAGCAAAAAACCCAAAAAGAAGTGACATCAGAAAGGTGAAATGTCAGATAATGTGACAGCAGAAACACAATTCTGACTGTCCAAGTGAATTTCAGGACTTAGTCATGGGCTGTGGTTTTAATAGGTCACCTGCAGTCTTTCTGACTCATCACAGTAAGTTTTCAAGATCTCAGTGTTAAAGGGAAAGAGATGATGTAGTAGTTCCCACGTGATAACCATTATTTCAGTAAGGCTTCTCTTTTTAGTTTCCTGTCTCTTTAGCTGTAGTAACAGATAACTAGTTCCCATATTAGAATATCTTTAAGTTTTTGCAAACTTGCACTGATTTTTCTTTTTCCTTGTACATTTTCCTCTCATTGATCATGACTCCTTAATGTTTGTGGGTAGGTGTGGATTATTTTTAGGTTTTATAATTTCGTAAACTCTCTTTAAAAAGATTAATGTTTGGGTTTTTCTTTAGGGTTTGTGTATCCATTTTTTAGTCTGTAGAGCATGATGGATTGAACTACCATTTTTGTTTTATCTAGCAAAGCTTAAGATAGTGGTACACAGTGGTGTTCTGATTTGATCCAGCACTGTGGAATTGCTCCCGACATGTAGCTGGATCAAAAGCTTACCTGCACTCAGCTGTAAGTGCAATAGATTTGATGCTTTTACAGATAAAGCCTCTCGAAACTGAATGGAAATTAGGCTGCAGGTACAGAGAAATTGTACTAATACACATCCTACTTCTATTTACTCAGTCCTCGGCTGTCTCTATTCCATGATATAATTAGGTGAAAACATGCTAAATGAAGCAAAAGAAAGGTCTTGTAAAGGACGAAAACACAGGTAAGCAGCTCTTGTTGGAGTAGTTTGTTCAGCCTGTTTACTCTAGCTCAGGGTCAAATGGAAAAGGGACTAACAAGAGCAAGACGATGACTAGAAGACCCATGAGAGGTAGTAAGGCTTGACTTCTAGCATGCTACAGATAGTGCATAGACCTCTTTGTGCAACAGCCCCTGAGGAAAAGAAAGCAGGCAACAAGAGATGATAAGGGTGCTGATGATTTAATTTGTGTTTCCTCAGTTGAGCAGGAAAAAACAAATTTCAGCTATTTGAATGATGATTTTCTTCAAGAAAATACTGCAAGGAAGCATTTTAATATTATTTATCCCTTCATTAGCTCTACAGTCTTATTCAGTCTGTGCTTTCATGTCTAGTTTGTATTAATATCAAAAGAATTGAACCCCTCCTCTTTCTAGAGTAACTTAAGAAATAGTTCATATGCAGAAGTGGTGGAACACATCTGGGTAGAAAGGAAACTAAATGCATAGCACAACGTGAATACTTTATTCATCAAAGGGAACTGATTTCAGTTGGAACTGGTGACCTGGGTATTGTCTGACAGCACAGTGTTTTATTCCTAATGTATTTCAATGTTATTACACCACTGAGTGCTATGTACTGCATTTTGTCTCCCTTTCTTAATAGTTGCTAACTCTTAATAGTTTGTCTAGCTACAGTTGGAAAGCTCGCTGTGTGGTACACATGCACACTGTCTGTGCCTGTGTATGTTGGCATTTCATTTACAGTCAGCAATACTGGGTAACAGATTATTTGAAATCAAGGATTCAGGGATTGTGTTCTGCTCAACCTACTTAGTATATAAGTAAAAAAATGAAGTAATTTTCCAACCAGTATGGACTTACTTGATTTTTCTTTAGCTGCATAAATAAATATTTATCACAAAAGTTTGATAACATGATCTCTATAACACAAATCATTACAGAGCCAAACCTATTTTTTTCTGCACAACTAAAACTAAATAATCTTCATGTTAAACATTTTAATGATGAATGTGACAATATTTGGCTGCAGAAAGAATAAAAATTGTTCTGCAGCATGAAGTGGTGAAATTATCATTAGAAGTGTTTCTAAGGCAGAGAATTCGTGAGACCTTCTGTAGACCTTTTGATCTGCGTATCTGGTAATGTCCAGGACAGCAGAGAAGAAATATAATTTTTGGACAGTTGTTTACTTGAAAAGTTATCATCAAAGTTCAGGAGTGGAAGTGAGTGAGGGAAGCCAAAGCACACCGTAGCAGCAAGTACACTGGAAGTTGATCCTGGTCTTCTGAGGCTTCTGGCTGCTGCAGAAAGAATCTAATTGCAGTATTGCCACAAAACCAATAAAAATAATGAATGCTGAGATCTAAGCAGACTTTGAAATAAACCTGAGAGGGAAAACAAAGCAGAAGATTGTCTTCAAGAACTGAAAAGACTGCCTGGGTCTTAACTGTAAAGCTTGTAGGAAGACAAGAGCACAGTGAAGAAGATGGGAAATATGGGAAAAAATTGTATCAGTAAGGCTACAACTAGTAGATATAAAAACACTAGTTGTAGTTTACCTGAGGGTGGACAGAATGTTTTCTTTATACCTGTTCTCTTATTAATTCTATTCAGAAACCTAGAGTAGTCTCAGCTACCATTACACATGTAATATAGATTTTCAAAGCAGGAACTCTTTCTAGAGTCATTAGCTAGTTCAGAACTTACTCTGAAATCTCTGGGTGTCTGTTTTCCACTTCCCAACAACTGCCTAATATTTGTCCATGTATGAGACTGGATTTAAGTATACATTTCTATGGATATACATATGTATATGTAATTTGGCTGCACTAAGCAGATTTGAAAAGTATCTGATTCAGGTGCAGATATAAGAACTCCCATTTCTGATCTGTGTCAGCAAGTAGAACTATCCTGTTGTTTTTGGTTTTGTGCACTTCAGATCAAATAAAGCTAAACCTGTCTTAGAAAATAAAGTTAACACATGGCAAGTCAGTGGTAACTTGACCGTCTCTACTATGTTGACTGGTGTTTCTCTGGCACAGCAGGGATCCAATCCACACTTTGTATACTGTCACTCATCCTATCCCAAACAAAGAACATCACGTTTCTCTGCCT
>JAWWEU010000005.1:14399925-14423148 GCA_035583155.1 Acropternis orthonyx
AAAAAAAAAAAAAAAAAAAAAAAAAAAAAAAAAAAAAAAAAAACCAAAAAATTAAAAAAGCCCACCACCATAACAAAACAACAACACAACAATATGTGTTTTGTAACAAGGTGCCTACACAACAGAGATGCTTTTCTTCTGTGTGTTGACCAGTTCTTTACCTCATGTTTCTGCATAGTCTAAATGCCTTCAGCACTTTAAAGTTCAGTGAGGTTTTTTTCTGTTATGAGGGCTGAGGTATTTTTGTTTGTTTTAAAAAACTTAAAAACACAAAACAAAACCCAAAACAAAAACAAACAAACAAAACCCAAAAGAAAGCTTAACCAAACCAACACAAACCCATCCATTGGCACTGCTAGCCTTGCACACCATGGTTTGTAGTCTCTTACCTAAGACAGTCATGACAGTCTTCATAAGCTTCACAGGGGTTCTCCTACGGCTAATGGATCCACTAGTGTGTGATGACAAGACATTAGTTTTCCTCTGGACATACATGTAGATTCTTATGTAAACCACCACCATAATGAAGAAGACTACCAGGTTTAAGACACTCCAGAATACCAGGTAACTTCTGCTGTAAATAGGTGCCAGGGATGAGCAGACGGTAATGTCACAGAGGCAGTTCCAACCCAGGGTAGGAACAGCGCCCATGAAAATCGCAATGGCCCAAATTGATATAATTAAAAAGGTGACTCTCTTCTTAGTGAGATTACTGTGGATCTTCATCCGCATTATCGACATGTGCCGCTCAACAGCTATGACGAGGAGATTCACCAGCGAAG
Source organism: Acropternis orthonyx (assembly GCA_035583155.1). NCBI lineage: Eukaryota > Metazoa > Chordata > Aves > Passeriformes > Rhinocryptidae > Acropternis > Acropternis orthonyx. The sequence continues at coordinate 14,400,708 of JAWWEU010000005.1, forward strand.
CGGTCAGACTGGTGTCTAGAAGACCCTGACGCAAAAACCAGCGGTTCACAGTTAATGTCTTAGACACTGGGCCAGTGTTGAACATCAAGAAGACATAGGCAATTCCAGCAAAGAAGTCTGCAGCAGCTAAATTGGCCAGAAGATAGTAAAAGGGAAAATGAAACTTCTTGTTCTTGACCACGGCTGCTATGACTAATGAATTTGAAATAAAAATGAAGAGGCAGAAAAATGTCCCAAAACACAGAACAACAATGAGCTGTGGCCCTGTCCACTCATCTGCTGTGTCCGTCTTTGTCCTGTTATAAAAAAAGTCCATGCGCTTATCATAGTAGCATTCATTCATCCTGGATTAAAGCCCCTGCATCCTAGGAAGGGTGGAAGGTAAAAGGAAAGAAGGATTAACAATCAGCTAATAGTTCTTACTTCAATCACCACATCTAACAGCTTCTGTTTTGGAGAACAAGGTGTGACGGGGACATGTGAGGGTATATGTTTTAAGGCCTTCAGTAAAAATTCAAACTATACCAGGTTGATGCAGAAGAAGATATTCTGCCCACTGGAGGATCATGGTGCACAGTGCTTGGATCAGGAATTTTTGAAATACTTACCTGCTTACAAAACCCCAGCAGAGTTCCTTTGCAATAGCAGTCATACTGTACAGGCAACAAAGTGGAAGTTAAGAGGTTAAAAGTGATTTTCTGGAGGTCGTGGAGAAAATCTGAGCAACAGCCAAGCCATTCTTACTGTGAAATCTCATGTTTGAGCCACAACCCCATCATTATTTCCATTTCTTAGTGTATCCAGTCAGGACAGGGAAGAATAAATCATAACTCTTCCATTTTACTGACTAAGCAATAAAAAGCCTATTACTGGGGGAAAATAAATGGGTTTTAATTATATATTAATAAATGTTTAAAAAGTATGCAAATAAGATACTTCAGGCATATATATTCTGACCAGATACCTCTTATTTACTACTGGAAGATTTAAGCAAATGTGCTGAAAAGGGAAAATACATTATAAGAGATTTAAAACTAGGGATTTAAAATCTAAAACCAGGGATTATTTTACTGGGCTGCAAACCCAGAGCCCTGTGAACACCATGCAGCCCAGTTATCTTCAAAACCAAAACCCAGTTCCCTACTCAACCACAGGATAAAGCAAGGCCCAGAAGCAGCAGCAGTGCTGGTGTTTATTTCTTATACCCACTCAGCACTATTTTGGACACAGGGCTATTAGACATGACAATGGAAAGGGGAGTCTGTTCCAGATTACATCACACTTCAGCTACTCTGGCAAGGTCAATGTCAGCTGCCTTGGCAGTTTGACTGCCTTTATTATGAACCAAACTGAACTTGGACTAATTTACACAGGAGACCTGACAGCAATTACTCATGGTTGCTGGACCATATGCAGGGTCTCACAGCCTAGTAGTGAGAATTTGTGTCTGATCATCATTAGCCCTCACATTCTTTGTCAGGCTCTGAATAAGGGTTTTAATAATTACTTCATTAATAGATGTAGTATAATTTCAGCAAAACCCAGGAATGCAGCCATGGCACAAGCTCCTAATCGTGTTTGATATTATACAGAGCAGCAAACCTGTCTGAGTGCAAGGATAGACAGGAGAAAGCATGGTGATACAAAGCTACAGGAGAGGCAGCAAGGCTAATATCTTCTGTAAAGCTCCTTGTGAGCCTTAGGCCATCATGAGTGCCAGAGTGATAGAGTAAGTAGGGCTGAAAAGAAAAAAGAACCCACCAAAAACCTAGAAGTGGTTACAGGCAGAAAGATACAAAAAAAGCATAAGCTTGTCACCGCTGCAGGTAAAATTTATGGCAGATAAACATCAGGTTCACTTAGTCTGTTATTACCCTGTGATTCTTTTACAGCTATATCTTATCTTTCCAGGGACTGGGTAGCAAATTAAACAATCCCCAGCAGGCTGTCTAACATGTAACTTTTATGTTAAAGGTTCCTTCCAAGCTTTAGACTAAAAAGGTTCATCTTTTATCATTTATGTTATGCTACTTGTGTTAATTCTCTCATGCAATATTTATATTACCTAATTTTAAATAAAATTACACTATTCCACAATTAATACTTTCAACAAAGTGATAATTTTTTTTAATATTTCATTTTTCTGAACTAGCTCAGCTTTTTTTTTTATCTTGATTCCCACCCTAGCAGTTAACATGAAAGCTGGCCATTTGACACTGTTGCCCATTATCCTCAAGAACCTAGCAGGCCACTTTTCAATAAAGGAATATATTACTTAAAGCATCAAATTTAGGTATAGTCAGAACTAAAAATAATTACTTAAGGACAAGAAGTGGAAGGAAACAAGTAAATCATTCCTTTTTCTGAAATATTACAGAGCATCCCTCCATCTAAAAATAAAAAAGCCTCAGCAATGCAGATCTGCAAAAAAGTCAACTGTAATTCAACGCCTACTGCTTCCTGTTCAGGGCAATATGCGAGAGTTGAGCAGTCAGTAGATTCCCCATTCTCACTTAGGAAGTACTCAAAAGTCAGATTCAGTCTGTAAGTGACCAGAAGTCCCTAAGGAGCTGCAGGCAACAGCTACTGAAGTAGCAGAATGCTGGGAACCTGGCCAGCAGGGATGGCACTGCTCTAACCCACCAAGGCAGCAAGGGACTTGACACAAAGCTTTTACAGAACAGCCCAAATGCCTGCAAATAGAAGCAGCATTTTGGGCAAGAATTGCAGAGGGGAAAAAAAAAAAAAATAACCTGTGAAAATTATAGGGAAGGTTTTCTGAACATGTTGTATCTTACTGTGTAATCATCCCAACAGATGAATCTCTTGCTTGCAGCGACAGGAGAGTAAAGAAATCTGCAGATGCTTTTTGCATCTCATCTGGAGAAAAGCTTAAAGAAATCCAGAATATCAACTACAAACTTATTCTAAATACTTCAGCTTATTGAGATCCCATCCTCATTTGAAGTAGTATCCGAAGGAAAAAAAAACAATACGCACACAGCCATAATTCACCAAACTAATTATAGTACAAACACTCACTGTCACACAGCAGAGCTCAAATGACAAATGATTTTGAAAGAGATGTCTTGAGGTGTCAAGGTAAGGCAGGAAGGAGTAGCAAAGCATCCAGCTGAGATCTCAGGGACACAGAGCAGACTCTGGAGATTTCCAAATGGAAGCTGCATCAAAGCAGCAGCCAAACTGGAGCTAGTTTACATCCCAGTCTTTCAGAGCAGAGACGCAGCACTTGGCTGTCTGTACCAGCCTGGGTACAGAAAGCAATTATAATGCCAGGGGTCTTGCAGGCAGTGATTTACTTCACACCTTCATTTTAAGTCCTCCCAGCAGAATTAGCCTGGTCTCATGGAAGCTGTACAGACATGACAGAGCTATGCAGCTGCATCCTCAGTGGTCCTGCCCACATCCACACAAGGCACAAGATGTGTGATAGAATATCCCATATTTCCTGGCATGTCACGTGTTGTTGTAGCACTTTCTTCTCCTAGTCTTCTCTTCTGCAGCAAAATCAGAGATGTTTATCAGGTCAGGTTTAAAAGTAAGAGAAAAAATAATTCCACCCTTAAATATTATGTATATCAGATCTGTTTATTTAGTACACAAAAATTTGAATATTCAGGCAAAATATCATTCAATGTTAGTAGAAAAACAGCTAAACTTGTCAGCCCCTACTTATAGAGGCAAGACAATCTCCTAGAGTCTGCAGCAGAAAGCTCCCCAGTTCTGCTACTTACCTTATGAAGAATTGCCTTCTTTTGCTTTGAGTTTGCCTCTCATTCCTTAGGTATTTTATGGGAAATGACAGCAAATAATCTCTATTCACCTCTTAATTGCCACTCAGTGTTTCATATCCCACCATACAGACCTCCAGCAGTAATCACATGGTGCGTACTCTACAGCTGAGTTGAGCTAATATCTTACCATAAGATACTTGCAGGCAGATATATCAAAACTTTACAAGTGCCAAAAGCATACCCTTGTCTAAAATGTTATTTTCTTTATTTCAATCTATTTAATTACTTCAGTTCTACCAATAGTGGCTACAAAGACCAGACACCGATGGACTGGGAAATGTGTTTTCCTCTACCACTGAGTAAACATGCAAGCTGCCTTTTTTTTTTAATTATTATTATTTTGAGGGGGAAAATTCTTCTGTTCCAAGAAATCTCAAAGGATTTGAGATTTCAGTTAAACTGCTTTCAAATGCAAAATGTTGCATTAAGAATTCTTCCCAACCCATCACATCTTGAGCTGTTTGTCTTAATGACAGCTGGTATGTTTTAATTGATTTTAAATTTTTCCATGTAAGTGTAATTCATATCAAGTCAGAATATGTTCTTCGCCATTCTTAAAATAAAAGTAAAAAATTTGCATGAATATGCAGAAATATATTACACCAGCTGTCTAAATAGTTAGCGAAATAAAATATCACCTAATTAATACTTTGGACAAAAAGTTCAGCTAGTTGCAAGCTAACATGTTTTAAGAGTTGTTATTCAATCAAAATGTAGTTTACTTCAATAAAGTTACTAAAAATCTGCATACTTAAAATGAAATTTAACATGAGTTATCAAGAATTGTACTGATCTAAACTGTGATTACAATTTCCTTTTAAATCACTTTGATTCAAAATTAAATCTGGCCTGTAAATCAACTCTAAGCTGAGTTACTTATTATTAATGCAGACATTTCTGAAGGAAAACACAAATAGCATTTTAATGAGAAGGTCATTATAAAATTTAGCCTGCAAGCCCTAATGTGATCCATGGCACACCCTTGTGGTTTTCTGCCTTTTTCCTGTCCATTAAAAACCAAGTTGTTTCGATACATTGGCCACAACTTTATTGAAGGGTTGGCGTCAGTTTGGGGGACTTTGATGGCTTCTGCCCTGCTCCTGTATAAACTAGGGAGGGAGCAGACAGGCCTGGGTTGGCACAGAAAACTAGTGTGAGAGGATTCAAGCAGAGTTTGCACATGGACTGAAAAGTCCACAGAGCAAGACTGAACCTCTAGGAGGATAACAGCAGTGAAGCCCTCTAGCAGGGATGAAAGCTTACTGGAGAGGGAGGGATGTTTCCCCAGGCAAAATCCCAGCCTGATTTACTTCTGGTTTTCCTGCACTAGCACAGGAATTTATGTGCAGAATTTCAAGGCAGTTCAGCACCCAAAATGATACACTCTGGAACAGGAGAGATCACAAAGCCAGTACAGTCCGGACAGGTCTGTGGGATGGAACAGAGGAGCAAGCTGTGCCCAGGCTCAGCCTGCAAAGCAGGCAGGCTGCCAGCCCTGCCTGAGCACTTGACATCCCTGCCTCCCCTTCCCCATTAGCAAAGATGAGGTATTATATACAGATCTCTAAGAGACTTTGAAGGTTGCTGCAAAAGTTGCTCTTTAGAAAGCTGAGTTTATCTTGCTGATTGATCACCAGCATGGATGGCAGAACAAAGAGCATCACTTGAAATGTTCTCATTGCATTCAAACTCTTACTGCAGAGAAATATCAAGCAACAGCCTACCTGCACATTCTGCTTAGGCTTTTTTAACTTGTCCTACAAGCAGCAGGTGTCCATCAACACAGCCCCACAAAAGGAGTGTCTGGAGGCTTGCCATGGGCTCCCTGCAGTACTGCACTTGCTTACCTGCACCCTGTGCCAAAGGGAGACACTAACACCCTCTGTCCCGTCCTCTGCTCCTGGATAAGCCACCGGTGCTCCTTTTATTTTTCCCATTACTGAAAGGCTCTCTCTCACCTCATTCCCCAGAGGAAGGTGCAGGCAGAAGGAAGCCAGGGCGCTGGGCACCAAAGGTGTACATACAAATAGTACTAGTTCAGAAAGGGAATTGGTTCGTTGTTCCCCTCCACACCCTGCATACATGTATAGCCGCAGAGAAAAACACAGCCAAATGATTGCACAGTAACCCAAGAAACCCATTCAGGTTACCTCAGCTTAGAAAGAAATACCAGTGCAGAAAAGGGTGTGTAACACAGCAGAGGCCAAAAATGTTAATATGTAACTGTGAGGAGGAGTTTCATGAAGTAAGTACTCTGGTTCACTTTCAATTGTTCTCAATAGTTAATTGATATTAGAAACCAAAATCAATTTAGAGAAACAAACTGAAAGGAAGCACATAGAAAACACGAAGTTCTGTAGAAATATCTCCATCTAAACCAAAGAGGTTTTTTTAATCTGTTACTATTAGAGGACGCAATGGAAGCCAACATTTAACAGATTTTACAGAGACAAATTGTCTTAGAAGTAACTGTTTTACTTTTGTTTTTATTACAGAAATTTTGCAGGCACTGTCTATTCTTGAAACAGCATGATATGTGGTACACTTCAAGGACCCGAGAATATACTTTTTAAAAAACATTTTTAAAATTCAGCTTTGAAAAATGAAGGGGAGAAAAAAATACTAAAAACTATAAGCCTTAATGAATAAGTTTTTCATCCAGAGAATTTACTATTAAGCAAATCTACTTGTGTTTTTGTTTGGCTACATATTTATTTATTTCTTTTTCTCTTTCTTTTTTTTTTTTTTTAACTTAAGTATTCCAAATTGCAGATAACTTCCTGAACTCAAATCAAGCACTTTCAAGCAGCATTAACCCATTACCTTGGTCTTCAATACCTTTTAGAGTAAGGAAAGCAGAGCATCCCATCCATTTTCTCTCTAAGCCTGCTTCATCTACATAATGTTAACTTGATGGAAAGTACAGCACCACTTATAATTCTACCATGGTTCTGGATCTTTCCAGTAATAATCCATTTTAATGGTGTCATCTTTTGGACTAGGAAGGGAGTGGAGTGAGGGGAATCAAGATGATTCCTTGCCAACCCTTAGATATCAGTGGTTGGAGACATTTAAGTTTCTTTTATGTATCATATATCCTGCATAAAATATCACTGCTATATGGTACAAACAAAAAGTCTTAAGAAAAGTATTTAACATACAAAAAAATGTAGAACCTCAAGACTAAATATTTAAAGTTGTAGAGAAAGGAAGTAGTACTGCCAGCCACAGTCCACAGTGCTTTGTACACAGAGTCTGATAAGAGGCTTAAAAACCACTGTTGGGGCACAGAAGTGTCACCCTGTGCATGGACGTGACAGTGCTGTTCATCTGCAAACTGCTACAGACTGACACTGACAGCTGAACTGTGAAGCATGAAGATATACAAGAGTGCCTCCATCAAAGTATTACAAAGCTCAGGCTCCAGCTGCTAAAGTCCCTTTAGCGTAAAACTGCCCTACTGCACTAAACAGAAAGCTCTGATCCATTGCAGAAAGTTGTTAGGGACAGATAGCAAGTAACTCACTAGGTACCACAAGTTTAGACTTCAGACTTTGGTAATTTAAGACTTTCTGAAATTATGGTTTACTAAATCTATATATGGAGTTCAAACTAAAAACTTCATTGCAAAGCCTTCATTTAGTCTCCTTTAAGTGTGGCTCTGGAAGGAGCTGGCAGGTCATCCTATAATGCGGAAACAGACACAGCATTTAAAAATATTTAAAAGTCATTCAAACAGCCTATACATTGTGAAACATGCCTAGAAGAAAATTTCTGTTCTGCTTCTAAAGTAAGTTTCCCATTTCCAGGTCGACCCATTGATCACTATCAGCCCCATTTTACCATTCAACCAATCAGCTTTCTTTCACAAACCTACAGAACGTGAATACAAACTATCTCAGCACAGTCCCAACCAAGTCAACTTTTACTGTTTATTTTCAGCACACTGCTGATGCAGCCCTGAATCACACCACTGCTGATTAAAAGTCACCTGACAGTATCTGATCCATTACCAGATTCAGAGCCTGGGTTTGCAAGCAAACAAGTCAGTGAAACTGGTAGAAATGGCAAACTCCAAAAAATATTTGCTGGAGACATAGAAGTGGACCTAATGGGACAATAGTAGAATCCAGGTGTGTCCATATTTAAGAATAATACTCAAGAAAAATATGATCTCTACAGTGACACGTCTTATACATTAGATTTTATTTCTTTATCTGATAGCACACAGACTAGTCTGGAGGATATTCCAAAATGGTTATTGGTCAGGACAAGGACACAGCCAGTCTAACTTGTCTGAAACTTTCATTTAGCGTTCCAAAATATTTAAATACATCTTTCCACTTCACTTGTTGGTAAGACCTGCTGCTTCTTTACTGATTGTGTAGATGTGTTTGTGGGGTTGTTCAATTTGTTTGTTTGCTTTTACTTTCATTTTCAATACACAGATAAGCTTAGTAAAATCAGATTTTTCACCATATAACTGGATTTGAGTTGCGCTTCCTACTGCACCCCTTAGAAGACTGTAATAAGATCCACGAAACCACATACTCAGCACAGCTTAAAGAACAAAGCTATAGCAATGCACCTTATCAGTCTGTAAGAAATGTCCTTTTCTAGGTTCACATCACAGACGGGAGAACAGACCTAAGTACATGGCCTCTGGAAACACAAGGGTACAAAAGTGCTTTCTTCGCTCCTTCCCTCTACCCTGACTTTTTTTTCCTTAAGGGAAAGAACTAATCAAAAGATATAATGCTAAATAACGGCAGTGCTTTTTTCCGGTATATTGCATAGATTGAGACATCTTATTAAGAAAACCCACCTGGCAGAAGGCCCTGTGCCAGCCCCGCGCAGTACGTACCAGCTGCCCGCGCTCCAGCAGGGCACGGCACCCGCACACCCAGAGGCGCGCGAGCGGAGTCTCGGATGTATGGAAATTCAAGTGTACACTCCTAGGAAGTACCTGTATTTCTGTGCATGCACATACACGTCCGCATGAACTGCGGCGTGCCGCCGGGGCAGAGCGGCAGCTCCCGGGGCTCTGCCCGGCCGGGCTCCGCTCCCGCGGCCGGCCGAGCGCGCTCCGCGCTCCGCGCACGGGCAGCGGGCCCCGGCACCGCCGCGCAGAGTTTTACAGAGCTGCACAAAGCCTTGCCTGCCCGGTTACTCGGGGAGCCGCTCGTTCTCACGGAGCTTGCCGGGTGCCCCATAACGGTGTTCCCACCGCTGCCCTCCCGCCCCGGCCCCGCTGCCGGGGGGCTCAGCCCGGCCCCAGCCCCGCGGCCCCACTCACCGGCAGCCCCGGCGCGGAGCGGAGCGGAGCGGAGCGGAGCAGCCCCGCCGCCGCCGCCGCCGCGCAGAGCGGGCCCGCCCGCCGCGCTCCGCTCCGCGCCCCGTCCCGCCCCGCACCGCCCCAACCCGCCCGGCACTGCCGCCCCGCACCTGCCCCGAGCCCGCGTCTCCCATGCGTTTGGCTCCTCCCCGGTGCGGGGATTTGGCTCTCCCCAAGGTGCGGGCAGCTTCGGGGCGCGCGAGCGAGACCGGGAGCTGCACAAGTCTAAAGGGCTGTGCTGCCCGAAAAGCCCATCAGAAGGTACATCGTCGTTCTCGCGTTAGGAAACAAAAGCAAGACTCAGATAAAATTGCAATAGCTTCTGCGAGTAGATCCGGACAGTACAGACAAGCGTATGTGCCGCTGGACACAGTGTAAAAAGCAAACAGCAGCCAACTCACACCCAACCCAATGATACACAAACCCTGATGCTCGTATCACCTCCAAGGGGCAGGACTAAGCACACACAGCTCTGCAAATTAAGGACAAGTCAAACTCACAGGAGGTAGCACAAGATCAAATTTATGTGAAGAGCACGATCAGATGGATCCGGCCCATTGATACCGACCTGAATCATTTACCGAGAGCAGACAAGGAGAGTGGAGCTACACGTGGGTCTGCTCAGAGCTGGAGAACTGATAACAGAAAATCTCAGCAGAACACCTCTGCTCCACTTCTCAGAAACTCTGGTAACGATTACAGTATGGAGCATAGACAGAGTTAAAAGCGAGGTACAGCCTTGCACATGAACATTATACATGAAATGCCAAACAGACTCCATTCCAGCACTTTTTCTGTTTAACCCAAAAAAAGGAAAGCCCCAACAAGAAGAGCCCAAACTCCTATTCACCCTATCCCCTCACTGGAATGCTCACCTCGAAGATGGCTTAGGAAATTTTCTTCGTTCCTGCCTGTTTCTTCCCAGAGCAACTGTTCTCAGCGTCTCATCCCTTTCTCTCCTCCTTTTGTTAAGTCCTATAAGCAATTAGCAAGAGCTTTTTCCCAGAGAACAAGATAACAAAAAGGAACAGCCTTTTTTTCAGACCACTTTGCAAAAGTTTATGCTCCAGTTCCGTTTCCATTACTGTGCATCAACTCCTTTGCAGCTGGAGTGGGACCGCCTATCAATGAGCAACTGTGTTCAAATATGTATTAATGTGCAGAATTAGTCAACATATGCCAGATTTTCTGTTAAATTTAACCTCTGTGGAATAGAGAGCCTGTAATAACCTTCAGCAAGTGGCTCTTTTTTTCCAAGAGGGGAAAAAAACCCAGAACACCAGATGGCAAAGACACAAATTGGTTTCTACAACACATTAGTGACCTGCTCTAATATGGTAGGGCTGAAGCAGCAGTCTAGCTAGCAAGCAGCTCATATGATTAAACAATAAAAAAAAAAAAAATCAATACTGGACAAGAAAGCTTTTGATTCCATTATAGAAATTGTCTTAAAATCAGTTAGAAATTGTAAGTATTCTCTGCATTGCCTTTGTTGATAATACTTTCATTCCCTGAGGATCCTCTCACAAACAAGCATTTATCTGAGCAATGGCTTTGGCAGGTCACATTCAATGTCCTGCTAAATTGGAAGAGACAGCTGGAGCTTTAGTGAGGAGCCACAGCTCCTTCACCATGGCTCATAATGTCAAGAGTACAGAACGTACCTCACCAGCTTTAGGGAAGAGAAGCACCAGCCTGTTATATTGATCACACATTATATAACTAATTATCCAAACATATAATATTAGTATCTGCTTTTTCTAAGTTCAAGTCTCTTACCTAACATTTCTGTAAGTACTGGCAGAGCAGTAAGGAAAATACAACTCGTTTTCAAGCTTATTGGAAGTGTAGGATTCAGAGACATTCCAGAAAGCAACTAGTAAAATAGTAGCAAATTCAGAAAACACCAACATCTTACAAAGTAAAGACTGCACACTGTATGGGACAAAACTGCTGGCAAGCAGTCAATGCTGATCATTCTGCAGAATGCAGAAGAGCACTTGGGTTATCCAGGGCCCCAGAGCGTGCTCTAGGAGGCTAATGTTGACCCAAACAAGTTCTACAGATGAACACTAGAAGAAAAGTTGACTCTTCTGTCATGAGTGGAAGACAGTAATGCTCTGTTCTAGATCATGCAATTAGCACTGGCTTGATGAAAAGACAATTACAGAAAACCTTTGCTCACAGCACAAAGTCTTGGTTATTGGTGACAATTTCATTTATAGCCACAAGCTGCAGTGACAGGTTAGGCCACTGAAATGCAGCACTCAGACTGGGATGGGGAGAAGATTCTCTGTCCCAAAAACATTTCAGCAAGAGAAGCATTTAAATTTGCAGAGCCTGGATGCATTAAAACACTGACACAAAAAAGATCTGTTCTACACACCTAGCTGCAGCCTAAGCAAGGCAAAATGACAGTCACTTTCAACAACAACAAAACTTAATGGTTAGGAAGATAAACACTAGGCAGGAGATCCAAAAGAAAAAAAAAAAAAAAAGCTGCCACTCACCTCACTGATACCAGGCTAGTGTTTTGAATTGCCTTTGCGTTTGAAACACTAACAAGACAGAACTTGCAGAGACCACCATTAGTAGTAAAGAACACATAGCAAGCCCAAGTCCTTGCCAATACGCTGACATTGTCTACTAAAGCGTATTTTTAGGGAGTAGATAATGGACGGAGCATCTAATACAACAGTCCACCCACCCCAGGGGCAGTCCACACCCCTGAAAGTTTCCAGAAGTACCTGGTTAATACGTATGCACAACTGTACTGGAAGTGCTTTAAAACTCCCAAAAGTGCTCTGCTTTCATTGAAAAAAAAGTTTATAAAGACCCAAGGGAAAAATACGGTTTTTACAGAGGACCATTCCAAAGACAGCTAGAAAGTCACCTGAACAAATATTCTGCCGGCATCGGTTGTTACATAATTTCTTCCAATTAACATGTGCTTGAAATAGAAGTAAAACTCCATGGCATTGTTTTTGCCTGAATTTGTCATCCAAATTATGGCTACACAGTGCAATACTACCAAAAAAAAAAAAAAAAAAGAAAAACAACGAAAAAAAAAAGCGGCGTAATAATCTTTCTATCAGCCTTCATGTAATGCTTGCCATGAAAGTTTCCAACCATGCAAAAAGTATTTACCTACAGCTAAAGCAGTAAATTCAATCCAGACACATACTCACAATATTTGATCTGTACTGACAGAACAGACTGTCAAAATAAGGATAACAAGTTGCTTTTTAGTAAAGCTATTAAAGAATAGACTGCAACCTGTAAGTGGTTTGTGTTACATTGATATACAAGAGGGAGAACCACAATTGTTTTGCACTTTTGCGCAGCATTTTAGTTTTACGTAAGTTTATTTCAAATAAATGACATGTACCAAGTAGAATGGCTGAATGCATCACTTTAAGTCCTTTCTTGATTACCTATTATTTAATATTTTTTAACACAGAACTATTTCTTTAAAAATACTTTCACGTAATTTTTTTTCCTTATTAACAACATCAGTTAATTCAGGGCCACTTTCCTTCCTCCTAGGGCTGATTAGCAAACAGAGCTCCCACAGACAATGCTCAAGGATCAGAAATCTTTAACGTGATGGAACTTCAGGCAAGAAAAAAGTTCTTCCCAGCTCTCGTCCAGACACAGCTCCTGGGCTCTCCTGCTGGTCAGCCAGCTGATGCCACATTAATAGCTTTTTTCCTCCCAAAACCTTAATTAGGTAAGACTAGTCACTTCATGAGGCAGGTCCAGATGGTGGGCTTCACTGCAGTTTGGAGAATTATCCTTCTTCATACCACTAGGCTTTCTTTGCATTTATTAGTGGTGAATTTCAATGTGCAGTCATCAATTAATAAGTATCAAGTTGTCTTCACTCTGTTGTCTGCAAAGAAAAAATTCACAATTCTACATTCTGCAAGAAATGCAATGGGAAGCATTTACCCATACAAGTTAAGTTTTGATCCTTCTGTTCTATGGTCTCCCATTTCAGCACACAATTCCAACATGTGCACTGGGACAATCAAGCAGAAACTTCTATAGTAGAAAAAGCTCTAGATTTTCACTCCAACTACCAGACTTGTGCCCTCAGTACTGCACAGTGTATTCCAGCAAAGTATATTTACTATGCTGGAGCAGACAAAAATCTCTTATTCTACACAATGACTTGCATGTGAAACCTGAAGCTGTACCTGGCTGGAGTTCTTGTTCACTAGTTGGCTTTCAAGTGTCCACAGCAACTTCTGGGTTACCTGCCCATCATCATCATTGGACATGCTCCTTTTTGGCTATGAGCCAAGGTACACCAAAAGTATAAAGCTGCATTTCACAAAAGCATCAGTATATAAATAGACAAATATCCTACTGCTAAAACAGGATTTGCCACACCAGTTGTGACTGAGTGTTCACATTTAGCTCGATTCCTTCTTCCACAGCCTGGCTCCCTTGCACATTGCTCACAACAATTCTGTGCCCACAAATTATCTCAGACAATCTAGGGACAGAGACAAGATGCCTCCTGTCTCAACCAGGGCTTCAGAGGTGTGTTAGGATTCCTCAGAAATAGAATACAAAGAATCAACTCTCAGACCAACAAGGACTGGGAAAGATGTTCATCTCTCACCACCACCTTAAAAAGGACCACTAGGAAGACATCTACAAGCCTGAGGCTGATGGCTACAAGACATTTACCCGTGTGTTTCCAATATTGCAAAACACTTTCAATAATGCAGTACTTGCAAAACCCTAAGAAGCAGAGACTTGATTTGCTCCTGAATCCTTTGCAGCTTCACGCTATACTCCACAGTCCTCCCATCAGCTTCAGCATGGTAGTTTTTGTTAGAGTGTAACAGTTAAAACAGGTGTGTAAATTCAGAATTGCCACCCTTGCATCATCAGCTGACTAAAGATCTAACACCAAGTAACCTATAAGAGGAACACCAGCATCCAAATATTACACAGGCTGAATTCTGGATGCTCCAGCATTTGTGAAACAGCACTCTGCAGTGAGATGCTAACTGGTGTACTTTTCAGGAAAACACTAAAAGCACCCTACTGACCTCCTGCAGCAGCAGATGAATGACATAGAAGTCTGGTCTTTTCTGTAGCTAGTACTGTCATGGTCTTTCAGAAATTCGTGTAGATCTGTTACTGGAAAACCATTTTGTTGGTATTTCTGAAAGAAAAAATGTTTTATTTACAACACATGAGAATTTGCTGGGCATAAAATGTTCTAAAATTCACTTTCAGGCAGTTCATACTGGAAACAGATGGCACAATTTCGACTTGAATGAGAAGGGTCTTTCGGAACACATTTCCTTTTCACCATACATTTCCAAGCAGCACATTAAGCGAGCCAGATATGTCTTAATGATAGTCTTAAATGACTTTAGAGTCATCTGTTTGAATCTTGCCAAAGCTGTGTCTGTGAGATGTCAGAAAACCCTTCCTGACCTCATCTTTTGATACCATGAGAAGAAAGGTTCACTCTAAACAAGGCCTATCTGGCTCTATGTATCTATACTTCAAAATTAACTCTTTCCAGTCAACCTTCCATTTACACTTCCATTAGCTGTTACATTTTTGAAGCCAGGTGAAGCAGCAGAAAATAGAATATTGACACACACTGAGGATAATTTTTCTAATAAATTAGTGCTTAGTGATTTGGATGACTACCCAGTCATCCTCCCCATCTTGCCACAGACTAAACTAAAAGATTTTAATAATCTCATCACAGCTACTAGCAGATAGTATGGTGTTGAGCAATTAACAAGAATGAATACAAAACTGATTATAAATGTAACAGAAAACAAATGTTTTACCTTTATGGTGTCATAGGAGTCAGTAATGAGTGCAATAAAAAGGCTGAGGATCATATATATAAACAGACTAATGAAGGAATACAGATATAACCGGCTGAACCTCCACACCAACGTGCTCTTCTGCTGGATTTGAGCAAATGTTGCAAACATATCATCACCATTGACTAAAGAAAACAAACATTCAGCCACTGTGTTCAGATCTTCAAACTAGAAAATAAAGAGTACAAATTATTAGTACAATGTGAAGATCAGTCACCCATAATAAAGGCAAAGTTAAAAAAAAATTCTGTAGAACCATGTAGAAATACAATCTTGACTAAACATGATATTAACACCAGACATAAGATTTATTATCAAGAAATAAACTTGGGATGCTCAACAGGCAAAAGAGTCAATATCTGACCACCACAGAAAGTTAAAGTTACTGACTTTTAAGCAATTTTAGGCCTGCAGAAAGATATCCTTCCATTTGCCAAAGCACAGATAAAGTGACTTCACAGAATCTATACAGTAAATCAGTGGCAGTATTCTGGGAACAGAATCCACATCCTCTGACTTCCCAGCTCTGCAACATTACTGGAGTACGGGTAATAAATCAATACTGTATTAAGGAGCTGGTAGTGGCATATAGCCTTCAGAGCTCAAAAGGTCTAAATTAAATTTGTCATGCAATAGCGCAATCTATCCATCATTTAGAAAGCCCTCTCTGAGCTGTAAGTACAAGCTATAGTTGGATTGTGAAGCTACTGGAACACACCCTGCACAAAACTCGTGGTTTCATTTCAAGGACACTCTCTGAAATTCTAAACTCCATTTCGCCAATCTGGAATGTGTCCTGAGGCTAAAATCCATTCAGCTACCAGGTAGGCACACCTTCCCCTCTTGTCCTGGTTCTCCAAATGACTGGATTTGTTTACTTATTAGAGAATACAAATTAATGCACAATGTTTTAATGCAGTTATTATCAGTGAAGTAACACAACTACACTTACTTGAATTGTGGCCCTATATCCAGAACAGGATGTCAAGAGGCATATGCTTGTAAGGAGAACATATTGTTGCACAGGAAGAGTAGGTCTGGTTTACACCTATGGCTTATTTTGTTATTCTTGTTTTATTGAATCTTAAAGTATTGTGAAACTCAGCAGTATATTATCTGGGAAGAAAGGGGGCATGGCATGGGTAATTTCTGAGCAACCCAGAAGTTTTAATGCAGACACAGAGAGAGACCTGCTAAGGACTGCTCACCTGTAAGCCCCTGGACTGACAAAACACAAAATGCAGGATAGCCACTACCTTTCTCTGACTGTATTAGAAGAAGGAAAAGCAACATATGTATTTCTATACTGTTGAGCATAAGGAGCTCTCTGGTGTTTCTGCATATCAGGGAAGCATCTTCCCAGGGATGGCTTAGGTGGCTGGAGAGCCTCAGGAAGCCAGCCCTGGGCAGGCCTGTCCTGTGCAGTGCCACATTGCCTTCCCATGGGACACTGGGCAACTGGCAGGGAAGCCCCTCACAGAGACAGCTGCTTTCCCTGACAGTGATCTGTGATATTTAGGCAAGAGGCAATATTTTCATAGATGAGCATGTTACTGACTACACTTTCTTTGGCTCAGATGATTAACATATTTGTTGCAGGGAAGCTACAACATTAATTATGCTCTGACTGGTTTAAACAGTTGAGCCTCTGGTGTGGCAGAGGATCCCACTGCACGCAGCATCCCACAGAGAAGTGCATCATCATCAGCTTGGAACACGTGCAGACTGAATACCCACATTGCTGAAAGGAGAGAATTACAGCTCAGGGCAGGGTGGGGGAAGAGGCATAAGACGCCAAATCAAGCACTGCAGCATGTCTCTCTGTTACATACTGTGTGTAACCCGGGATCAAGAATGAGAAGTCATGCATTTGTTAGTCATTAACTGACATCGAGAATTTGTCACAACAGGAACCTGCCTTTTTGCAAACTGTCACATAGAGCATCTGACAAGAAGAAAACCAAGCAAGCTTTAGGGTTGTTTTTCTTGTGTTTTAGACTATATAAAGCCTTACTCCTGCACCCAGGTTTCAGACAAGACATAGCAGGCACACACTTTGATACTAACCTTAAGAAAACAAACAAACAAACCCACAACACACCCCCACACAGGAAGAAAAGTAAATGAGACAAGCATTCATCCACCCCTTTATGAGTCATAATTTGGGAGCTGAAGTTACATGGCATGGGAAAGATTTGGAAAAACAAAGTCAGAGCCAAGGAGATTCAAAAAAAAAAAAAAAAAAAGGAAACGGGGAACTGTTTAGTGCTGCCTCAACCCGACTGGACTGGGATTGCCAGAGGAGGGCGAAAGAGATCACACAGAACCACAGAGAATGCTGAGTTGGAAGGGCCCCACAAGGATTATCGAGTCCAACTGCTGGGCCTGCACAGGACCCTCCCCAAGAGTAACACCATGTGCCTCACAATACTGTCCAAATGCGTCTTGAGCTCTGCCAGGCTTGGTGCTGTGAGCACTGCCCAGGGGAGCCCGTTCAGCGCCCAACCACCCTCTGGGTAAAGAACCTTTTTCTAATATTTACCCAAACCTCCCCTGGCACAACTTCAGGCCATTCTCTCAGGTTCTCTCACTGGTCACTACAACAGAGCAGTGCCTGCCCCTCCTCTTCCCCACACAAGAAAGCTGTGGACTACAATGAGGTTTCCCCTGAGTCTGCTCCAGGTCTGGGTAAACCATCTACTCACAACCAAAACAGTTTGGTGTAGGAGATTCCACTGATTTCAAGCACACAGTAAAAGCAAAAATACAGTTATTTTGTCAAAAGGAGCAGGTGGCAGGAGGTATGCCTGGAAGGAGAAACACTTCCATGTTCACATCATAGCTTTTATACAGAAATACTAATTTAAGATGCATTTCTTTGTTATAACTGGGAGCTATACACACACACAGATACATCATTAGACCAGAAAAGGAGTGATACTGGTGACGTACCTTTTCATGATAAGGTCCCAGGACAATCCAACCACAAAAAGTATAGCCAAGATAGATCATACCAGCACAACAACAAAACCTGAGCACTTTTGGCAATGATGCCTGCATAGTTAAAATGAGCACCTGCAAGTCAGGGTGGAGCAATGGAGGAGAAAAAAAAGTCAAAAAATTAGAGAGAGACCTGAATAAAAGTGACATATGTGTGTGTGTGTGTATATATATATATATATATATATATATGCTTTAATTATTAGACATTTGATTCCTGCCTTACATTGTAGGTTTGAAAATATCCCAGGTATCTGACGACTCCGACCCAGACGAACAAAGTTGAGGTTCCAAGTAAAATGCTGCAGACATCGTAACTTGTGAGGTTCTGAGGGATCCAAATAGAGCAGGCAGTCAAGTTACAAAGCAGTAGGTATGTCAGCTTGACAGCTATTCAAGTTTGAGCAGTTCAAACAAACAAAGCAGGGCAGTTCAATATTCAAGGATGTTGCTACATCACAAAAGTCAGATCAATGTGAACTGCAGTTATTTACTGAGATCATTCGAATGTAACAGTGCTGCAAATGAAAGTACATCTATGCTGATATTCTTGAAATTTTGCACAGAGTCTGGAAGAACAAAAGGCCTTCACTTGGTTGCAACAGTTTCAAAGTTCGATTCAATAACTCAACATTTTTATTTTAAAAAAAGGTTACTATATGCTAATTTTAGGCAAATAAGCTCTCTTTCACTACTGAAAAAACATAAGCCACCATTTAAAATTAAAGTGAGCCTTGGGACTACAGCGCTTTTCATGCTACATGTATTTACACCTCTGAACAGGTTCTACATCACATGTTCAAAACTTGAGCATCATTTTTACTACAGTGAAATTTATAATCAAGTCTACTTGCACTTTACTTTGGAAGGCTAGAACTGGTTGCAAAAAGCACAAGATAGACACCTATCTCAGGTTTTCCTACCCTCAATCCCCACCTCACCATACAGCCAGAGGATCCCAAGTGCTTCCTCTGAAGGCCACTCTGGGGATCTGCCCTTTGAGCCTTAGTACACATGAAACAGGAGCAGCACACCACCTACTCTGTTTTTCCCAGAATACAAAGTTTTGTGAACACACGAATTGTTGACATATATCTATTGAAAAAAAAAAAAAAAAACCAAACAACAAAACCCAGCAAATCCAAAAAGCCTCCTGAAGAGCTGCCAGCTGGACAGAACACACTGATTTCAGCAAGCCCAGACTGGGAGGTCAAGGATGAGCAGGTGACACCATCTGTGCCTATGCTTGCCAGGAAAGCAAGCTGTAACAGCTATTTTTCCAGTCCTGCAAGCCATCAAGACCCCTGTTATATCCAAGGGGATGACTCTTGGTTTCCTCGTACTAGTATGTGCTACTACTTCTTACAGACCTCACAACCACAATTGTTGGATTTTTCTGTTAGGAACTGTCCACCCATAGGTCCTACACCACGGATTAGGGGTCTTAGCACTGAAAGACTTTGGAGAAGAGTGACTGAAACCAGTTATTAATCAAACTAGCACCAGGAAACGAATTAGCAAAAGTAAACTGATGACTATTGACAATTACAGCTCACTTTCATTTGCTCCCAAGTTAAAGCATATTACACATGGTTGTAACAAGATTAATATTTTAGCTGAGGTATTAGACTCTCACCTTAGCTTTTATTTCCATTTTTAGGATTGACCCAATGATTGTCATCACATCACTGATAATTACCAGGACATACCATCCATTTATGAACTCCAGGCGATCAGCATGGCACACATGACGCTTATACTTCTCCCAGAAGAAATCCACAAATCTCTATTGACGAGAATTTAGATGTTTAGTTACAAGTCACCTTAGATGAAAAATATGTACAAATGCCCCAGTGTAGCAACGCTCAAGCTTCACTTACCCTCTTTTCCTATAGTATTTGCTGGAATAATAGTTTAAAACTAATTCTCAATAGCAACAGAAATAAACATGGAAAAAGAATAAGGTGGGTTTAAGCCAGTGAAAAAATAACTTTCCACAGAACAGCTGAGTTCATAACCAATCCCCCCTAGCCTAACTACATCCTATTATCTCCTTTACAATAGTTTATATCCACCTCCAACCGAGCAAGGTCACCAAACTAAAGAATTGAAAAAGACAATAACTCAAATACAACTACAGGGCAAGAGCTCTCATTTCCAATAGAGCAAACAATTCACTTCCATGCCTAACACTGCCCAACTGCTTTCATGTGCTCTTTTTGCTCATAAATAGACATGATGCCCCTATTCCTGACAGCAGTTTGACAATGCCTTTGTTGAATTGTGTCGTCTTTATCCTTGGTCTTATTTCCAAGCTACAAAAAGGATATATTGAGCAAGATAAACAAGCATCTGTATTTCCATATCCTACCTATCCCAGACTCTTTCTAACTCTCATAAGCCACATGCTTACAAAGTTTGTGCTAATTACAGGCTGGCACCTCTCAGGGTCCAGCTTGTGTTTCTGCATCAGTATTTTGACCAGAAGAGTCAAGTCTGCTTACATAAAGCTCTGCAAATAGCTTGAGATGCAGCTGGACAGGGCTAGTCTCAATCTGCAAAGGAGGGTGAGAAGAGAAAGTGACAGCAGACTGATCAGGGATTATAAGGGGAAAAGAAGGAAAGAAGAACTGAAAAAGGGTGGTTCCAGCCTGAGAAAGACAATAATAATAATTTTTAAAAAAAAGGCAAAAAAAAAAGCTATGCTTTATATTTTCTCCAGTTAGAGCTGGCTTTGAGGGGTATCCACTAAGGCATTAATTTATGACAAAACCTCCACGGAAATTCTACTCCAAACCAAGGATGAAAGAATTCATGTTTTGGAGGTGCAGGACATGTTGGCTGTTTGCAGCACAAAGACTCATAAGTCTTTTTGTGTAAAATCCAGGACAAAAAATTGTCCTTCTTTTGCCCTTGAGAGATACAACAAAATACTTCATATTACAGCATGATGCAAACACAAATAAAACCAATTCAGCAAACAATTGTTCACCAAGACCTGTACACCTCCTTTCTAGAGATAATACTATGAGAGGAACATCTTGCAAGAGATTTACTCAGTTTACTACTCAACATTTCCAAACATACCCCTTCAAAAGACCAGCAGCAAAGAAGGCAGAGACCAAATTAATACTGAGATCATGAGCACTGCGCTTACCTTTTGTAGTCTCAGGGCAAGAACAATGGATCGCGTGCAGAGGATGAGAGAAGCAAAGCAACTTAAAATGACAAATCCATCAAAGACTAAAATATACTGAGTGTTTTTCTGGAGAACTGTAAAAAGAGTCAAGGAAATGAAGTTAGTGTTTTCACATCTCTTTAAATGCAAATTATGTGACATTTTGTAACAATTTGTGCTCACACTTGCCCCATAAACAGATGGGTTGTAAAATATATTCTTCCTGCAAGCATATTGAGCACAACTGAGCAGAGAATTACATCAAGACAGTCATGGAGATTGAGCCACAAGAACAAAAACCATGTTCATATTCTTCAAAATAAACTCCAAAATGAGCATATTAATACAGGTATCTGCTTTTTTACCTCTCTGTGCTTCCCCAGTATTACAACTACATGGGTAAAACACATGTAGATTTGACCTGTACCATTAAATTTAAAATAATTTAAAAAAAAAATCCCACCTAAGTCTGCAATAAGAAACTTGTTTGACTTTCTGCACTGTATTTGTTTCATCCACAAGTTTATAAGCCATCATGTGATAAATAAATTAGGCATTTTCCTTTGCTTCCTCACCATCAATTGTCCTTATCTTTTTCACAACATACATTTTTAACTATATCAAATACAGGCCAAAACTAATTTTTAATTTTTGCAATAGTATTTCAGCTCACCTGTATTACAGAATTACGCATGCTCCTTCAGCTACTTATAACATGCAGAATAAACTACTAAGGAACAGCTAATTGAAAGACAGCCATAAATAATTACTGTACATAGATGAAAGCCAGGGCATGTTGTGATTATTCAGAACATACTGTAAGACACCACTTTGATATCAGTACAACATTGTGTTATCAGAGAAAAGCTGGCTTTGCCCAGGCAAAGGGCAGGCCACTTGACATATTTGTGAATCAAGATACAATAAAGCACACTGAAAACAGTCACAGTCCTTTACAGGAAGTCAACACATGGGAAAAGCAGTTGCACAGCACTGTCACAGCTACTATTCCTCTAAGGGGCTTGCAGTGCACATTCCTGAGCTGTCAGACCAAGTCTTAAGACTAGAAAGACCTAACAGATGCCAGCCTTCGCTTGTAACATCATTAAATCTCGGAACATTGTTCAAAAAAAAAAAAAAAAAAAAAGTCCAATTTGTTAGAGGGAAAAAAACCTGAAAATTGTAGAAAGCTTGTTATGGGTTTAAGGTTTCAGAATTTTTCCCTTTCCCTCACCTGCCTGGACTG
>JAWWEU010000005.1:14423248-14511016 GCA_035583155.1 Acropternis orthonyx
GGTGTGATTAATCGTGTGGAGTCCTCTGTTCTATTAGCCCCCAGATATCTTAGTTTTCTTTTTCAAACTAAGACAAAGCTTCAGTTGGAAATTTACCAGTGTTAGTGGATTAAATTATCTGAGTCATCTCAGAGCAGCAGAACAATAAAAGATCTGTGGAACAAACATCCTCCTTGCGGGTAGATCTTACTGCTAACACACAATGGTCTACAGAGAGGAACATGCCATCTCACCACAACACCATCACAAAAAGAACCATTTTCTCTTAATCAGCAAGAGGTAATAAGTCACATTAGGCTAGTTGAATTGTCTTGTTTTAAGGGCAGGAGGAGGATTATCAGGATGGAGAATGTCTTGCTGGACAGACCCAGGGAAAGTGATGGGAGATGCGTAACTGCTGGCATGCACCATACTTACCAGGGCTAAATATGTGCCAGTCTTTGCACTCTTGAATATCCGTGTGACTATCAAAGTAGATTTTGATTTTTCCACTGTGGGCTCTATTATTGAAAGTTATCTGAAAATACAGAACTATATCAGAAACAAGACTAACAAGACTTCATTCCAGAACAAAGTATCCTGCTAAGTGCTTTGGACATAGTATGCATTAATATTGTTGGTCAGGTAAGCTTTAAGAAAGCTTTCACTATAAATGATGGTGTAAACATAATTTGAGAATGTGACATGTATTGCATAACAAGCGGTATTCCAAGAAGCCAAACTTCACATTTAATCTTCAGAAGAAGAACAATCCCTTATTCCTCTCTCAGGTTATAAAGTGACAACAGGAATATGTTACAAAACAACATTGTCCCATAGCAACAGCATTTCAGCAGTCTTTGGGAAAGAGGGGTAAGGGCTGGGACATGCTCGGCTTTGTCTCCCTTGCAGTCTAGATACAAGGTCTTAGCTTAAGCTCTGATTACATATACAATGTTGGAAGTGCCATAGCCCATATTCACTTACAGTGTTCTGAAATGCATAGCAGTCAGGCAATTCACGGGCATGGATTGTCTGGAGAGCAATGCCTTTCAGCTTGAAGGAGATTTCAACCTGTATAAGCCTGGATGTTTGAAGAAGTGTACAAATATATTTAAATATACAAAAAAATATATAAACACATACACAAACCACACAAATCAAAATCCACCATATTAATATGAAAGGACAAGATGAAATAATCAAAAAACCCCCATCACTTTACCTGTAAAATTCAAGATTGAAAAAAGAAGAGTTCAGCTTCAGTTCTGCCTTCTTACCAGCTAGCTCCTCTGGCTTTAAAGAGATACATTCTGGAAAGAGAAAAAGAAAAGAGGTAATCTCAAAAACCTCACGTAGAAAGTGGCATAAAACTGAGACAATCAGGGTGTGGGGCAAGTCCTAATCAAGCAAAACATTAATTTTGAGCAAACTTCTCCATACAGAGGAGGCCCAACTAGTGGGGTCAGAAGCAGGTTTGTGTACTGACCCTTGAGCAGTTGGCAGCCAGGACTCAGCTCTGAGAAGCAATAAGGACACACACCCAGTGTGGTGACACCCAGTCAGGTACAGACTGACCAGCATTCAGAATTCTATATTTGAACCTTTTACACAGAGGGGGGAAGACGTGTAAAAAAAACCCAACCAAACAAAACAAAAACAACTCAAACCCACACCAGCAACCATAAGGACGTCCACAACCCAGTGACAGTGGCTGAAGAGAGCCTCTTATAATCTACATAGCTGCCATTTCTAGATAGTTAAAAAAACACCCAAGAAGGGAATAGGCAAGTGGCACAATAATATTCTTGTAACTGCCATACAAAAAGCTATTGCTTTTAAGCTTTACTGGGACAGCATTAGAATATAAGTACTCCACAGCAAGACATTTTGTAAGTCTGACAGCATTGTACCTGTTTCTGTAGAAACATCTATGTTCAGTGTGTCATTGGAAGGAAGCGTTGTGCGTCTCTTGTACTGTTGTTTACAGATTTTTAAACCTGATCCTTCATGTTCATAATCAAGCATCCCCAGGGATATGTTTTTTAAATACCTGTACTAGTTTAGAAACAAAAACAGAAGTTAGTAAGTTTTTTTTCTTTTTTTTTGCATTATATAGTAAATTGCAACCTCAAAATTCTAAGTATCAATACAGGATTTTACATTAAAAAAAAAAAATCTTTATCCTCACACAAAACTTTCCCATGAGATCTTCACTCAATTTCCTGACTAGAGGGCTTTTGGCCACTAATTAGTAGTGATAGGCATCCTGGTGACACAGTGACCAGGAGCACTGTACCTACTGCCTGCAAATGATCACCAATGTGCCAGACAGCAAACCAGCAGACAGCTTTTAATTAGATGCCTGGCAGAGGCTTCGATGCAGTATTACTGCTAATCACACACTCCAGGGATATCTCATGCTTTCATGAAAGTGATAGTTTTGACACCACTTGAAACCTGATCACTTTACATACAATCCAAGTCATGCTTTTTATCAAATCCATGCCAAGATCAAAACCAAAGCTGATCCCTGTGTGACTATAGAAGAGGGAAGTCACATGTTGACTAAATAAGCAGCAACCAAGGAACAAACACAGAACTTGAGCAGCCTCCAAACGTAATTCAACCTGCCTGCTTTACACAAGCACAGAAGCAGCTGAAAACATGCCTGTGAGGAAGGTACTTACTTTTTCCACTTACTCCAAATACACCACAAGTCACCTTTTTCATATGCAAGATATACTCGAAAACAAGGACTAAGGACTAAAAATGGAAGCAAATAGAGCTGTATCAAGCCAAGCATTATCCATTCATGGGTCAGCCCTGAGCATCACCAAGACTTCATTCAAAGCCAGTCCTCTCCTGACTTGCCTTCCACACAATCTGGGTGTCTACTGGAAACAAGACATACCCTCTGATCCCTGGACTCACACGTTCCAGTCCCGCACAAGCAAGGCAAAGCCCTGGGGCACAGCTCTCCTGGGGGCCCTTGGCTCCTCAACAGCTGAGATCAATGACTAACCATGCAGGCAGCTGCCTGCCAGCTCAGCTCTCCATCAGCTCTCATTGTCCAAGAGAAGCCAGACAGATCCACGGTCTTTTGAGGAAGAAGGCATCAACACACAGTAATTGATCAGTTTTTGTCATTACAACACCTAATTAAAGAGCTCAGGGCAGTGCGCAGCACCTGTCTGCTCTCAAGAAAGCATTTAGCTTTTTGGAAGCCTGAAGTAAGTAAACATGAGAAGGCGGGCAAAGTTTCCTATTCCTTAAAAAAATTCCTCAGCTGTCTTTGATACAGATTAGTCCATTTCCCCTTTCAACATGAATTTTATTATGCATCATTCAGTCTCGTCTTATTTCCCCTCTTCCTATGGGCATTATGCCCACTAGCCCATCTTGTGGGGTACAAAATCCCAGCAGTCAGTTGCTTCATGTCCAAAAGGAACTGCAAGAGAAACTACTACACTTCTATCCAAAGCTCTGCCTTGCAGTGCCACTTTGAGTACTCACAGTTGAGCTCGCAACAAGTTTAGACAGCCCAGGAGAAAAAGCATGGCCTCTGTACCCTGTCAGTCTGACTAAAGCAGGTCAAGCGAGTGAAAACAGTAGTTAGCCACAGCTCTTCACCCCTCTGAGGACATCTCCAGATCACTGCAGGCACCAGCTGTTGCTCTGTCCACGTGTGATCTCAGGCTCTGCCCTCCGAACAGCACAGTGCAGCACGTGGCGCTGGGTTACCCACATGCCACTTTCAAACAAAACTATGGAACAGTAGAAGCAAGACTCCTGCTTACACATTTCTAAGCAACCTCAGACAGAGCAGGCAGCAAGATATCCTGGTCCTAAAGCCTCTGCCACAGATCAGGGCACAAAGGTAACAACCTCACACAGTTTTTTTCATAATAGAAACTTGCAGATTGAACCCAGTAGAGAAGCAAGGAAAACCTGTGTACTCTTCCAAGTGTATGTTTGGGGGTTTATGTTGTTGGTTTGTTTCGAGATTTTTTCCAAAGTGTGACAATATCCACGTGGTACATTACAAAAAGTATAAAATTCAGTTTTTACAATTCCAGCTTTGCTGGGCACTACTACTATTTTCTGTAATATCATGTCCTTCTACCCCATCATGCATTTCAAATGAAAGCTCAAAAGAAAACATCAAAAGATGGGCTTCCAGCTGCTCATCTCAAAAAAAACCCCTTGCTCTTAGCTTAGGAGTCATCTGGCTTGGTGGCTTGGCTCTTCCCAGAAGGTGTCCCTTTAAAAGCAAATGAAAGCAATGCTAGTCATAACCTTCACCTATAGGCATGCTTTTTGAATTCTTACATGTGATATAAAAGCCTTGGACACAAATTTCACAGGTTAAATCTCCTTAAAGGACATAACTACATTCATATCACATCAACATCTTATGAAGAGACCTTTTTGTGATGCCTGTATCACACACTTGCTCATTCTTGAGGATATAAAGCTATTATTTCTCTACTGTCTTGTATCAGGACTTCACCTCAGCCTTAGTGCCTACAAAAGAAGGAAAGTGAGACAAAACAAGCAAGGAAGAAAGAAGAAAAGCAGAATTTATTTCAGAAACAGTGGCAACATTAAGAGTTCAAAGGGAGACTGAGAAAACTATTTCACCACTCATTTAACACGCCAGGAGTGAGTTTCCAACACAGCAGAGATGGCACATTTGATCTGCCTATGGCTCAGCTTAGAGGAGAGAGCAGGGGAGCAATAAGCCCCTACATGAGTGGGTGTTTAAGAATGAGGTATAGCCCTTCACACCCCTGCAAATCCCAGATGCTGCTGGGCATTTTGACAGCCGCAACACTGCTTTAATTCAAGCATCAGAGCTGATGTCCCAAGGCCAGGGAAAACGAAAGGTAGTTTAAAACCACTTTGCATTCATCCAGGGTTAATCATTTCTGGGCTTATCATCATCCCCAAACATAAGAGATATTTCATATTCCACAGATAGTCTTTCATGTCATAATTTCTAAATGCATTAATATTAAATACAAAAAGGTTCACTGAATTTTCATCCTAGATTTGTTCACTTTCCTCTGAAAATTGTAAAGGGAGTGTTTAAAATACCAGCCCTAACAAGGACAAGTGCCCCTACACTCCTGGAAGCACTGTATTCTCCATTTTGAGGCCTCTGGTCCTCTACAAAGTTGCAATTCAGTATAGCTGCAAGCACAAATTTTTTGAATACCAGGCATAGGTATATTCAGGCCCATAGGTCTTCAAAGTAAGACCTAAACCAAGGTTATAGTTCCTGCAAGGTGACAGATTTTCAAATTTTCTGGTTTGGATTCATCTCCCAGAGACAAAAATGCAGACAGCTATACACGAACTTCAAGACACCCCAGCTACACTGATTCACTGAAATAGCAAAACTAAAATCCAAGAAAGGAAACAGAAAACCAGAATCTTCACAGAGTTTATAGCTATGGCTTCAGCTTTAACATAGTTATAAACACACACTTACCTGATTAATAACATAAAAAATGCTATCATAAGCATCCTGTTGTGTATATATACTGCAGCTGTAATCATCTTCATCAACTCCAGAATAGCCTTTCAGGAATATGTGTTTAAAAGCAACAGCGTTTTCCTCTTTGAATGAGACCACCAACTGGTTACTCAAACCAAAAAGAACAAGCTGACAAAAGAAAAAACAAAACAAAACAAAACCACAAATATTTGTATTTTGAATACTGGTCAAACAGCGGCATTTTGGAAACAGCTCTCAACTATAGTAAGTACAAAGCACACAGGTACCTGTAGCTGTAACTCTTCTGTGATAGGAGGAAAGAACCTGTTAGCTAATGCCATAAGACTACTGAAGTCAAGTTACCACGTGCAGGGTAAGAGAAACAGAAATCTAATTCCAAAATGCTTACTAGCAGCAAAGGTGAACCTGTCTCATTGTTGCATGGATTTTCTAAGCCCCACAAGAAACTGGCAGAAGTAGGGAAGAAGCAAGAGTGAAAAACTGCAAGCAAAAAACTGTTAACTTCAAAACCCCCCCAAAGCAAACAGGCAGGCTCCACTCACACTGTGCTCACACTGCCCCCACTTCCCCATGGGTCACAATTGTGCCAGCAATAGGGTAAATCACTTATTTTGGTTGTTTTGCCTAGAAAGACCAGTCATTGAATCCTATTCCTGCCTGCAGAGAGAGCCCCATCAGAATCTGGGCACAGCATGTCAGCAGCAGAGGCCAGACCTCACCAAGTGGGGCCAGAGAGCCTGTCACGGTCAATAAAACACAGGGACACGTAAGCAGGGTTATGCTTCATTCTAGCAGGCCAGTCAAACACAAACCTGGAATCCCACAATTCAGCACATATATTTAGCTGTTCTTGCAAACTGTCAGATGTCAGAGTCTTGTATTTCAAAGGTTCAGAGAAGGTAATTTCTATTTTTACGTGGGTCCTGTTTTGCTTCCCTCCACATACAGTCACTATTTAGTAGTAGACTGTAAAATAACCAACTACACTGTGATACTAGTGCAGTTTAAAAATACCCTCTTCTTTGCCTCTACCTAGTATTCAACCAGCACACAACTGTTCAAATGCATTATTTGATGACAGAAGCCGGGGGGATATCTAAGTCCTGTAGCCCAGTCATCTCTTCATCAGCACAGACCACAGCATTTCCACATTGAACAGGTGCATTTCAACTTTCTGATTGGATATCAGAAAATGGCACTTTTTAAATAGTCCAGTGAAGCTTTAAGAACATAACAGGAAGCAGTATTGTGACAACAAGCCTGAAGATAGTGCTAGATTTAGTGGGAAAAGTAATTTGCTTTACAGTATTATGCCAAAAAAACAGCAAAATACCTGGTCAAATACTGCCCCAAAATCTCCAGGAGGCTTTTGTAACATGTTATTCTTCCCCTTTTGAAACACCTTTCATAGTGTTTTTTTCTTTATGGACTGAAGTGGGAAATTCAAGTCAGTAACAAATATCCAGGGATGGCAAAGGCCCAGAACCACATACCTGCTTCTCTTCCACATAATTGCTACTCTTTTTTAAGAGTAAAAACAGAGGAAAGATTACCTGCGTAGTAACCATAAGTATCTTCAAAATCTGCAAAGCCAGTTTCCATGGTATCTGACGTCTTGCTCTGTATTTTTCACATGGATTCATGAAGTAAAACTTCAAATCCTCTTTCAAAGCCGTCTCTTTTAGATCTAAATCTGACTGAGTCATCATATTTCTGCCATAAATAACATATTAATTAGAAACCAATGGAATGCTTTGACAGACAATTCCCTCACTGCAATTTCACCTCAGAACACTACATGACATGAAAGATCTGAAATAGTTTTCTGTTTGTTTTACAGCAAAGTGCAAAAAAATACTTCCCTATGATCACATCCTTAAAAATAATTCAACTGAATTAGATCATCAAAACAGCATTGAAACAAATAACTATGAGGAAACAGGCTTTAAATAAGAGTAACTGTAATAGCAATAGCAAGTCTACATTGCTCTCTTTCTTAAAAACACATATTTGAAATGAAAAGGGACCAGTGTTAACATGTTTGTCTGAATAAAACCCACATTCTATGAGCAGAAAAAGGTGTTTTAAAGATTAAACAACCCGAGCAGGCTTTGCACATATTTCTGTTGTGAATATTCAGTTTTAAGGGCTAAATTCATGGCCATTCATTTATTTAAATACCTGGACATTTAAAAATCAGAGAACCAAATACAGAGGATTGTTGTTGTAAGTATCATAAATCACCTTATGTTTCTCCTCCTCAGCTGAATGGAACTCTGAAAACTTCTCCCCTTCTCCTAATTATTTTAACCCTGTTTTCCAGTACGATAATTTTCAGAACTTTCCTATTTCACACACAGAGATGGGAAACTTGTAATTTTCCCCCTTCCTTTATTTGTTAAGAGATTTGTATCTAACACTGGGTGATTGTCAGACCCATTTACTATTCAGAATAGCATTCCTGATATTCTGAATTTTATACAAGATAAAATTTTCTCTCAGCATTGATTCCAAGTTTTCAGATGCATTTTAATTTTCTGTCTCCTGATCTGTCTGAAGTGTGCAGGTATTTAATCTGAAACTGTAGACCACAAAGCGCATTTGATTTGCTAGAACCAGCTGTCCCACAAGAAGAGAGATTTAAATTAAAAGAGCACAGTAAAGCTGACACTGTGGTGTTTCCTCAGAAGAGGAAGTGAAAAAACCAAAGAATCTATTTTAACATTAGAAGCTCAAAAGTCATCTTTCTTACACAGCCTTAAATCAACCATTCGTGAAGAGGATGGGAGGTAAGACGATTTTGTTTTTTGAGGTAGGAAAACCAGGAGAACTTTTTAAGAAAAAGAAACTGTGGACTGCATTCCTCTGTAAATTTATAATAAAAACATACTGGACTAGCTCTAATAGTGTTTAAGATACAAAAACTTTGAAAAATGTAAACACACCTAACAGAAAAGCATATGATAATTATGGCTGTGAACATTGTCTAAGGAAACAGTTATATACATACTTCAATCCTGCATTGACACCCAAAGGCATTGTTGCTCCTGTATCAGCTTCTCTTGAATGGGCAGAAACATTTGTGTGGGTACACAATGAACAAGAGCTAACCCAGAGCAGAAGTCATAGGAGTAGGTGGGAAAGAAAGAGGAAATCGAACAGGGTTAAGCTGGATCTGGTCAAGATTTAAAGCACGAAGGTATGGCATAAGGATCATTCCAAGACTTCAGCAAAAGCTTCCCCAAAGCTTCCAGTAAAGATATATCAAAAGTGACAGATCCTTAAAAAAAGTGTAAACAAACAAAAATCCCAAAATCAGACAGCAAACTTTATAACAGACACTACTTTTTTTATATTCAAATGCATAGTGTGAAACACATAGTAGTTTATTCCAAAGTTGTCTGTCAAGACCCGGCTGCTATTCCAAAAACTTGATGTAGACTAATAACAGCACTTTCACTTTTACAGAACCTTCATTTAATTTCATTGGCTACGGATTATTTTCACTGACATCTTTAGCTTCCTTTATTAATCGGCTGTAGAAATTATGAGCAGGAAATTCCAACAAGGAAAGTGACACACTTTTTCTGCTTAAGAGGAAGATCCAAGACTATATATCACTGCTGGTCCTTGTCTTCCAATATAGAACAGGCATTCTTTGGTGCGATGTTTAAAAAATAATTCATCTGCCAACAGCTCAAATACGGTAATTGGTTTTTTTTCCAATCCATTTGTTTCTAGGATAGATTCAAAATTATATCTAAATAGACTCCATTAAATCTGCAGAACTGGAATCTTCAACCAAAGCATTAAAGAAGTTTAAAAGCTCCAAGAGATTAACAGTGACTTAACACATTTAAAACAAACTATCTAGTTCTACCAAGTGGTTATTAGCCTGATAATCTACAAGTAATCCAAGTAAAACACTTAGCTCAAGGCAGAAAAAGTAAACAATTCAATTCAGATGCACTAGTGTAATTAACAATTCCCAGTAGGTTTCCACAGAATGCTTTGTAAAGCACTGACAAGCAAATTTTATTGCGAATGAAGACCAACTCTATGCTTAGACACACACCCAGCTGTCATATGTCACACATATAATAACTGTTACTAACTCAGTTCTAAAAGCTGCATTACTATAACCACCACTGCAATGCTGTTGCTGGTAGGACAATCTGTTGTTCGGACACTGTTTTGTTGCAAGGCTCAGCATTTTGCTCTAGAAAGAGGTTTCAAGCGTAAAGATTACAATTTGCAGCTTCCTGCTTATGAAATAGGCTTTTAATACTCAGCCCTTCACCTGGCAGGAAAAGCAGCGTTGCATCGATTGGCTACAACGCACTTAGTAAGAGAGCACAGTTAGTCCTTTTTAATGA
This sequence comes from Acropternis orthonyx, assembly GCA_035583155.1. Taxonomy (NCBI): domain Eukaryota; kingdom Metazoa; phylum Chordata; class Aves; order Passeriformes; family Rhinocryptidae; genus Acropternis; species Acropternis orthonyx. The sequence goes on from JAWWEU010000005.1 coordinate 14,433,128, forward strand.
ATATATCGCTACTGTAGCAACTAACATCGTCCACCCGAGCCCCATATGAAGAACATCTATCTGCTTGCGCTCTGCATCTTGAAGAGGTGTTAATGAGATTGATGAGGTGTTAAAGAGAAAAGAATAAGCGAAAAGCGATGGCTCGGCGCCCGCCCCGCCCCATCCCGTCCCGTCCCTTTCCTTCCCTCTCGGCTCACCCGGTGCCGGCGGCCCGCCCGCCGGGCAGGTACCCCAGCGAGATCTCCATTGGGGCCGCGGGGCTCGGCCGCTGCCCGGGCAGGGGAAGGGGAAGGGGATGGGGGGAGGAGGCGGCGCCCCGACCGACCCCGAGCCCCGCGCAGCCCCGTCCCACCGGCGAGCCCCGCACGCCGCCCCGCCGGACCCGCCGCCTTTATGGGCCCCGCCTGCCGCCCACGTGCCCGGCCCCTCCTGCCCCACCGCCGCCCCCCGGTGCTCCTGCTCCCTCTCCCTGAGTAAGGTTCGGCAGTCGCCTTGCTGCCGACTCGTATTGTAGGCGCGGAGATAACGGACGGGGGAGACTGTCAGGTGAGATAAGCTACTGCAGAGCTGGTCGTCTTGCAACTCAGGAGGTACCTAGTTCCTCAGAGGATGTGGTTCAATGAAGTTAACTCCAAACTAGGATGTTCGAAACAGAATGCAGGCTCGTGAGAGGCTTCATTGCAGCAACTGAGCTCTCCACCTGCCCACATGATGGGGATGGGCAGCACAGGATTCTTACATAACGCTCTCAGATGATGCTGTATTTTGTTATGGTCACACTGCTTAAGGGAGAAGAAGGAACAAAAGCCCAAATATCCACGTGGAGTTACTCAACATTAGCTGCAAGAGCATTGTGACAGCTCATGCATGACAGTTTTCTTAAGACTTCCTCTGAAGTATCTGGTGTTAGTTACTGCCTCAGGCAGGAAGATTCTCCCAACAGATGCAGCCACAGGTTTGGTCTTTTACAGCATCATCTGTGTGCTGTCCTGCATCCTGTCTCCATCACCATCCCCTCTCTCTGCCAGATAAATTATACTTTTACACATTTTACTACTGAGTAGGTATGAGCATATCTGAATTTGATTTATTCCTCTTTTATGTGCATGCTGTATACCTTCCCTTGAGAATGTGCTTAAATCCAACATAGAAACTGGTACTTAGAAACAAGTATGGCCTCCACCTCTCTCTTCCCCTCAGTATAACTTTATCATTCTGTAAAGAGGTCCTGGGCTCTGCTGAAAACAAGAAGTTCTTCCTGTAAGTATATGCAAAACACTGGCATTGAAATAAGCCTTGGTATGAAAACAGCTGTTTCCCAGTTTAGCACCCTGAAACTTATTTTCACAAGGAAATACTCAATATCTGTATTTTTCAGAGAACTCTTTCCAGAGCCCTATAAGAATCAGAACAAAAAAAACTCACTTGCCTCTCCACAATTTCTAGGTCAGGGCAGAATGCTGTTGTTCCCTAGGATGGCATTTTTAAGCTTGAGTTTATCTGATGCTTTATCTGCTTTCTTGCTCTCCCCAGCTGCATTTTACAGTTCTATTTGTGACTGCTTGATTGTATCAGCATAAAGATACCAATGTCTCCAGGATGCAGCTTTACATGTGCTGCTAGCATTGCTAATGTTGAGATCACTGATACAGCCGAAATCACACGGGGGTTTTTACAGGATCATTGTCACACATCTTGGCTCTGCAAGGCCACAACCAGCACATAATATATTGACACAAAATAAGATAAAAAAACCTCACTACACATGCAACAGCAGCAGCCACAGGTTTGGCAGAGCTTCACTTCATCTCAAATGCAACCAGTAGGCTAGAAAACAGCATTGACTAGCTTCATATCAGGTGAAAAAAATACTCAGGCAGATGAAGATCCTAAACACCGAGGATCAAGCAGGTAAAAAATCTGGACATCCAGCACTTAGATTTCCAGCAGTAGCACCAAGGCAAAGACTACGCTTGAGTGTCTGTTTTTTTTCTTTAAAAAACCCCAAAATTTAAGTAGGTATCAGATATGTAATGCAAGCAGCATTTATTTTTCCAATCAGAAATGGTCATTTTGAGCAGCTGTAAGCCAGTAACCCTCCATAGTACTGCTCTTCTTTCCTAGTGTATCAGCCTACACCCATAGCCAGAAATATGTGATTGCTACTCTGCTAACTATAAGCACTTGTCCCTTCTTTTCATCCTATCCTATCCTATCCTATCCTATCCTATCCTATCCTATCCTATCCTATCCTATCCTATCCTATCCTATCCTATCCTAGCCTAGCCTAGCCTAGCCTAGCCTAGCCTAGCCTAGCCTATCCTATCCTATCCATGTTTTACACATCCTTCTCCAACTTTTAGATAGCCCTTCCCTTTGGCTTCACACTCTGCCCCTGCTCATTACTGTTTGAAGACAAGTTGTCTTTCAGCAAACTTTTCCTCCCCAAACCCACACAACTGCCAGTAATGTTAAAGTCAAAGTTGTGGAGAAGTAACAGAGAGTAGTTTGCCAACTAATTTCTGCATCTCAGTTGACTGACTTTTTAGCTGTAGCACAAGCACAGGTCATAATTTAAAAGACTCTGCCAGGGATTTCACTGCAAAACATGCTTCACAGTGAAGTTTGCTCTTCAGATAACAGAAACCAATCTTCAGTAGAAGATTTCACTTTTATTAGGAATAGAAAGAGTCTATATACAGTATCTTTTCCTGCCTTGGGGTCAGCCATTGTAGCTTTCCATGACTAATGTTCATACTGCAGTGTTCTATTAACATGCTTTCCCTCTGCTATTATAAAACTCTGAGAATTTGATATTTTAGAGCTCCATCAGATTTTATTGAAATTTGTTGCTTGTTTCTGAAGTTAACAGTGATGAAGCATATGCTCTGTCCCATTTCTAAATGAAATCAGACTGTTTGCCTTATAACTGTATTGGAAAACAAAATATTCCATAGCTTTTTACAAAATGCACCTGAATTTAAAGTGAATTATTAATCTTAGCTTTCTCATAACTCTGCATGAAAAAGCCTTGTAAGTCAGCTTTCTGCATTTCATTCATCTTAAAGTGCTTGCCATCCTTGTCAGAATTTCATGCACAAACTACTTTATACAATAGTGATGTGCACATCATATTTTGTGTGTTGTCAGAGATCCATAAAGAGTTCGCTTTTTGAGGCAAGACTGCCTTGTGTTGTCTTGAAAAGCTTCGAAAGTCGTCAGTCTTAGGTGAATGTTAAAAGGCAAGGGCCTCAATACACAAAACTTTCAGATACTGTTTAGATCTGTTCTGCCTACACCTTGTATTTGCTTTGCCTTTGATGAATTTGAGAAGTGTTTTTAGCATAAGGTTTAGTACTTGAAAAATTTTTTCTATGGCAAACTGTTAAAAGCTGTTAAACAGGATCAGCTGGAAACAGGTTGTCACCACAGACCACAGGAACTGTCCTGACTACAGGAAATCCAGGTTCACACACTCCACACAATGTTTCATGCCAGAAATTGCATAGTGTTATTAATAAACAAAGTTCCTATATTAACCTGGCAACATATTTACTCTTAAGAGGAATACTGACACACACAATACTTACTGCAGCTGGAAGTGTTTATTGTAGCGCATTTACCAGGTGTAAGCATTCAGACAGAACATGTTTAGCGTCCTCCACAGCGTTATACATTGTCACACACAGCTCCAGCAATGTTGCTCACAAATGCAAGTTATCAAAAATATGCTTCCCTTTGGTTTTCTGTTCTGCTCCCAGAATGAATATAGAAAATAAGCCACCAATTAAATGGTATCACAGTCAACAAAGTGTATAAACTAAGTGTCAAAACTGAATTTTTGTAAGAGCTAATGTTTCAGCCAGCCATTGAGAGTAGCAGGTTATTAGGTTGGTAGGAAACATCCAGTTTCTAAAGTGTGGAGAAATATGACTCTCAGAGACATATCTTCTGTGTATTTAACTAAGTTTAGACTTCAGGTTTGCAGATGTGTAAACCAGACAAAGATTTCATATTAAAAAAATAGATATTTTGAACGGTCCACACACTGTTAAGCTGAAGACTAACTGATCCTACCGAGTGCTGGATATAGGAGAACATAATTTCTCCACTCAACTCACCCCTCAAACTCTAGTTCAGCCTGGCATATCCCTGGCCTCTCTGACAAGAGACTGCCACTTACATCAAGTGGTATTTCTGTTGAAATAAATATTTATTTTATGCTTTCAGCTGTATTTGAGTGGTTTGTGTATCAACTCACTGTAATGACTACAGACACAAATTATACCAAATTCCACAGTTTTTATTTTTACTATGAGTGCAAATAAACAAGAAATTCTGAGGGCTCTAGAGTGAGCTTTCATTCATTCAGTAACAGGTCAGCCATAGACAGATAATGGCAGCAGTACTGAGAGGTAGGCTGGTGTTCAAAGCTGCAGTTGTCCAGCACTAGTTCTACTTATAGTTGAAAGTTACTGCATTTCTAATCTACTCCTATAGTCTAGTCAAGTCTCTGAACACAGACAGCCTTTTAATGCCCTTTGCATTCTAGCACAATTTAACTGAGGAAACAGAATAAACCTAATAAAAACAACCACCCAAACCCTCTGAATTAGCAGTGAGTGTCTAATCAAAAAGTCTGGAAGTTTAGCATAAGCTTCTGCCACAGGTTTACACTGTTTTTGAAAAAAGTGAATTCAGGCTTTAGATATAAGGTTTTCCAGCATCTACGTTGTCCAGTTCTTGCAATGTGTGCTGCCTTGAAGCTTCATGATACACTCCCACAGTGCTTTAAATATGTTCTCTACAACCTGTACAAGAGAGGGGAGGAAAGTTATCAGGTGCATGCATCAAAGTAATAGTTCCATTGTACAGGAAGCCTTAAAAATGCAACTGAACTATTTAATTAGTAATTTGACATACAGTGATAAGAAACTGCTACGGACCACCATAAAACATTGTGAAAATGAGAATGCTCTGTTAGACGCCTGATGTCTACTGCACAGTCAGTGGGAAAATGATTAGATCCCCACCCTGTCCTGCCTCATGTTGGGTTTTTTGCCTGTTAAGCTGAGAGGTGTGTGCAGAAAAGGAAATATTAACATGTCCGTGCCCTTTACCCAGGAGCAAGATGCCCTGCTCTCCTTCGTCCCACACTTTTATCTCCAAAAAAGCACTGGCTCAGAACAGGGGCTGGCTCACAGCAGGCTCTGTCATCTATCTCCCTGCTCCAAAATATGTCCCCATCTCCTCCCCCTGATAAACATATATTCTATCTGGCATATAACCATATAATTCACCAGAAAAGCCCAGTACCAAGGAGTTACAAACACCTTTGATCTTTTTAATCGAGTGGCAAATATTTCATGGCTTTCCCACTAAAAGGCCCTTCAGCAAGCAAGACTCAGTTGCTGCCTGCCTGGTTAAATATAAACCACATATCCTGCAATCAGTATTCCTGAAGAAACAAAACTTCAAATAACTGAAGCATTTGTTCTCCATAGTGAAAGTTAGGCAATGTTTTCCAAGTGCATGCTTTCTTAAAACCTTGACAAGCTGATTCTGTCCCCAGGTTTCAGACCTGTTGCCATTTTAGTCAGGAGACCTTACTGCACAAGGTGTCATTAAAAGTGGATAAGAAAACACTGAATGAATTCTGTAAGTCCTGCCTGGTGCAGTGAATAAAAGAAATGTTAATGCTTGCACATTATACATACGGAGTTCCCTAGTTACTGTATATATTATCTAACTTTCTGTACCATTTTTCATGCGTTAAGCAATTCTTAATTTGAAGTTTCCCCTCACCTCTTCTAAGGAATTTGTTGGCTGCAGACATTTTGCTGAAGTGTTCCATTCTAGAGCATTAGAAATAGTTTGGGATTTTTGTATTTTGGCTTTTTTCCCCTCCACTCCCCAAACTGAAGAACTCTTCATAAACTTTATAGCAGGGACATTTTGTAGTGTGTCGCTTTTGCAAATACCTTAACATATAATTTTAATATAGATACGTACCATTACAACAACAGAAGAGAGATGCAGAACTCTCCTCTTCTAACCTGTACATGCCAGAGTTTGGCAAGTCTTTGCACTGTGATATAAATCTCTGAAGTTCTGTCTCTGAGAAGCCATCTTGCTGGTGGTGCTAAAAATTGATATTTAGTTAAACCTTTAAAAAGGCTAAAATATAGAATAACCCAAATTCTCCTCAGACCATTTTTAGAGATTGTTCAAGTCTGAAATTAGAAGAGTCACTGAACTTAATGTGAAAATACTGCTTTTTAGTAAGGATTTAGCTTTCATTGAAGCAGGAAAATAGATAGACTTTGTAAGAAAAATGAAGTAGAGAGAAATTAAAATCCCTCCTATCATCCCTCTACACCCTCAAAAGTAGTCATTATATTTATTCTTCAGATTGGTATGCACTGCAAGTTAAAATATTGAGGGAGATGAGAGTCTTGGTAGCACCAGTCTTGCACTGTTACCCCAAAGGAATAGCCTATGCTTACCTTGACTGTTTCATATGTGTCTGTAATGAGTGCAATGAAGAGACTCAGCACCATATAGATGAACAGACTGATGAAAGAGTAGAGGTAGATCCTACTGAATAACCAAACCAAGTAACTTTTCTGCTGCATTTTTGCAAAGGTGGCAAACATGTCATCTCCATTGATCAATGAAAAAAGGCATTCAGAGACTGTGTTCAGAGAGCGAAACTAGAGAGGAGGGAAGAAGACAAGGACATGTCACCACTTCATTTGGATGCAAAGACTGTACATAACATGAAGCAGATACACAGCTGATAGTTGGCTGCCGTGGATCTCTTCCTACACACAGGATGTGAGAAGGTGCAAACAGTAAAACATTTGAGAAACAAGCAAGGTTTGTCACCTCCTATACATGTACACATTCAATTCAGATAAGCAAATTTCTCTTTTAAAAGGGAAAAGCATAACCTTTCCAAAGTTTTAGTCTGACACCAGTGTTCTGCAAAATGAAAATTATATCTCAAAATATCAGCATATGATTGGGAGTCACGGCAGCTTCCACTTCTGACTCAGAGCTTTCATAACTCAAGGAAAGTCTGATTGAGTCATGGAAGTCAGACTCCTCAAACAGAGCAGCATCATGTTGAAGATGCACTATTTTTATATCAAGGGAAGTCTTGACATGGAAACTTAGAAGACAACAGTAGTAATCTCTAATTCTGTTATTCAAGTTGTCTTTTTTTCATTTAAGTACATTACCTTCACATGGTATGGTCCCAGTACAATCCATCCACAGAAACAATAGCCCAGGTAGATCATAGCAGCACAACAGCAGAACCTCATTACATTGGGCAATGCTGCTCGCAGTGTTAGGATGAGAAGCTGCACAAAGCAATGCCAACAATTAGAATTCAACCAGACACTTCTTCCAGTCCTCTTATAGCAACAAACAGAATAAATACCAACAGTATGAAGATCCCAGGAGATCCTTACATTATACTTCTGAAAGAAACCTAGGTAGCGAATGACTCCAAGCCACACAAGCATAGTGGATGTTCCTAGGAGTATGCTACAGACATCATAACTTGTCAGACTCTAAAAAAATCCAAGAGAACAAAAAAAAATAAGAAAGAAAAAAATTAATTATTATAACAAGTGACAGGTTTTTAATTGTGACTCTCATTACTACAAAGATTTGTTAAGAAACACTTTTTCCTTGGCAAACTCTGTTAGAAATTAGTTTGAGGCAACATGCATTAGAGAATACAGGCACTTTCAAGTGTAACTCATTTCACATGCCTTTACACAGGGCTGTTTGTGAAACAGACTCTGACACAATGAGCTTCATTTGCAATGCCAAGCAGGCAGGTGCATTGCAGGTGCAGAGGCACCCCCTCTGTACCTGGCTCACCAAGATCTGCAGAGTGGCACTGCAAACATTTCTATGCTGCTTCCAGACCTGCAGCAACTGCTTCTGGAATCTGCATTGACAGATTCCACAGAGCAGCTTAGGAATCTCTCCACTGTATCCCAATGGACAATGTAGACATGACTTTAGAACCACAGAGCAAAAAAAGTCACAGGGGAAAGCTATTTGTAAAAAACAGCATGACTTGTCAGCATTGCTCAGGCAAATACTAAGCAGGATCTTGTTAGGCAGCTGGTAACTACGAGATGTAGAAAGCTATCAAGAAGATTAATTAGGTCCTAGCTAATTCTAACCATAACTTCATTTATATTTTATTGGCACTTCACTGTTTTTTCCACCTATACATACTGGCCTGTTTTCATCCAAGTTAGCATATATCCTGTTCCTGAACTGCAGCTCTGCTCTGAAATGGATCATGATAGCTTACTTGAATAAGAAGTTTTCATTAGTTTCTCTTATTATTCTCCTAAGAATAAAATAATAGATAATAGACTAATGGCCAGACTTCATGAACGAAGATCTGGGGAAGGACTCTCCCCACGTGGGTGTGCCCTTCCAGCCTGCGCAGTGAGTTCAGAGTGCTAACCATTACACCACGGGACCGCCCCAGATAATAGATATTATAGAAAGATAATGGCAAATGGATAGATAGATAGATAGATAGATAGATAGATAGACAGACAGACAGATAGATAGATAGATGTTGGCAATAGATATTGGCATATCTTCTCTATTAATTCATTTAGAGCTTGACAAGAAACAAATTTAGGCTACTTTAATGTGACTTGTTATTCAATCACTTTCATACAGGAACATGAACAAGATCTTGTTATTATGGTCCACAAGACTTGTAAAATGAAGTGAAATGTACCATAGAGAAGAGCTTTAGTAAAATACTCTCCTAGAAAAGAAACATTTATAAACAGATGTATTTAGAATATAAGATTGGAATCCCAAATGCAAGACCTTGTTCTCTTCTTTGCTTCTTCCAGAGCAGGACGTAGCTATCTCTTATCTTGGCCAACTTCCTCATAGCTTGTTTCTACTCCTAAGAATGGAGTGTGTAGTTCCTAAGGTAAGATAGGGCAATTTGTACAGGGTGTTCGTGACAGGCAAACTGTCAGCAGATGGATTTCAGACCCATCCTTTCATCACTACTGTTCAAAGTCCATTATGTTGCAATGTCACACTTCAAAGCCTGCTACAGATTTTATGAAGAACAACATTGTCTGAATATCAGAGTGTTTCAGGATAGCAAATTATAACAACTTTCTTCGCTAATTCTGGCTGCTCATAATATGATTTTGCAAGTCTTGAGTTTTTTCTATATCAAGTTTATTTTAGAAACTGAGGGCCTAGAACCTGGTTGACTGTTGTGTACATGCTGGAAAACAGAGGCTGGGAAAGCAGCAACATGATGTTTAAGGAGGGAGACTCTGTGCTAGTTAAATAGGATTCAAAAAGTTAAATGCTAAATTAAAAAAAAAAAAAAATCCATCAAATGAGTAAATATGTGTTCTTAAAGGAGAAAAAGAGGAAGTCAACAGCCTTAAACTTTTAGATATTAAGTTCATTTTACTCCTCAGAGTCACAAGAAGCAAAGATAATTAGAACTACAATATCTAGTGATATTTGGAGGTTTTATATCTTGCTACTAGAAGTGACACCTATCAGTTAAAAGAGAGGAGAAGAAAGAGTTCTAAAATTTCATGCCATACAGAATCAAGCATAGACAGCCTAAAATCCTCCAAGAGAGTTAAACCTAGGTGGGACAGAAGCAGTCTTGCTTCCACCTGACAGTGCAAAAAGCTTACCTTGGCTTGTATCTCCATCTTTAGAGTTGATCCAACAATAGTTAAGACATCACTAACCATAATCAAGATGTACCATCCATTGACAAATTCCATTTGATCACTGAAAGACACTTCTTTCTTATAATAATACAGGAAAAAGCTTACAAATTCCTAGGACAAAGGAGGAAACAAAACAGTTAATCAGACTTACATAAGACAAGACTTTCCAAGGAAGGAGTTATACCTACCCTTTGAAGCCAAATTCCTTTAATCACTGATCGTGTGCAAAGGATCAACGAGGCCAGACAAGTCAGTATGACAAAAGCATCGAAGATCATCATGTAATGAGTGTTCTTCTGTACTGCAAGAACAAAAATGCAGATGTTTGTAGTCAGATGCATTTCATTTTGTTGACCATCTTGAGTATTGATGTTTTGTTGTTTTGATTTTAACTATGTTTATACAACTGAATTAAGAAAAATCTCAACATTTTTCCCACAAAAGTTTGTGTGACACATTTTCATGAGAGACACAAAGTCCATCTGCACTACAGATACCACATTAGTAAATTTGGAAAGGTTGATACCACATCAAAAATATACCAGACTGTCAGTCCTTCTTACAGTCCTGCAGAATTAGAGGTGAAAGTTGATAATTTTACAAGCACTGGTATGGCCTTTGAAAAAACAGAACTTCTCAAAAAAAACCCCCAGAAAACCTCAAAACTGAAACCTTGGAACTTTACATTATGTATTTTCTTATCTTCTCTTTCAGACCAGTATTTGACTATCAGGTAGGTTTTCTGTCTAGAGCAGTGCAGAGAATTTGTACTGCTGGCCAGGATCAGCCTTGAGCTACATGAGTTCTCCATTTCTTATGTTACTAAAATTCACGTTCTTGATCATCTAAGGTAAAATTTTGCATCAATTCTACCATTAGACCTCTTTTTTTGTTGTTATGCCTATCATACCACTGAAACTAGGTGAGCCAGTATAAGGATACAATTTGTAATGCTAAAAAAATGACTGTTTGAGAGAAAAAAAAAAAATCAAACAACTTAATGCTAAATTTGCAAGAAGATGCAGCGACTACGCAGCATGGGGTACTGAAGTTATATCTGACTTCACAAACTGCACTACTCAGAAAAAAACCACCCACTTCTTGCTGCTTGTTCTGCTGCCATTTGCGTTGGTTTTGCAGCATGGGCCGGAACAGCAAAGACTTGTTATTGCCCAGTTGCAATCATTATCTTTCTAGTTTTCATTGGCTTTTCAGAAAAGGGTACTCCAGGAGGTGGTTTTGAGGACTGACTGATGGAGCGGCAAAGCTCGGACCCGAAGGCGGATCCGCGCCGGGGCAGCGGGCGGTCCCAGTACCGCCGCCTGCTGGGCGCTCCCGGCACGGCAGCCAGCGTTAGAGTCCTGGAAAGCTGCTGGCTACCGAAGAGATTATTTTCTCTAGTGAAAAAAGATCTCATACGATGTTTTGGCCAGACCAAATAGCTGCCAACAAAGGCGGCTCACTCTGGTAAGTCATTATATAAGTAATTTAACCACTGTGCATCTCAAATACACAGCAAATGACATTTAAGCAACAGTAAGAAGTGTTTTTAGCCTTTTCATTCCAGCAAGCCTTAGCAACAGTGCTTCCTTATCTTTCCTGGTGCTAAGTCCTGAAATAAGAGTAAATCAGTTTCAACTTTCCACCACTATCATGTGTCCTGTTGCCTGGTGCTAGAACAGTTCACAGACCTACCTTAAGAAATGAGCAGTGTAAGTTCAGTAGCCAAAGCTAGAAGGATGCACAGTGAGGCATGGAAAAATTTTGGTTTGACATTATCAGTGATGCAAGCTTTGAGAACTGCTAAGTTAAGTGATGGTGTGGCTGGGTTCCCAGGATTTCAGATCAGAGGCTGAATAACAATAATTCCTTAGAAAACCGGGATTTAGAGTTTACATATTAGAAATTGTATATCAATGGTGCCTCATCTTTTAATAAAGAAAAACATTAACAAATGTAGCATTGATGAAGCAAAATTTCAGCATGAAAATTTGAACACATTTATGTCACTTACTTGATCCAGAAACGTGCCAGTCTTTGCATTCCCTGATCTCTATGTCATTGTCTAGACTTATTTTAATTCTTCCACTATGTGCTTTATTATCAAACACTATCTGTATTAAAAAAAACAAACAAAACAAAACTCATAACAATAACAAACAAAAAAGCATGTATTCATAAAGTGAAACCATTATATGTGTAGCCCATTGTATTGCTAAGCTTGCACAATTCAGAATAATTATCTTAGAGGACAAGATACAAAACTTGTTTGATCTTAAGGTAATTCCAATTTCTTCAAATAAATGCTGTCAAAGTGAAAGACAAATCTGTGAATCATGTATTTACTACAAATTACTCTATCAACTATCTACTAGGTGAAATTCTTTTAAACTGCATTGTCATTCCTCTATGATCTGAAAACAACCTTTCCCAGAAGCACCTCTCTGAAGAGGAGAGATTTATGCTTTCATTATACTTCACATGGATTAGAACACGAGAGGTTGTAAGCCAACCCAGTGCTTCAGGACCACATCTTGAGCCCTCAAAGTTTAACCTCTCACAGTCACAACTGATGGTTATTTACAGGGTACACTAAGGCACGACAGAGTAATCCAGGCACCACTGACCCGCTGGGGCCCAACACCCTTCAGAAAATATCTGCGCTGATTATGTACAGTAAACCAGCAAGATCAATTTCTTGTTTTGAATAGAAAGACACATGGCAGGCTTCCACATACTCTCAGAGTGAAATCATAACAGTCAGGGAGCTCGTGGTGGCGAACGGTCTGGAGGTTGATTGCCTTCAGATTGAACATGAGCTGCACTGTCACCAGTCTGCAACAGAGCTTTGTATTAGCTTTTCACAGGGAAAATGCACCAATACCCCAGCACAGGAGGTACTCATTCCTCCTCACCTGTGGAAATCCAGAGTGAAATTCAAATTGTGCTTTCCCACTGTTGTGTTGTCTAACGGCATCATTGGCTCAATGTACAAGCAGTCTGGAATGGATAAGGACTCACAACAATATCTCATGGGTTATCACGTTCTTTAACCGTAATCTCCCTGGCCCACTCCTGAGGCTGCAATGAGCTGTTGGCTATCCAAGACAAGATAGCATGCTTGAGTGAGGAGTCATTTGAGAAGCTAGCTGACAAATACACCGGCTGTCCTGGACACTAATCATCATGAATTCACAGAGAAGGCTCCTCAAATTAGCCACAGATACTTGTATTAGATGGTCATCAATGCTAACGACTCATCACTTTTTTGTGGCATTAGACATAAAAGGCTGTTGCCTTGGAGGTGAGGGCTAGAGGTTACACAGTATTTCTCTCATCAGTTTTGGCTAGTCATAAGTTCAACACAGATCATATGATGAGACTATACAGTACTGTAGTGGGGGTTTTGTAAGTATTTATCATAAATGTAGGGTCCCTCCTCCCAAAGAACTGATACAATAGATTAGATTCATCACCAGTCACAATCTCTGGGTCTATATCAAAGGTGTCGTTTCCAGGACAGATGATTCCTCGCTTGTAGAACTGCTGACAAACAGCCAGAGCTGTCTCTTCTGCTCCCCTCTTCTCATAAGCATGATTTCCAATAGAGATATTGGGCAGTTGTAAGTACTAAAGTTCAGAACAAACAAACCAAATGGCACCAAAACTGTTAGTGTCTGAGAAAAACAAAAACAAAAAACTCAAAAACAAAAACAAAAAAATCCCCAAAAAACAACAACCAAACAAAGCAAACCCAGAAGTGTTTGGATCTTTGTCATAACCCATCTCTTTTATTTAAAAGATCACCAAAAGAACTGTGAAACCTAAACTACACTACAGCTGAGTCCTCAAATACTTTCGAATATTTGACAAAAGCAGTAAGTACAGGATTTGGATCTAAATACCTTTTTACTTCTTGTATTTTTTTCTTTACAGTTCTTACTAGAAAGCCTTGCACAGAACTCTGGTTCAGATACAAGGACTGCTTTTAGTGTAGAACTAGTATACTGGTCAGCTTTAAGGATGTCACCACAAGTACAATGCTCCAGCAATGACAGAATACCTAAATGAGTTAATGCTTTTGTCCTAAGCAACTGGCACAGAAGTACAATTCAAGAAAAGGTACCCAGGCAAAGAGCATATTGTATAAATTGCAGCAACAATCCTCACCTGGTTTATTGCAAAGAATATCTGATCATAGACATCTGTTTGTGTGTACACAGCATAGGTATCATCCATTCTGTCCATGTATCCTTTCAAGAAGAGATGTTTGAATGCAACAGTGTTTTCTTCTTTGAAGGCAACGACCATTTGATTGCTCAATCCAAAAACCACCAGCTGAAAAAGACGTTTATATTTCCTGTTTAAAGACAAAATTTGCTTCTGGATTAACATACGAATCCTGTGTTACAAACAGCCACTCTTTTGTCACACATGGCAGTCACATACAGGCTGCTCCAGTTCACAGCTGGTCAAAAGTAAATTTGACTTTCAGGAAACAGTGGGTTTCAAGAATGCTCCCTTAATATGTTTACCAGCATTTTGGCCAAGCACTCTCATTTTTACAAAGAAAAGGATACCATCTCAAATTCAAGCTCCCTATATACTGTTACACTTGTTTTGTTAGTGGTGTCAATTGAATTGCCTTGGGGAATATCATTGTTTCTCAGTCAAAAAGGCAGTACCAGACTTAACAAGACCCCACTTCGAAGTCCTTACTCCAGTGCACAAAAGGTAAACTGCAGACAACTCAAAAAACAAACATCTCTCCTTCAAATTTCAGTGAAAAATGCTTACGGCATAACTGACCAAAACTGTGCTTGTAACAGGATAACCTCTGAAGCTGGTAAAAAAAAAATGTAATACAACTGTTCATGAAAAGTCAGCAAAAAAACCCTGTTAGCTATTATCCAGGCTGGAAAAGGTTTCTCAAAGTATGTGACAAATTGTTTCTGGGAGCTCACAATTCTCTTGACTGTTGTTTCAGATCTGGTGTCAGGTGTATTGTGAAGAAACTCATCAGAGATAAGTCTGAATGAGTAGTCTACAGATTAGTTTTATGACCATGATTCAAACTGGATATATAGGTTTTGATAAGGGTGATTCAGTTACAGAGATACTGAAATGCTCTGTGGGCAAGCTCAGCATGTTGGGCACACCGGAATACAACAGCAAATCAACAATGCTAATATTGAACTACTTACAGGCAGATTTTCTTGAAAAGACTAGCACCAGTTTCTTTCTTATTTGGGTTCTTCTATCATCAAATTTTACTTTTAGTTGCAAAATGGGAGAGATGACAATCAGAGAATGATGCAGCCAATCCTTTCCCTTTCTCTGCACCACACCATGAATAGCATGTCACCTACACTCATTTGACTTCTCATAGGCTAAGAAGAGTCCCTGCTTCCATATGTACTCACCTGAATTGTTACCATTACTATTTTGAGTAACTGAATCCCAAGTTTCCAAGGCTTTCTGCCCCGGGCCCAAAATTTCTCACATGGGTTCATGAAGAAAAATTTTAACTTCCTTCTAAGCTGGTCTTCCAAAAGTCCCTCCTGTGATATTGATGGGTGTCGTTTGTAGCTGCAAAGGTTTTCATCATCGTGAGCACTGCAGCTGCTCACAGCTACTTCAGGATTTTCCATTTCTGAAATGAAAAGCAGTCCATGTCAGTTGAAAAACATGTAAGCATGAAGGTAGAACCAGATTGGTCTGTACCAACAACCTGAACTCCAAAGATGTTTATCTTCTGTGAAAAGCACTTGCACTTTACACTGAATTTCAAACCTTTCTCGTATTGCTGCAGATGTTCTGCAGAACCCAAGGAAAAGTTTGGGCAAGTCTTAAATGTGCAGATAGGCTGCTAGGACACTTATTTAATAGTGGTATTTCTGTCCATTTGGAATTATAGAGTCACTTGCTGAAAGCTTCTTGCTCTCTCACTTGACAACAGCATATATGCAAGAAATCCTGACTCATTTCCTTCTGTGTCCAGAAGAGCACCAAAAGCCTCTCGTGAGCACTCACTCTTCTGGAAAACTTATCTACTGCTGTAGTTAGTATTTTCCCCCACATCTACAAGCCTGTGTCCAGTCCTTGAAGGAAATGACATTTTCAAGACAGACAGCATTTTTCTTCAATGGTAGTATTAGCTTTGTTCACTCTTGGAAATGGAGATGTAGCGTGACAAATTGCAATTCAGATAAATTACCTGAGAGCATTGACTTGTTATTTAGCAAGATTACATCTATTTCTTCAGCCATAAAAGACCCAATGCAAACCAACAACGATCATGAACCAGACAAAAAGATCAAGAGGTAGTTGTATTCAAGCATCATGATTAGCTAAAGAGGCTTCCATTTTAGCTGAGTATGAAGGGGAAAGATTAGATGAGAACTTTATAAACGCAGTCTGAGACATATACTCTATAGTATTCAGCATGATTAGATTTGATCTGTTACTAAATTCACTGAGTCCCAAACATTTTATAAATGCTTTATAAAGTACTTAAGAGGTAGCCAGGAATATTTGTTTCAGATTAAAGATTGCTGTCATTAAGAAGAGAGGAAACAGCCTAGGCTGTGAATAAATTTAAAGATGCATCTTATTAGACAAATTGGTTTTGATCTGTGTAAGAGTAGTTTTTTTATATAACTGAAACAAAAAAATCCTCACCAAGATTGGTTTTTAAAAATGCCCAGTCACATCCAGTCTCCTCCAGCAGCCCTTGCACACACCAGAACACCAGCCTGTTTCAGATATGATTCAAGACCTTCAATTTCCCCTGCTGTCAGAGAAGGCAAGAAAAGATTTTAATCGGCAGTTTAACACTAAGAATAGGCCCATACAGAGGCTTTAAAAAGTTCAGCTCCTGTTTTATCAGGTCTCCATTGTCCTGCGGGGTACAATACAGTATGCTGTATTGTATTCCACTCATCTTTCTCACAGCTGATCTAGTATTCCTAAAGTTAACCCCTACTTCGATAGTGCAATAGTCCTGTGCTGGATTTAAAAAACAACACTAAAACAAACAAAACAAACCGAAAAAACTAAACCCACCTCTGGTCCTCACGGTGGGCTGGAGGCTTCGTTCCAGACAGGAACAGCGCCCAGGTCCTGCTCCCCCATAACCCGCGCCGGGCTGGGGGCTCCGCAGCTGGGGCGGTCACAGCCGGGGCTGTCAGGGCAGTCCGGTCAGGGACCTTCCCTCAGCACGGCCGTCCCGGCTCAGCCGCCTTTGCCTTCCCTCCCTTCCCTCCCCAGGCGCTGCAGGCGGCTCACAGCACACCGCCCGCAGCCCGGCTGCCGCAGCCTTGCGGGTCGCGCAGGCGGCGGAAGCGGAGCCGCCGCATTCCCACCCGCGGCCAGGGCAGCCCACGTACCGCGGCACCCCAAATCCAATTCCTGGGGGCCAAAAGCGTTCCCTTCCTCCTGTTCAAGGCTCCAGCCGTACCTGGCCCCGGTCCTGCCTCGGTGGTGCCCCCCGTGGCTGTGCGGGGCTGTACCTGGCTGTGCGGGGCTGTACCTGGGTGGGCTGTACACACGCGGCTGTCTCACCTTCGGCCGCGCATCTCCTCCTGCCGCAGGTGACTCGCGGATCTCCGCGCTGTAACACACACTTTCTATAGGGCAGTAGTGCCGGCTCCAGATTTATTGACACAGGCTTCTGCACCAGGGGAAATAAAGTTAATGTTTATGTTATAAACAGCTGTGTTCCACCCATCATAACAAACAAACAACACCACACCCCCCACACCCTCCAAACCAACCAAACAAAAAAAAACCTTTCAGGTCACAGAACTGAAGTTATGAAGGGCAGCTAGTGGAACAGGGAACTGAGTGGAATGACTGACATGCTTAAGTCATTCCACTTATACAAAATTAAGCTATTAAAGTTATTAACTCTACTTCAAAGTAAACGTTCTCCTGCCCTAGGTCAGAGCCAGTTTCACCGCACTGCGGAAACGATCCCTTCGGCACTGCTGCCTGACAAGAGCATAACCGTGTGCACTCTTCAGCTGCCTAATGACTGCTGCTGGTACCCCCTGTGAGCACCGGTACCAAAAGAGGAGGTAAAATAAGGCCACGGCCAAACCAAAGAGAGTAGGAGGCATTTTAAAAGAGGGGACTTTCTGGCTGTACGGATTGAAACAGAGCACAGCAAAGAACCCTCCTGCCTACCATGAGAAGGATAGTTGGACCTCGGAGTGGCACCGAAGACCTGCACTGTGTGCTCCGTACAGAGGAAGATACTCTGGGGCTCCTGTGTTTTGCATTGTAGCAAAGCAAGCTAAATTATTTTCATGCATCAAAATTACAAACGATGCAAAACACAAATCTTCATATTAGCAAATAGCATCGAATCACCTAAACCTATATCGCAGCCGGAGGCGGCCCCAGCGCTGCTCGAAGGTAATCCCGTGCGCGGTTGGGCTGCAGGGGGAGTCGCGGCCCCTCCTGTCGCCTACAGCCCCCATCATGCCCCGCGCCCCAGCGACCGCCGCCGGCTCTGGCCCCCCGAGCATGTGGCATGCTGGGACATGTAGTTCTTTCCCGCCGAGCCTCCGCGGGCTCCGCAGGGCAGAGAGCTGATTGCCTGTCCGAGCCCGCCAACCATGGGCGGCCCGTCGCCATGACAACCGCTTCGCAGGCAGGGCCGCGCCGAGCCGGAGCCGCGCAGGTGGGGAGAGGAAGGGATGGAGGGAGCGGAGGGGACAGGGCAGCGCTGGTGGAAGCGGGGAAAAGATGCCCGGCTTGGGAGCACGGGCAGCAGCCAGCGGGGAGCAAACCGCGGCCGAGCCGCCTCAGGCGCCCCCTCCCAGCCAGCGGGCCCCCGAGGCCGCGCCCTCCCCCGCGGCCGGGCCGGGCCGGGCCGGGCCGGGCCGGGCCCCGGGGTGGCTGTGCCTGGGGCTGCGGGGGGCTGGGGGCCAGACCCGGGATGCCAACACTACCCCGAGCCCGCCCTGCTGCTGCAAAGCCCCTAAGATCCGTCCCCCCAAAAATCCGCCCCCGTCTCCCATCGTGGTCTTGTTTCAGTCACCCAGCTCTCACATTTGGAACAAGAGATGATTATTTTTCTTACCTTTTCTTTAAAAATAATATGAACAAAGTCTTACCTAGTGCAGATGTTCACAATATAACGTTCCCAGTCCGTGACAAGTCGTGACAAGGCAACATACACCATTTGTTATATTTGATCATGTTAGGACAACTTCAACATCATACTTAGTAACTTTTGAAGTACCAACCAAATTGTTACAAAAATTTAATAACCTACACCAGCTGGCTTATACCAGTACTAGCTTATACCAGAAGTTCTGTCTAGGCAAGATTATAGAAAAGCCACACTTCCACCCTCTTTTCTTGGATTTATGGTTTAGTTTTGATAGCCAGATGTATTAGCATTACTTTTAGTAGCCCTCAGTTTTTCATCTGTCAGTTTGCCCTGGTACTTTTTGAAACTGTGTGCTTCTGACAGCTGTCCTGTGCATAGGCAGTATATTCGAATCATAATTAAACCACCTATTTTGCAATGAAACACTTCTGCAGTCCTTTTGTTTGTTTCCAGTCTGTCCCTCAGTAAGCTCACGCATGTGATGCCAGCTAGATCTTGTATTACGAAAGAGCAGGAATAATCATCCCCTAGTCACTTTCTCCATGTCTCTTGTGATTCCACTGACTTCTATCATATCCTCTTCAGGCTAAAAAGAGCCCTGGTTTATTCCTAGTACAAAACATCTTCTATGTTTTCAATCCTCCACATTACACCTTTTCCAATTCCATTCTACTGCTCTTTAAGTGGAAGAAAGGAAAGAAGTGGAATGTTCTAATGAACTTTTCCATTTTGTTCTCTATGCCTTTCTTATTAATTCTTAACCTAATTTTACATGTGTTGTACTTACCTTCACAGATACTGTAATTACACCTACTATTTTCTGTCAAATAACAAAATCAACACCATGTTCAAGTAAGCCTAATTAATGAAAAGTTTTACTTGTGAAATCAGGTAAATTCAAGTAGAACTATTTATATGCTGAAATAATTTGACAGTTGCCAAAACTTCAGCTTTACTCCCTACAAATTATACAATGAAGTTGTGTCCAAATATGCACAAGCATTATTAATAATGCAACCTTTAGGTGCTTGTATTATTTAGTCTTTATGTAGAGCAAAGTAGAACAAATTTAATTAAAGGGAAAATGTATCTGAATTTCTGGAGGGACAAAGTAATTCTCAAGATGGTATTTTTAACAAGTTCCTAAATGTTTACTGACAGAAATGTGATTTTTAGCTTGGCAGTGACACAACAACAAAAAAAGCAAGTAGCACATATTTTTGATGACTTCCTTGTAGTGTTTTTGTAAAATTGATTTGCATTCAATTCTTCTGTCATTCCAAATCATAGTAAATTGCAGTCCTAAATTAGAAATGCACACAAACTTGACCTTAAATCATCCAATTAGGCAACTAATGAATCATTCTGTGTCCTCAAATCAGACAGCATCTTTTGTAGTACTAATAGCTAATTAACTTTCCCCTTTTGCAGTACCTAGCAACTTCATGGATTTGCTTTATAACTGTAAATGTTTCAGTACATTAAATGATTAGGAGAACACTCTGATCTTATTTTTTCTCTTAAGCCTAATGTTCAAAATATTACAGCCATCTGTAAATAAACTAGTCTATAAAATGTCAAACAAAGTTCTCAAATATTTACTCAGGTTTTACCAATTAAATAATGTAACACTGTGTTCCTGTGAAATACTGCTGAAAAATTAGACTGAACATATTTAATGAAATCTTAATATTACTTATTATTTTTAAATAAAATATATGGCAATATTTGTGACAATTGGTTTTGTACTTTTAAAATTTTCAAATTAGGTTAGTTTAAATGTTTCTTCCAACCTGTTCTCAATCACAGAATCATGAATTTATATAAGCATAATGGAAAGGCATAAAACATTGTCATGTTTCTGAACAAGCACGTGTATTAGAGTCCTTTCTAAATAAGCAATATGAAAATATCCCTAAGAGGATAGGAACTAACCATAGATTAAAGAATTAAATTTTTTGGCCATATTTTCAGACCGTCCACTAATATAGACACTGATTTTTTTTCATAGTTGTCTTGATAGGATTTGGTACTTTCTGTAAAAACTTAGTGATAAAAACCAAACCCCTGAAGTAACAGGTAACTTCTGAAAATACTAGCTTTTAACTTTCACATTAGGACTTTTGTTCCTTTATTTCTTTTTTGGAAGAGAAGGGATGCAAAGGCTGCTCTTCAATACCCACTTTAAAGTTCTCAGTGTGAGTTGATTTCCTGAAGGGAACACTTGGGGGCTAACCATATTCCTGTGTAAAAAAACAACTTTGCACATATACTTGCAAATGGCTACAGTCCTGATTATGCTTCCAGAAAAGTTTCTAGAAGCTCTGCCTTTGCCTTCTCTGGAGGCCTTACATGTTTCCTAACCACTGACAATCATGTGCCCACAGGATGACAAATGGGCAGAAGCGATATGGTATTAGGGATATTGTAAAAGGAGATAATTACTTTTGTACTTTTCTATCTGCTTTCCAGTTGGGGAGGTCCTGTGCATCCCACAGGAAATCATCAACAGTCCCATTGATTGCTGTATTCATTTGCAACGCTTAAACAGGGGTACTTTTCATATTAACATATGCAAATACATACATTAGTCACTGACACCAGCTTCAACACCACTGCTCTTAGCTTGGTAGTGCTGTGTGTAGTTCTACACCTCATTCTTCCAGGGAAGGAGGAGGAACTGATTACTGGGAGATAATTTTCAAAAATTTTAACTGTTTTTATAAGTAAAATATACTTGAAGTCAGTCAAAGGAAAAGGGATGTTTTTACTTGCAAGTTATTTTACTAAACATAGGCATGTGACTTAGCCTTCTCAGTGTTTCCTCCATTCATGTGACTTAGGGTTGAGGATACTCAGAGGAACTCACTCAAAATTTCCAAACTAGTTTTATTGCAGTGTATAATTATGAAATGGTGAAGTAAGACATTGTGACTGGAATATATATGAGAAGGTTTGTATTGTCTTTCAACTAATTTCTAAAACAGCTGTCCTCTCCAGTTCTGGAGGGCCCCTCTTATACAAAGGTATAAATGTTGGTTTATAATTAGAGTAGTCACAAAACACATTTATAAAATGCATCATAATTTTTTCTATGTAAAATAGACAAGGAGTTGGTTAAGAAATATCTTTGTGCCTTTTTTCTTTTTAAATAAGGAAAAATTAGTCTCTTTTAACAATGTGAATTGACATGTACTCTAAGTGAGGTAGGCCTAAACGTTTCAGCACTGTTGTTCAGTGCACAGGCTCCTTTGAAAGATTATAACCCTGAAAATATACTGAATGTTACACAAAAATATATTAACAGTGTTTTCAGTCCTGTATTTGATGAAAAGACTGTGAGAATGAGGGCAGAAAAAACCTCCTTTCTCCTTCCATTCATTAGATACAACTTGTAGGGGTTTTAACCTTCCAAAAACATCATCTTGTGCAAGGCTAAAGTTTCAGAATTCTGAAACACTAATTTTTTTGCATTGGTATTGTCATTGCTTTTTTGGAAGAAACAGAAGATTAAATTGCTACAGTTCTTTAGACAGATTAATGAAGGGAGCTGCATTTACCATAATCAAGAGAGATTAAACAACAGAGAAATGCACTAACATGCCATGGATACAGCTTTGTCACCTGTGATTTGCAAGATCCAGCATGATACAGAAAAGAGTCTGAGGATTTATAGAGCATATTTTTCTATTTTGATTAAAGTGAAAAAGTAAAATGCATAACTATAAATAAGAGTGCCAGACTCTGCTCTTATCAAAGTCAACAGCAAAATTTACCTTGAATTCATGGGAGGTTAACATTTATCCCAAACCCAGGCTATACAACCAGGCTATAATCCATGACCTACATCTTGCTGTCAGTGGCCACCTCCAAACTAAAATTCAGATAGGAAGATAAAATTACATTGCTTGCTCCTGGATATTTGAGAACTGTTTTACAAAAGAGTAAAACAGTTTCTCAGCCTGGGTATGGCACTGAAATTGCAAATGCACAGGCCATGGTGTGTTTGTTTTGGCATTTACACTATTTTAGGCTGTCCATAAGGAAACTCTTAAGATAGAACATTTATTATATAAACTCACCTTTTCACCTTCAGTGTCTTGACAGTAAATGCGCTGTTCAAATGCAAGGGCAGACAGGCTGTAGCTCCTGTAGGAGATCATCAGATACAGTTATGTCATGCCAGCGTTCTTGAAAGTGCCTTCTCCTGTTCTCTAAGTGCACCTACTTTCCTCTTGTTAAAATTATAATAGCACCCAAATACTGTAGGTGCTTTGTAGACATTAATAAAATTCTTCCTCTCCTGGTCAGTGTACAGTCTTTAAAAAAGTGTGAACATGGAAGAGGCAGGACACAAAGTGAGACCCCCATTGTCCTCATCCCAGCTGAATGCCTTTGGCTGTTCAGTAATAACACCAATTTTCCGTACCTCGAACAGCTTTTGGGCCATGCCGATGCAGCTGCTCTGTCGGCTGCTGTGTGAGTACCCCCCACATGATGGTGCTGTCCGGTCTGTACAGCGCGCAGGCTGAACTGCGTTTCCTTCTTGCCGTGGAACTGAGCCTTTCCTGCACTACTGTTCTAATCCTTTTCTAGATACTGGGAAGAAGGAGAGTAAACGAAACAAGAGTAGCCTGATATACAGTATCGTCTCCAGCTGTGTGGCTGCTACATGTATGTACGCATATATCTTCTTACTGAGTTTGTCCTCCACAGAGCTACACTGAAAAATAAACTGGAAATAGAAATGCTTTGTGCAGCCGAGTAATGATTTACACTTAAGGACGTTGGGGCGAACATTTGTAACTGGTGAATTTTCACACACACTCTTCCCACTGTAGCTCAGGTCCTTAGCTTTCTGTAAGGGAAACCCCTCTCCTAATTTAACCTTTCACTGTTTTGGATAATCAGTGTTCATTCTTAATTGCCTGGACAGATGAAGTGTTTCCATCCATTACATATGACATAAAATTACAGCTCATTATTTAAAATTATGAAACATACCTTTAGCTGCATATGAAAATATTACTATAATGATAAAATACATAAAGTCATGGGCCAAACTTTCACTCATACCTGGTGCATTCTGTTGTCTATTTAAAATTATTGATGATATATAACTTTCTCCAGAGAAATTTGAAAAAATGTCAGAAAATCTCACATCCAGCAAGACCACCTCGAAAGGTCCAAAAACATCAGCAAAGAAACAGAAAGGTGGAAGCAAAACTAAGGAATCCTCAAAAGGCAAAGGAAAAGGAAAACAGCTTGGTATGTAAAGTACTGCAGTAATGAAACAAGCAGCAATCAAGTTTTACATGACAGCTACCTTAATTATTTTGTCCCTGTGCATTTAAAAAAAAAAAATGTTATTTTTTATAAATAACTGAAAGAGCTAAAATTACTGGTTATAGTTCTGTAGCCAACATAGAGAACATTACTGATAACATCATGTCGTTATATTTCAGATGAAAACGATGAAGTTGATCTTTCTATGGCTAGTATAGGTAAGTGCTATGATAACTGGGCTTTAAAATAGTAGTTCTGGAATACTCAAGGTATTTTGAAGCTTCAGTGTCACTAATGCTGGAGAATAAAAATCAAAGTTTTGGGGTTTTTTATAAATGAGAAAAATTACAAACTATGAAGAAATGCAGCTATTGCAGTAGTGATTACGGTGGCTCTCTGGGTAGCAGACAGTGCATCAGGAAACAGGTATGGGTTTGTAGAAGAGGTTTTTATCTTGCGTTGAGAGGAGTTGGGATCAGGGGAAATTAAAAAGCATCACAGCAGAATTACAGGGTGCAAAATCTTTGCATTTAGTAATAGCTAAACAATTGAAAGAAAAACATGGAATATTTTGATAACTTTTTAATATTTTATCTTTGTCAATTACTGAATAAATTTGGTAAGAAGATGATTTTAGCATATCACTTGTGGGGTTTTTTTATCATAGATGACAATGGACATTATTTAGCTTTTTTTTTCCCCAGGGTAAAAAATTTACCCTTTAAAAGTCACACGATACCAAGCATTTATTTTGGCTTATATGCAAAAAAAGTTCAGTTTTAAGCATGGCCATAGCTAAGAGCTAAAATGTAATTATTTGAATGTAAATACATTATTTTTTCTTAGACACCAATTACTTTCTTTTTTTTTATTATTTTTTTGTATTTCTGCTTGGATTTTTCTTCCTACCTGATTTGTGCAACTATTCCTCAGATATAATTTAAATTGATGTCATTGTAAAATTTACCTCTGCTTTACAGGAACAGCCCAAAGGGTTGTCTTATTAATTGATTTGTAACAGTACAGCTTCTATGTTAAAAACTAAAACAATGTGGCAAATAAGGAATATATAAACTAGGTAATTTTTAAAAGAAATTGTAAATCACTTGTTTTCTTACATAATCCTATGAGCACATGGGTGGAAGTGAAAACTGCACTCTGATTAACATCACCAAAATGGTTATGCTGCAGTTAATGAAAATGCACAAAAAGTGATCCCTCAGATGAATGTTCCTTCTAAAAAAACGTAGTTTCAGTATTCCAGGAGATACTTAGTAAGAGAGACTTGTACCTCCACCTACTGGCAAATAAGGTTACAGCTCTAACAGCTAAACTGCTAGAAACTTGTTGCTAAAAGCAGGAAAATAACACGAGTGTAAGCTGACACTGTCTGTGCAGGATTTAAACTGCACACATGGTGTCTTCTTAGGATAAGACCTGCAAGTGTTCTTTGCTTCTCCTTAGAGTTTCTTGCTCCTTTGTGAAGTTCTCGTAGCACTAAGAACTGCTGTTAGAAATTATACAATTTATTATTGGAAAAACAATGTGAAGCCTATGATCAGATCACACTTTTTACTAGAAAAGAGCATTCAATAAAAATGTGTACAGCGGTGAGAATTCTGGTATTGGCTTCTTATGCTATAGACTCTATTAAGAATAATATTCTGTAATATAGAATTTTATTCTGTAGACTAAAAGGTATATATTTTAATTCTGATCATTACTCTGTTTTTAACTTGTATTTACAGCAATAGAGCATTGAATAAAATACACTTAGACTGTCTGTCTTACTCTGTTTGCTCATAGTGATGTCTGCTGTATTTTTGCTCAACTTTAATGCATGCTTATATTGTTTCATTTGACATTGAAACCTACATCTCTTTAAAAGGATTATTTTAGCATTAGCATTTGTGCACAAGGTTGTATATGTGATTTAGCATTTCAAAAATAACATAATACAAGCTTCTTGAATAAACGACGATTACTCTTGGTTAGGATTTTTCTCATCTGGTATTCACAACAGTGAGTTTGGACCAGATTGATTTTGAGTTCTTCCCCAGTCAACATCCCTATGATTTTGTATTTTTTGGAAGCATCCACACAGAAATCCTGGAAATTTCCAAGATGTCAAAAAGGAAAATCATGCAATATTGATTACAGCTTGTGAGGAAAGTGAACAAATGGACTGTGCATGCTACAAACAGATTGTGTGTCTATGAAGTGACTAGTGAACACTAAGTAATCCGTCCTTGGCATAGTGTAGTATGTACCAGAAACATCATGCATGTCATTAATTTTAGTGATGACTGTAGCAGAGCAGATGCACTGGAGTAGCAGCACTGAGAGATTTTAAAGGATAAATGTCAGATTCATCAAACATTATGCATTATGTGATAGGATTATGCAGAGATTTAGCTTCCCCAATGATAGAGATTAAGGAGGATTTATCATTTTGTCAGTCCTTGTTGGCTTATGTTAGAGATGACTTCTCAAAACATACTGACATAGCTGGTCATAATCATCATCTAGGTGTACTGACTTCTCTTCAAGGCATACAAAAAAAGGAAAAACCCCACAGGTGCTAGGAATTAAGGTAAAATACTAAGTAACTAAACTAGGAACGTGAATGAAACAAAGCTGATAGAAAGTAGCAGCTATTATCACAAAAGCCAGCCATTTCAGAACATAAAAATAGCACAAAGTATACATGTCCCTAAGTCTTTTACAGTTTCCAGTTCACCAAAGCGATGAACATCTGCTGGCCGCCTCAGCCGGAAGTATAGTGGCCTTCATGAAGAATGCTCTTACTACAGCAGCTGAGACACAGAGCAGGGCAGTACTGCAAAGGAGGAGCCTCCCAGGCAGCAGGATTCAACTAGCTGGGCCTGGAGTGACCTTAATCACAGCTGTAATGTAACCTGGAAGACAGAACGTGTAGCGGGAGAAAGACCAGCATTGCATACATTACTTTATGTATATACCACACGTAACAAGAAGCACTGTATATTATCTTCACACTGAGTGTTTGCAAAGAACAGGTGACAGGTTACACAACTGCACCCAGCTTCACTAAAACCAATGAAGATATCAGTGCTAGAGCTAGGATAAGAAATATCTTGTTCTGAATTAATATGAATTAATCTAACAGAGGTCACATGTGTAGAAAACAACAGTGACATACTTTCCAGCAAAGCTGAAAATAAATATCTGGTTTTCATCTTAGTGACCTTGCTTTAGTCTCACTTGCTTAGCAAGACTACTGCTCTCTGAACTCAATGAGATCATGATG
Source organism: Acropternis orthonyx (assembly GCA_035583155.1). NCBI lineage: Eukaryota > Metazoa > Chordata > Aves > Passeriformes > Rhinocryptidae > Acropternis > Acropternis orthonyx. The sequence goes on from JAWWEU010000005.1 coordinate 14,460,591, forward strand.
AAAGTCCAAAATCAGAAAAGCATCCTTATTTGGAAGAGCATAGAACCCTCATCTAGATTAAACATTGGCTTAATATGGCACTGTACTACAGGGAAGGACTACAATATATTTATCCAAGAGTTTTCTTAAATCAGAGCCACATATTTGTGTCCTTAATGTATTAAAACCAGTCCATTAATGACTTTTCACTAAAGTTCTTAATCACCTGTTGACCAAGAAGAAAAACAAAACAAAACAAAACAAAGAAACCACCTCATACCAGGAAAATCATATTCATTAAGTACAAAATATTGTGTATTTTAAAAGATTAATAAATTGTAATATCATTTGTATTCCATGCCTTCCAAAATACTGAGAATGAAGTTAAAAGATTCAAAGGCATTCTGCTAGAAACAGTAAAGACACAGAGTTATCAAAGTATATGTGTATGCTTAAACAACACTCAGAAGCTGTTTATCAAGTAATTTTGCTTTCTTTCACAGGCCACCCAGAAATCTTTCCTTTACTTTTGACTACAAAGACCCAAGAAATTTTTAGTTGCCAAATTGATGAAGATGTCACAGAAGAAAATTGTTTCAAACTTATTAAAAAGGAGGACATCATTCAGGACCTGAAAACAAGAGCGGACATTTCTGATTTCTATCCTATCAAAAAAGTTGTCCTAGTATGTAGCTTATTTCATTCTCATTTTAAGACTTGATGCTCTCAGAGTGTATATTCTTTAGAGGAAAATGTCTGTCCTTGTTTGACTCTGTGCAAATACACTAATGCTGAAACATCTGAATGCTATAGGTCATGGACCACTGTCAAATCAAAGTTTCTCATGAGTCTCCATGCACCTTTTTTTTGCAAACTTTATATTAAAAATATGCGAAAGGTAAAGGTAACATTAATAGTATTAGTTTTGATTCTGAGAACTGGCAGAGCTTCACATATCTGGCTTTCCCTAATTCATGGCCTATTTACTGAGAATCATTAAAACAGGTTTTTTCTGTTTAACTCTCTGTATGGAAGATTAGTTTTGTTCCAGACTTATTTCTATTACAAAATAAAATCCATCTTTTCTTTTCAATTAGGACATGAAATTCTCTGTTAACACCACAAAATTAATCTAAGATCTAAATTTGCACTAGTGGTAGCTTTTCCGGTCACAACCTCATGTTTGTTTTGAATGTCATTTGTTTTCAGTTTTCTACTAATCATTTTAATTAAAATAGGAATATCCAGGAGAAGAACTTTTGGTAGTTTTTGATGCAACGTTCCAGTATGGACAGAACTTTTATATTGTTGCTTCTGAGGAAGCCAAGGAAAACCTTCTAAAGGTAAAATCCAAGTGTACCACAGCATTGTTCTATCTATGAATATTTCAGAATCTAGTCTCAAACATATACTTCAGGAATTATATTCTATGTATAAGCATCTGATGTTTCTCTAGTGGTTAATCTGAGCATAAATTAAAAAAAATCTGTAAAAATATCTTTTATACTGAGAAGGGCTGAATTAAATTTTTGTATTTTACTTCAGAGGGCCAGTATAACCCCCATTGCTGCATTTTTATCATAAGCATTAATTTTCTTTGCCAAGACCCAGATTTCTCAGACAAAAAAATAAAAGACAATATATTGGGTATCTTCAAAGAAATATTATACTTGTTTTTCACAATAGGTATGGATACATATTCTTCAAATCATACATTAAAATATTCTTGAGTTCTAAATAGCTCTAGATACATAGAAATTTCCCTTGTGCACTGCACTATAGGAGAAGGTTTATAGGAAGAGTATACAATTTTTCAACATGAGTTTGTCATCCAGCAGCAGGAACTCAGGAGAAGTAACACTGAAGAAAATTAAACTGCAGTTCCAGGCAGGAGAGCCTAGTGAAGAAAATCACTATAATTTCTTTCTATATAAAAGTGATTTGCTTTCAAGAAAGCAATCTCTCTTTAGTAGTTATATATTAAACATGTAATATTTATTGGAAAATTCTAATGCATAAATGAATGGAACCTAACCCAGTCCTACCCGGGGGCACAGTATAGTCAGACTCACTCACAAAAGTAAAGAATGTGTGAATGAAGACTGAAAACTGGGTTTCTAGTTCATACTTACATTTCAGAAATAAATTTTTGGAAAAGTAACATTTCTCACTGTTTGATGTCACAGCTTCCAGACACTGCAGAAGAAGAAGAAGAAGAAGATAGAGAGGACACTCTAGAAGTCCATCCTTTTAAGCCTCTTGTCCCCAAACCCTGGATTTCTCTTGGCAGTGAAAAGGAAGTTGAAGAAGAAACCGTTAAAGATACTGTTACAAAGGTAAGGATCAAGAGATGTTAGCCGATCAAGTAAATATAAAACCACAACATTTATTCCAAGTTTCTTAAAAAGAAAAAGTCAGGCAACTGAAAGTTGTGATCATAGTTTTGTTTGAGGTCTTCCAGGAAAACCAACAAAGAGAGCGAAATAGCTCCACTTTCAACAAAAACTGAAAGTGCTGCAGAATCATCTTTTTTTTAGAGTCTGTTTTCTTTAAGTTCTGCAACTAAGGCATATAAGACTGCATTGAACATAACTACTTTTTAAGGTGTAAGTTCAAAAGTCCTGATCCTCCTTGGTTACTGGCACCTCTGCTGCTTTTTGCTCAGTTTACAGTGTGGTCAGATTACAAATTGCTCTGTTTCCTTCAAGCTCGGCGAACTCTGTTTCATTGTATGGATGGCATTTAAGTAGCATGCAACACTTTTAAGTGTTACTAATTACAGGTGTTACAAGCTGACTTTACAGAAGGACATCTTTGATTATTACATTTACAGATTATACTGAGAAAATTATATGTCAAAAAAGTAGATCCGCTCACAGCTGTCACATAACTTGTGATGTGTGGGGCACCTCCAATCAGCTAACTATCCATCAGTGATTTTTACTCAATACCTAAATCCCTGTTCAGAGAAGACTGGCTAAGTTTTGATAGTTCTCTGCAATTGGACATCTTATTTACACTTCAGGAGGTGTGTGATTGGTCTAAAGCTAATTCACAGTAATTAGATTTAACACATTCACAGTCCAAGCATTTTGCATCCTACATTGCTAGCAAGGTCCACTCAAAAGTATTTTTAGCCGACTTTCCTTTCAAGTTCTGTGGGAGGTGCTGGGAAAAAGTACCGGGTTATAAATCTAAGACAAAGCAATACCTTTCTACTGCCTGAAATAAAGTACCTACTTCTCTTTGTGGGTAGAAGTCAAGCCACATCCCTTCTTCCTTTCTAGTTATCACTGTAAGGAAACTCCTCACTCAAATTTTTGTGGATCTTCTTCAGAGTACTTTTCTCTCCCTAGACACTGCAAGGAAAGCTAAAATACCTCACCCAAAGTTGAGAATTCCACTAAGAGGGATGGGCTGAAAAGTTAGGTCTTGGAAGCCCAATTCAGTATTACATAAGGCTTTCTACAAAACAACCCTTTAATTAAATGTGGAGTTTTGATATTGCATGAATTAGAAAATGTAATTCTCTTTTCCTACTAGAAGTTACCAAAAATGTTACAGGAACTTCTTGTTTTAGAAATAAAAAACTGTGTTCTATTACATATGTAAGTTATTTATAAGAGTGATTCAGAATTTCAAAATGCAGAAATATAAGTAACCTCAGCACAGAAATCGTCAATAGAACTAATTCTGTAATGAGATGAATGCTGTCTTTTTACAGAATGAACTTTACAAAGACTTTCTCTTCTGCTACCCATGGAAATATGTCTTTTCCAGATTAAGTACAAGATTTCTCGAGTACGCAGGAAGTTTGGTGCACCAATTGCATTTACTGATAAGAATGCTTCACATGAAAAAGACAGTTATGTAGAATGCACATCCTATGAAGACAAAACTTTCAGTATTCAAATGCTTGAAAGAGATGTGGGGGTGCAAGTGGTTCCAAAAGTAAGAGAAGCTAGTACTCAGACAAAATGGTAAGTACAAAAAAATATTTATCATCTTATTTATTAAGCTAGCCACTATTTCTTATCTCAACTAAAATTCTGGAATTACTCAGTTGGAAACTGATTAATAGAACAACATTGGATGCTCTGCATCTTTATTCTTTCAGTCTTTTCCAAAGAGTTTCTAGAAAAAATGAATACATTTGGTTTTTTTCATTTTACACATTACATGAGTTTCTGTCTTTGAAATAGTTTCTATACTTACATTCAAGTTTATTCCAATTGGTTAGGACCTATCCAAAAAATGCAGCCACGCAGTATTGTCCTAGGCAGCTGTCAACAGAAGAAAAAGCAGAGAGTCTGTCATCTGAGAGGATGAAAGAATTTCTTACATCAGTACATTTAAGGTAAAATTACTGCAGAAATACACTTAAATACACTGTACCTGAAATAGTACAGAATAAAAGCAAGTACTCTTGTCTGAGTCGATCATTGGCCTGGTCAAATACCAATTTTATGTCTTGTTCCTATATACTTTTTTTCCTTGTTTGTTATTGTAATATTAACAAATACTAGTTTAATATTTGTTTATATGAAAATTTACATGAAGTCTATGCCATATAAATATGAATTGTTGGTTTAGATATATATTAGAACTGATATAGTTGATAGTGATACATCTTTGCAAAGCTGATCTTTCAAACACTGCTCACTCAAGCAGAGGGTTTATGCAGTGAGCAGAGGTGCTGTCCTACCCATGACCATGTCCTTAGTCATGGGACAAGTCCCACTTACTGACACTTTTTGCACAAGAATTGGACAATTGCACTGTACTTGGTCTGTACAGAATAACGGTTTCTATTTAAACATAAGAGGGTTTCCTTGCAGTGATGCATTATTGAGGAATTAATTTTTTAACTGCCATGGTCATAATTTTGTGTAAAACAAAAGCAGTCTCTTTATAGAAATTTTTGTGATTCTATTGCTGAATAGTCACATCTGAATTATTGAAGTGTTAACTGTTCTTTTCACAAAACAGAATGGAAATTGCATTGCAGCAAAATGAAATTATGAATGCTTTTTTTGATGACTGGATGGCCTTAGCAGAAGACAAAAGCAGTTCTGATGGCAAGCCAGCTGTTTACCTTAAAGCATACCAATCCTTTACAGATCTGCAGTACCTCAAGAACGGGACCATTAGCTGTGTTTGCTGTCATCCAACCATTTGTGGTAATGCAGTTACAATACTGACTTGAGTCTTCCGTGACTGGTATTATATGACATCTGTAAAACAGGCTTTCAAATGTAAAAGAAAATCAAAACTAATCTAGTATACATGTCAGAATTGCTGATTTAAGATGAAATGAAAAATGAGACAGACAAATTCTTTATAGGATTCAGACAGGCCATGCAAAGTCCTTCACACTAATGTATTAGTGGAGATCTTCAGAAAGAGAAATTTCTCCCTTATGAGGCTCATTCAAAGAGGGCTGTGGCTGTGCCAGGTCCTTCAGATGGCTCTGCATACCATTGTCCTTCTCTCCCCATGACTGGCTCTTGTGGCACGCTTAATACTTGTGAGGAATGTTACAGCCACAATGGGACATGGCTCTGATGAGTGCCAGGGAGCATCACGAGACAGACTAAACGTCAAGTCCTGCTCCCTGCTGTGGATTATTGCTTTACACATCCAGATTTACAGGCACAATTAATTTCTATGTAAATGCCCCAGCTGCACAGCATACTGCTAGCCAACACTGCAGCCTGGGTAGAAAATTAATTGGGCTACTGAAGATTTGGTTTCATGATGGGTGGCCAGGACTATATGTCTGTCACATCACTTCAGGTGCAGTATTACACTATTGAGGAGCAGTAGCAAAAAAACTTGAATTTTATCTTGATGCTTCGGTTCTATGATTCATTGCTAAGTAACTTAATTTTAAGTAACAAAAGTAGTTTCTTCAAAGCTGATCTGAAAAAAAGAAAAAAATAAATACATGGTTGGTTTGGTTCTTTTTTTTTTTCTTGCACTATATTCAGAAGGTATAAGTCACTTAGAATAATTAATGGTGTATTGAAACTTGAATTGTCTCTTTTGAGAAAATTAATTTTCTCTCTCAATCAGGAATTATAGCAGTGTCAGCAAGAAAGCAGGTTTCTAATGAGGAGCAAGTTAACCTTTCTAGTAAATCACTGCTGCAGCAATCAGTGATACTTTTTTGGAGTTTTTTTGAACCTATCCACCCCCAGGTATTTAATCAAGACATTTAAATATTCCAAGTGTTTAAATAACAAGAGAACAAACAAATGGTGTGACTGTATTTCTGAACTATCTTTTTTTTCCTTCTTTCTAGTTAATCTTGGAGTGTCTTGAAGACATTTACTGCTTTCAGTTCAGTCCAAGTGATCCAAATGTCATTGCTGCTGGCTGCATCAATGGACAGGTGTTAATTCACTGTTTAAAAATAAAATTGAATATTTCTGTATTTTCTTACAGTATGAAAATAAAGGTGAAGAGATGTACTCAACATCTACAGTAACACATAGGGACAGAAGGATGTCACAGCCTCTCAGAAGCTCTCTTATCCTGGACTAAGGCTATACCTGGTTATTCCATAGATGAACCATTACTGTACGATGCTTCTTTGTAATACTGATAAATAGGTCAAGTTGTAAAGACTTTTTTTTTAGAGTCAAGTGTAGCCTTTCAACTGATTGCACCACTTTAAAGACTTTATAATTCTTCTGCAGAGAGTGACTTCCTTATTTCCCCTCGAAGCTCCATGATTTGAAAAAAGTATGTATTAATATACAGGATGAAATAATTTGTAATATACTCCTTTCTCATTATAGGTTGTATTGTGGAATATTTCTCAACATGAAAAAAACATGCAAAATGAAAAATCTGTTGCTGATGAAATCATTGACTCAGACAGTGAGGTAACAGCAGCAGCAGCTGCAGCTGAGGTAAGTCCGGGGGTGGTGGTTTGATCGTGCTGTACAGGAGGGTTCCTGAGCTCAGGGACACCTGAGCAGCATTCCAGAGCCCCGTCAGGATCCTCTCAAGCCAATCAGGCTAGAAAGGGCGTTGCAAGGAGATTTAAATGGCTTCAGGGAGTGTGGCATGTCAGAAGGGTGTGGCACGTCAGAAGGGCGGTTCGCGCCGGCAGGGCGAACTTAGAGAGTGAGTCATCACCCACCCATCTAGAAGAAGGCTAACTATCGTTTCCACTTGGTCAAAAATCACTCTCAGAAAGAACGTGGTGACCCTGATGGACCTCACACATCAACATGCAGCTGTCCAGGTCTCCAGCTGCAGTAATTGCCTGAGCTTATTACTGATACCAGAGGACAGCAGAGACAGCATCTGTTTGAGGTGTGAACAGGTGGACAGTCTGCTCAGTCTCGTGGCTGAAGGAGCTGAAGGAGGAAGTGGAGAGGTCAAGGAGTATCAGGGATTGTGAGAGGGGCAGTTCACTGAGCTGTAACTGGCACACCCTGGTGGAGAACTGCTAGAAACAGGTGGTTGAGCTGCAGAAGACGATCAAAAAAACCGAGAGATGTCAGGCAGGCTGAGAGTTGGAGAGCTGGTTCTAAACCCCTGAGGACAGGCCAAAAATTCATACCCTGACACACATGGGAGGGAAGGAGAGGATTAACACAGGGACTTGGAAAGTGATGGGGGAAAAAACCCGAACAAGAGGAAAAGAACTAATAAAAGGAAGGGTCTTCCTTCAAAACCAGACATCCCCACCCAGAAGACCCAGGGTACTACAGACCAGTAAGTCTCACCTCTCTGCGAGGCAAGACCACAGAGCAGATTCTCCTGGAAATGCTTATGCAAAACAAAAAAAAAAGATTGGTAACAACCAACATGGCTTTACAAAGGGGAAATCATGCCTCCCAAATTTGGTGACTTGAGTGGTGGGACAAAGTTCAATAAAGTGAAGTGGAAGATCCTACACCTGGGTTGTGGCAATCTCAGACACACCTACAAGCTGGACAGAGAAGGGATTGAGAGCAGCCCTGTGGGGAAGGACTTAGGCATGACAGCTGATGAAAAACTCAACATGAGCCAGCAGCATGTACTCGCAGCCCAGAAAATCGACCATGGCCTGGGCTGCACCAAAAGGTGTGTGGCCAGCAGGTTGAAGTAAGTGATTCTCCTCCTCTACTCTGCTCTTGTGAGACTTCACTTGGACCACTGCATATAGTTCTGGTGCCTCTAACATAAGAAGGACATTGAACTGTTGGAACAAATCCAAAGAAGGGCCATGACGTTGATGAGAGGACTGGAGCACCTGCCCTATGAAGACAGGCTGAGAAAGTTGGGGCTGTTCAGCCTGGAGAAGAGAAGGTTGTGTGGAGACCTCATAGCAACTTTCCAGTATCTGAAGGGGGCCTATAGGGAAACTGGAGAGAGGACAAGGAGTAATGAGTACAGATTGAAAGAGGGGAAATTTAGGTTAGATATTAGGAATTTTTTTCCTGTGAGGGTAGTGAGACAGACAGGAACAGGTTGCCCAGGGACATTGTGGATGTCCCAACCCTGGCAGTGTTCAAAACCAGGTTGGATAAGGCTTGAGCAACCTGGTCTAGTGGGAGGCTCATGGCAGGGGGTGCTGGGACTACATGATCTATAAGGTCTATTCCAACCCCTTAACGTTCTATGATTCTATGAAATCAAGATAACTGCTATGAATATGGCAAATGCTTCCATTGTAAATATATTGCAGTGGAGGAAAAATTGGGGAAGGTATCCCGACTCAAAAGAGAGTAGATAATCTTTGCAATGAGAGACTAGAAAGGATAAGGAACCTGATGAGTTCATTAAATAAAACCATTATCACAATATAGTTTCTACCTGATTACTACAGCTTAATAACTTTACTACATTTTGTGTGACTTAGGCTTCAATGAGTCTGTTCTTTAATGGGCACCAACATACCCTCCACTCTCGCCTTACAAAGCCTATTGAATACAGAAAAGTGTTTGTTACTGAATGCAATACTGGAGAGTATTTTAGATGCTTATGGATAGGGAAAAGGTAGCTTGAAAGACAAGAAGATTTCAGTGGAAGAAGACAATAAAGAGGATAAGCAGAGGAGAGACCTAAGAGCAGAGGAGAAAACTAATAAGTGGATGTGTGTGTGCCTGTGGAGACATGTTGGAATTACTTTTAGAGCTTCATATCCAAAGGCCAGTTTTGATAAATGCCGTTTTTTTCTTTTTTTTTTTTTTTTCCCCAAAAGGAAGATATTAGACCCCAGAAAGTTATATAAACTGATCTGAAATACGTGAAGCAGCATTAACAGAATGCAAAGTAACCTTTTTTTGTTTGATAGATCTATTTGTAAATACACTAAGATATCTCTTTTTACAACATTTCTAGCCATCTCTTATGCAAGTCCAGCAGAGCAGCACAGAGCCACCTCTAATGACATACTGTGCAATCTCTTCCACAGAGTATAGTCATAAAAAGCCAGTAACAGATATACAATGGCTGCCAGGTAATTTTGAGGTGAGTTTAAAAATTCACTTTTTCTCATTTTTATTGTTTTTCTAATCTACTACCTCAGAAATCCTTGTGTAAATTCAAGAGAAAACATTAAAACATCAAATATTTATAATAGCCTTCATTATTTCTCACTGCATTTAGTAAATATTAATAATCTGGTGCCTCTTGTCCTGTTCATTGTGCTTTACAACTGTGCTGGGTTTTCAGTCTGATATAAATCTGCTCATACTGGAAAAAATTTCTGTAACTTTACTGGCAATTATAATTCAAAATTATAATAAGCCTTCCATATCTAAAATGTATTAAATTTCTACTATGAGCAATCTAGCCTGTCAGCAAGAATTCTGAGAAATAACTTCAATTACCTAAATATCTGGGTACCCAAGAATGGTTTTACTGCAGTTACCTTCATTCTTCTAGATGCTGCCTTTGTACTCAAAACTTACGTTTTCTGTGATGGTTTTAAAGCTCCATAGTACTTAGGGTCTTTGTAGTTACAGGATCCAACACTATTACAGGAGTACTGGATGTTCTTTTACTATCAAAGTATTGCAAATGGTTGTTAAATTAATTTGAAATGCAAACATAGTCTAATGCAGTGATCAAATAATGACAGTGGAAAAGCAGGCCAAGAGGAAGAAAATTGTAGTCTTTAAAATCTTTAAAAGGTTTATGCAAATCAATGTTTTGGAAAAAAGTAATTAAGAGTTCATAGATATTGCAGTTCTTAGCAACATTGCCAGAAAAGTGAGGAAAAGGGTGCACATACGTAATTTAAAAAAAAAGCAGATACAACTGTTGATTATTAGTTTATGCTACAGTAATACCCATGGATACTAATCGGTACCAGATGTAAAACATGAAGAAAGGGATTGGATAGCAGAACATTGTTGTGGTTTTTGTTGTTTGGGTGGGGGTTTTTTAATCAAAGTTTAGGCTCAGAAAGCTGTTTGCATGTTCATCTGGGATAACAGATACAGGAAACCCTGCTTAATAAATAACACTGACAAAGGAATCACTTTGTCAGTATTAAGCAACTTGTTCTGGGACATACTTTTTGTTATATAAACATGGAATATGTGTCAGCCTTTGCACGGCAGAGCAGTTTCTATGGCACAGTTCCTAAAATCAGTTTTATAATTATATATTAATGAAAAATTATTCAGAGTTTTATCCAGAACCCCATTCAGCTTTGTCTGGTTGCAAGACTACCACTATGACTCCAGGCAGACAAATTCATGAATGAAAATTAGAGTAGGCCTAACTTGGCCTAAAAAAATAAAAAAAGGGTAGCTGAAATTTTGCCACATGGTTGATAAGTACAGTTTTAGCCAATATATATATATGTTATTCATATACTGGAAATTATATTTGATCAAGGTTCAGTCTATAATCACTTGTTACCCCTGATACCTTTGCTTCATTTTTCTGAGTAATTAAAATTAATTTGGTATAAACCAATAACTACTTGGTAAATGATAAGTAGTATAAAGCTTGCAAAATCCCACATATACAAACTAAATTATTAATAATTAACATTTGAAGGCACCACTACCATCCTGTAAGCGAGGTCTAGCCAAGCGATAATTTAAGATAGATGACCCATGGTGTAAACTTGGCAAAGAGATATCACTCCCACTTATCACTGAACTGCTGGAGATAAATTTCTCAAGGATTAGCTCTTTGGTTAATCTGCATAAAAGAAGTTACAAACATGGCAAACTAGGAGGGCCTGACTTGCAGTGGTGCCAGGAGGTATTTATCCTGCTGAGTTAATTTAGAATTTTAGGTGTATAGCAGGCAAAGCTGTTCACTTGAAGTACATTTGTAAAATAGCTTGACTTTAGAACTGCAAATTAGTAAGTCCTGATTTTCAAACATTACCCAAGGAGAAACAGTGACCTAATTTCTACTAGCCTGTTCTATGTGTTGAAGTACTTATGTAGCAGAGTGTTATATTTGTCTCTCCTCTTCTTCTTCTTCCCCTGTAATAATTATTATTGTTATTTTCAGGACAACCAAAAGGGTGGTACTTCTGAAAACAGAGGGGAATATTGCCTGCAGCTTGTAACCTGCTCCCCTGATTGGTATATACAATACATACTCTACAAGTTGTCTTCCAGTTTCCTTTGGAAATCTTTATGGAGCATAATCCATGATTTAACAAGCACACTTCTGTATTCCTGTCAGCATATCCTAAACAGCTGAAATTCTGCATGCATAAGACAAGCACTTTGAGTTCTTGTCCAATTAAGCCCCTTACAGTAATGGCATTAAGAGGTCATTAACTGAAAAACTTTGCATACATACCTTTATATTCTGTGTATACCACCTTAAGAAGAGAGTTGAACATATATGCATTAGCCTGGAAAGCCACACCCCCACACTTATATTTGATTGTGTGACATGCACAAAAAGCTGTTAAAAGATTCTAAGTCCACAGAAATACTGTTAAGTATATTTAAACTTGGATACTTAGCTGGCAAAATGATTCTGTATGAATCTCATCTTTTGTGGGCTGAATAGTCATGATGGTTGTAACCAAATATTATCCTGTGTGAAAGACTGGCAAAGGGGAAGAATGCAAAAAATGGAAATAAATGTTTAGCTTTCGTGATGTCAAAAGGCTTGAGGCTTCAAGACTGCATGGCTGGGCTTAATCATGTAGGTTTTAGTTATATCAAAGGGAAGGTCAGAGAGAACAAAATTTCATAATGATGCAAAGTTATTTTTCCAAATCAAATAACAGAGAAGACTTTGAAGAATTAAATTAGAAGAAAGATTGCAAATACAGTTGTTAATAAGTTTGCAGTGTAATGCAAGTAATACACATAGAAGAAATTATTTTAACTCACACACAAGGGTTCCAAATTGAAAGTATTTACCCAAAACAATAACAGGGAAGTCACTGTAATGTCATGCTTGAAGAACACGGGTCCCTGAACAACTCCTGTTAGAAAAGGGAAGGAGATGTTAGCAATGAGAAAAGTTATCATTGGCTATAACAAATCTGTGAATGAATGTCCAGAGTAGAGCAAAATAAACAATCAGAGGGCTGAAAACTCCAGTGAAATGACAGATACAAGGGAGTGGGAGCATTTGCCTTGAATGTCAGCAAATAAATTCTCACACACAAAAATTGGGACTGATCTTTGATTTGGATTACTAGATTACCTGCTACAGAGTTCTGTTCAGCTCTCTCAGCCTCCAGGAATTTCAACCAGGTAGTGCCAGTAAGTTCACCCAGTAATTGTCCATAAGCAAAGCGTATGAACATTATCTAACTACTTTGGTATAATTAACTGATGAAAGGGTGAATAGAGAAATATATTTTATCTTTTACAAAATAAGCAATTAAGTAATCTAGGATTTGTCTGCTTCTCAGACTTGCTATGTAAGGTATGAGGATGAAAGGTTAAAAAAATCCAAACTTTAAAATGTGTGGGAAAACTGCATCTGACTTCAAAATTAAACCATGGATAACATTATACAATTATTTTGCAGCTCAATATTATTTTGGGATATTCCAGCCATTGAACATCATGAAAAACCTCCATATGAGAAAGTAAGCGAGGAGAAAAAATTTTATATGGCCCCTGGTGTTCCAGATACTTCTAAGCACTTAGATCTCCCCTGGAAACCTCTCATAAAGGTAATGTACACAAATATAGAACACAGGGATCAAGCCAAAATGTAGATATGGCCAGAACTCCATACAAATGTATTCTTTTGCTTCCCAACTCTAATTTTTCCAGCAAATTGACTTCCTTGTGATTTTCCTTCTGATTATGAAATTAAATATTTCAATGTTCTTTTGAAATTTCAATAAAATGCATTTTAAAAGCTAATTAATGAGAAACAGCATGACTGCTTCTAAAAAACTTCAGTAGGTGCAAAAGTAGTTGTGTAACTACTGTGAGTTCCTGTCAGTCTTTTCAATAGCTCTGCTGTCTGTCTCAGTGGGTCTCAAATGGTGAAACATGGTCATGGGCAACAGAACCATAATTACTAGCAAACCAACATTCAGTCTCATGAAAATGGTCATAGCAGTTTGTGGAAAAAAAGTGAGGTTGAAAATAGCAGTAAGTAAAAAAAAAAAAAAAAATTCTAATTTTAGGTGTGCTGATCTGTGCTGCTCAGAATAGCTGCAGCTGGTACAGCTGTTGAACAAGCATGACCACCGGAGCTGGACTGGATTTTTTTTGCTAGAAACAAAGCAAAATTCTTGCAGGAAAAGGGTAACACAAAGAGCATTTTCTCCATGCTTGTATGTGAGGCAGCGAATACTGTTTGTGGAGTACTATAAACACACTGCGAACTCAAAAGGCTTGTTCCACGATAGCAGAAAATAATTTAGACTTGCACCTCAAAGATCTGACAAAATATTTTAGCAAATGCACTTTCTTCTGAACAGATAAGTCTGCGTGAAAGGGATACAGAGTACGGTCCCACCAGAATTATTTTAAGGGAACTGCATTATCGTTACAAAACCTCAGGTAATATTTTTATTACACCTTATTAGAGAAAATGTTTTTAGTAAGCTTGTATTTCAGTATATACATAATAAAAGCTGAGCAAGGAAATGTTGTATAGCTGAACACATCTAGGAAAAAAGGTATCTTAAATCTACTGATATTCAAGGTGCGACCTACATGTATTGACTACAAAGATACACACAGGTACTGAATCCAAACCAAGCAATTCTGTATACACAGTAACTCTACCCAGTTTCACTTAAAAGACCATGCAATTCCCCACCCAAGCTCTTTATCCTGAAACAGTATGTCCTTTTCAGCCGTTGTAGAAAACTATTTTTAGAAACATAATCCATTCCCTGGAGCAGAGATGTTAGCTCCTGGTTGCAGCAGCTACCAGTGATGTGTAAGGGCAGTTCCCCTGGAGACACTGATGCTGTGTAAAACTGGTGAAGAAAAGGGTGGTGCAACCCTAAGCAGTTGTCTGGGTATGGGAAGGACTGACTGCAGAGCAGCTGCAGCAAAGGGGAGATTCCAGCAGGAAACAGTTAACCTATAGAACTGTTGTTTCACTTGTCAGTCTTTCTTCATCTCTCCTCTTGAAATTCCCATTATCCATGAACTACCTTTACAAGATGAAGGATTTGCTCGGTCTGATAAATTCCAGTGTATAACAAATAGATGTAACCACCTTCTTTCCCAGGGAGGGTGAAATCTCTGAGTGCACTAAAAGTGCCTGCCAAAGAGAGCCCATATACAGAGATGAGTACATCTTCAAGCAAAAATCTGGAAGTGCTAGAGAATATATCCACCAACTTTTTTGTTGGAAATGAAGTAAGTGAAAATAATATATTACCAATGAAAATGTTAATCCAAGATATCTGAAAGACTGAATGATTAAATAACAGGGTTTCCACAAATGTATGGGCTTGCATATTTCTTCAGGTGTAACTAAAGAGATCTTTCTAAACGTGGCACATTTTACTTGCATTTTAATGCTTTTAGCTACATGCTTAAAAAAAATAATAAACCTCCAATATTTGGTAGACTATGAGCCCTTACTTCAAGGGCCAAATTAGAAGACATTTCAAAAATGTCACATTTTCCAAGCAAAGCATGAACTATAAAACCCAGACACCTAATTCTGCAGGAAGGACTGCTTACATACATCATGGTAAGTAAACATGTTTTGGCAATATGCAACTGAAAAATGGTGATGCAACATTTTTATCTGTTTTCAGTCATTGGCTGCAAATTCAGGTTTTAATTTACTCAGATCATATTTAATGATGATTGTAATTAAGTCCTAGATTAAAAACAAGTCACTTTGATATAACCCAGTAAGCTCTAACATCAGGGTTTGCTTGATTTTTCTTTCATTACAGGATGGAGTAATTGTTTATTCTGACTGGAAAATGAAATTTGATACTAATTCAGCAAAACCAGTTAGTAAGTTCAAGTTTCTCAATACCTGTTTAAACCTTACTATATCGCTAGCTTTAAAATATTTGCATCTATACTCTGTCTATTTAAGGTTCTTGCTCATCAGTTGTAATAGTTTATCTCTCTGATGATACCAGAATTTAGCAGTACCCCCTCAAAAGTGCAAGCAGTTTAGCTGGCATGACAGAATAGCACAAACCCTCTCCAGTCCTAAAGGTGCATCACTATGCAGCTATTGGCACAAATCATGGAAGTAACGAGATTGGCAGTAATTCCAATTCCTGTACCTTGATGAGGCTGGTATCTTCAAAGCCTGTGCTGGGTCCTGCACTCTTGTTTCTTGAACATTAAGGCACTAGTTACAAGCCACTGCCTTTTTCATCCATTAGGTCAGAAGCAGACTCAGAAATACACCCTCCACACTGAAACTATCAACACTCTCCAGAGATCTCCCTTTTTTAAAGACATCTTTCTAAGCATTGGAGGCCAGAATTTTGCCATTTGGAAGGAAGAGGTTACAGTAAGTTACTCTAACACCGCTGTTACATAACTGATAGATATACAAGACAGAACTACAACAGCCTCTGAGACTGTATTTTCAGAAATGTTTGTAAGTTACAAAGGTTTACAGTTTAGAAACAGATCAGGTATAAAAGAAGCCTTTCCTTCTTCACTTCAGAAAATTGTTTCAGAAATAGCTTAGTAAACTTACCTTTAACATAAAAAAAGGACGTGGCCTTCTTCAATTCCAACCTGGTAAAAACTGTAGCTTCTCCACTATTTATTTCTGCTGTTAGGGAAACCAAAGAATAAAGTAAATGTGTGCTAGACAAGTCTGAAGAACGTTTTTTTTAGGATGAAGGTTTTTCATTGTGTGGAAACAAAGAAACGTGGGGATTTTTTACAATTCCTCTCACATAGGAGTCCAGGCTAGCTGCACCTGACAAATTCTCCAGACCACAGCTTTTAACAGCAGATAGGCAGATTATTACCTTAGTAGATTGGAAGTGAGATACCAGGTTTTTTACTTCCCCATAATTCTCTTTACCTGCAGAAGGTGGTACAAATTTTGCCATTGAAAATTTTTTTGTAATAGGAGCATTTAAATTATGAGCACTCTCCAATGATAGGAGATCTTAAATAGTGAATTGATAGTACTGTTTAATTGTTGGGTCTATCTTTAATTTGTTTTTAAAAAACATTAAGAATGGACCAATCCTTCAGTCAAGCTGCTCTGCAGGAAGATACACTGCGGGACAGTGGTCCTTAACAAGACCAGGAGTTTTCTTCATTGGCAGAGACGATGGAAATATAGATATTTGGGACTTACTGAAGAAAACTCATGAGCCATCTCATTTCCAGAACATCTCCAAATCAGTCATCACTTTCATCAGCCCCTGGATTGTCTCACGTATGTTGATGGTGATTGCACTTTATGGTGCTACCCTGTTTGCAACTTGGCCTATGACTCCAAGGCACATAAATCTTATTACAACCTATCTTTTATATGTACATACTTCCACTAATTTAACACTGTACATGCAAAAATGCATACATCAGTTCTAAGTGTACTACATGGCATAAAAGCAACCAAAACCATTTAATCAGAAGTCTGATAAAAGATAAACTTTAAAGGGAATTTCATTTGTTAATGAGAGAGTAATGAGGCTGTCTTTTTTGCTGCAGTAAACAATAAGCCAAAATAACCAGAACAAAGAGGAACCCTCTGTAGCTTGTATTTGGGTGGAGGTTCACATTGCTGTTGGAATTTGGATTGTTTATATGTTTGTTGTCAAATATCTTTCAGCAGAGCAGCATTTTTTAGCTGTTTCTGACGATCTTGGCGTACTGCATATTTTGGAAATCTGTCAAACACTAAGTCACCCTTTGAGTAATGAGGTTGGTAAGAATTTTTATTAATTTCTGTGACACTTTATCCTGAAAACTCTCAACACAGAAACAAGGCTGCCTGGAGAAAATTGCCTTCAAACGATAGCAGTTAATTTGAGATCAGTATGTCCATATTCTCCAAAGATCACCTGTAGCAAAGCTGGCTTTGCACAGAGCTCAGATGGGTGTCAACTAAAGGAAACCTCGGTGACACATTGCAGAATTCCACTGCTCCAACCTCACTACATGAAAATTCAGCAAAGAGTTCATCATTTTTTGCCACATCCATAAAATGACACCTGGTTTCATGCATTAAAATGATGCTATAGAGTGTATAGTAATGTAAATATACGGAATTTCTTTTTCTTTATAACTTCTTGTCCACATTTGCATCAATTTTTTTCCTTTACATTTGGTACTTCAATTCAAATGTCCTCATATCTGGTTCTACCTTACTGAAAGCACCTTTGCAAACTGTTCCTAGCATTCCCACTCATTCATGCTCTTTTGAAATGAGGACTATATGTACCAAAACCCCATGAGAACAGTGGAAATAGTTTTATCTTCTCTTTATTTCTACATGATTTTCATCTGTTCTTTTCCGCCATCTCCCAGCCAAAGATTGAGCTAATGTTTCAGTCTAGCAGCCTAGTTTATCAATACTGTGAATAATAATAATAATGTTCAGATCATTCAGATCTGTGGTCTTTGGGTATGTCATGACCCTTGTTTGTCATTCTGTTAACAGCATGCCAATGTACTTGATTACTTTGAAAGAGAAGTCAAATATCTGAAGTACTGTGAACAAGAGTTTCAGGAGTATCAAAAGTTTCAAGCCAAAACAGAATTGAAATGGAGCTGGAAGCACAAAGAGAGAAAACAGTATGTTATATATAGAATTACTAAGAAAATTTTCTGTTTCTTTGGGTCTGTAAATGCACCTATTTTGCTAGACGGGATTTCCCATAGTTTTTTCAAAAAATCGGGATGAACATAATCAGAGTAGCTTGGTAGCAATTTATTTCATATATACAGTTCTTAGGAATGGAAAAGATGATCTTGGACAAGTGAAACCCCTGAAAGAGCATTAGATCCTATGGACATTTTAGAGCTATAAATTTGCTTTTCATTTTGCATCAGTTACTTATTCAAAAAATTATATTTTGGCAACTTCCCTATAAACATTGCCCCTTCAAGCAGAGATGACTCCAGCCTTCCATTCTTTACTCAGATAGGGATTTTGCCTAACCATTCTTTGGTAAATGGTGTAACAATACTAACTAAACTGTCCCTCTTTGGTTGATTGCTGTAGCCATAGGTGATGCCTATTTTCATTAATTTGTGACAGTGCTGATACAACCTACTGGAAAGCAACGGGGTTGCATACAGGTTTCCAAGCTTAACAGGGCATTATTGCATGGTGTGTGTCCTTTCTTCAGAATATGACTACTCCATAGAAAAGAGATGAAGGAGCAAGAAAACTGTGTTCCTGGACCTGGAGAAGCACAGTAATAATGGATTTAGAGACAAGGAGTACTTTCTTCATTGAATGCTTAGAGCCCATTATCACCTTTAGAACCAGTGAGCTTGTTATTTAAAGACATCTATTTCAGCAGAACATGTTTAGCTTTGGAAATAAAGAATCTTGCAGTTAGAAATTATTGTTTATTAACTTTATCTATTTGTTTACTCACAGTGTGGTTAAAGTACAGTTGTTTTGGGCACAGTTCCCCCACTAATTTTTATTAATAAATATTCTGTTTAAATAATAGTTTTCAAAGTTCTGTCTGTCAGGACTCTGAACCACTTTTACTTGCTATCATCAGATTACAAAAGAATTGTTACTTAATCCTGGCAAATGCTTACAAACAGAAAACCAAAGCCATTAAAATATATTGTTTCCTCAAAGAAATCAGTATTATTTAGAACAAACAGCTTTTACCAAGGACAGTGTGGCTGTGCATTTCTGTCAAAAGACAATTATTCCTCAGAGAGATCAAATGGTGTTATACAGAAGTTTTAATATTTACCAGTGTAAATGAGTAACAGCTCATGAATATTAACACTGATCCTCCATCCACAGAGAGGGTCCTTGGTAAGCAGTCCTGCTGGCTCCTCAGTTTCAATTGCCGGGTCAGACACCATGTAACTGAGCAGAGCCTGTCAAGCAGAAATTAAATCTATCAGAGGAGGACAGATTAAACTCGATATGGGTGAGTTCACTCTTTCCATGACTCACCAAACCATTTGAGGGTCACAGCCTCCTGTCAAACAAATGTCCATGTGGTCACAGTAGACACTAAAGCAAAAAAGACAACTGACACACAGGGGATTTGCAGAGAGGATCTTCAGCTGACAAGTGATAGCCAGCCCCAATGCTCTGCTTCGTCAGAGTAAAGCACAGCCAAATGCAAAACAGGATCAGTGTGAGGCTCCTGTGTCCCAAAAAAAGCACTGCAAATTGGGTTTAGGCAGCGTTAAAAATACATTCCTTCAATTTTCTACAGACAGGATCTCCCCATCATGCACTTTTACCACTTTGACTGAACTTTGGTCAGATTTAAGATAGGTTTAGTAGCACCACATAGGACTCGGTTTGAAAAATGGTCTCTCTTGTTTCTTAATTTGAAGCTTAAATATTATAGCAATATTCCTTGCCTTTCATATTGAACTACCTCTAAATTAAAACCAAGGAAAACTCAATAAGCATGTCCCTACCACCTGCAGCACAGTGTGTGCAGTCAGAGTGCAAACAGGAAGAGAACATTGCTGCTCTCTTAAATCAATATTTAACCAACAGCCTGCTCTATATAGATAAGTAAATATCGTACAACTGACTAATTAAAATGCTCAGCTCTCTGTTATCAGGCCTGGACTTGGTTAGTACACCACCTCAGATCATCTTCCACAAATTTTTTTGATTAACAAGGCTGCAAACTACATACACATTTAAGTCATGGCTTATCTAGAAAGTCTGGCCACCTCCCCTCCACTGTAGCTCTGTCACTACCTCCCAGAGCAGGCAGCAGCTTCAATGGGAGCCTTGTTCCCCTCCACAGAGGCACTCTTGAGAGTCTTGATTAAGAAAATATTTCAGAAGATAGAAGGATTTCAGCCTGGTTTTCCTAACAGTGAGGCCAAAGAGGCAGCAGGTCAGGGCTCTGCTTATCAGCTGCCCTCTCTCCCTGGAGCAAACTAGTTTGGGGAACTGCAGGAATGCCTCAATGGAAAGGGAGTAATGTTCCTGACAGCCATTTTCCTCCTCATCTCTGTTCCAAAGTAACACTAGAGACCTGAGATTACACATCCCACCATGATCCCCTATCCTAACACTACTCTAGATATTCAAATACCTGTAGGGTCAGCTTTGTATTATCTCATATCTCACTGTTCCAGTTTTGCCCAGAAAATGTTGTTGTTAAAGACACATTACAGGCTTTCCTGCATGGTTCTAAAAAAGTCAAACAGCAAATTAAAAAAGAGAAAACAGAAAATTCATTATGATGGATGACATTTTAAAACAAAGGTATCATAGTTACACATAAGTGTAACATCAGTCCTCCTCCTACCCCAAATAATCATCTTGCAGTTGTTACTAGAATGTGAGACAATTGCTTCTTATATCAAAATACGTTTTTACTGTTAAGAAAACCCTATACCTTGGGATGGGGAAGAAGGTAAAGGGGTTAAGATCTGACAGCAGAAATACCAGATGTGTCTTTGGCTTATCAGATTTATAGATTTATGCCATAAAAATCCTGAATATCTTTTGGGGATGTATCCCTCTACTTTTACAACACATCTGAATAGCTGCAGGTAAATTTCTTGTCTGATGCATTAACAAACACATGTACATCACACATTTGGGAAAGACAGATGTAAAACCCTGAAGTTTCTGAGGATGTAGGTCCCCAGTGGCTTAAGCCAGTCTGAGGTCAGGCTGCCAACCCCCACTACACCACATCCCCTCTCATCCCTACCCATCTCTTGCATGCTGTTGTAATAAGCCACTTTGGGAAGCTAAAAAAGGGGGAGAAATGATTCAGTGTCAGTGACACAACCACAGCAGTGTTTGGAAAATCCTATTTAAACAAACAGGAAAGGATTAAAACTCTACAAATTGACCTAGTCCACTCCTGAATCCACCTAAGTGTATCAAATCCTTAACACTTTGCAGCAAAGAGTCGCGCAGACCTATCTTTGTATTTCTGCTTTTCCCTGGGGACTATGAACTACAATTCTTGGTTGTGACCCAGCCCAACACGTGGCCATCACTGGGCTATGCTTTGGTATAACCATTGATACGTGATTCTGGTGCAAGTCTTGGAACTGTTTCTGTAAGAGCACCCGCATCCGTTCTCTTTATCTGGGAAGCGGAAGTCACACCTGAAAGAAGTCCATGCACTCCAAGGACATTTGCTCTCTGAATTTCACCACTTGCCTTGCCCTGTTTTTAACCTCTTCTACCCTCTGGTGAACAAGAGCTGCTCCTGATGTCAAACCGTGTTACACCAAGCAGACAACAGCAAAGGTGAGTGCAGTAAGGGAGGCTCCTGGCTGTGCCCATGGGGTTTGAGAGGAGCTCTGCCCTGCAAACCCCACATAGCCTGAAGCTGCTCTTTTGTGTAAAAAACCCAGCTCATTACTGCTTTGGTAGATACAGGTTGTTTTAATGTCCCAATTTCATGTTTCTAGATTAGGGTAATACCACTGTAATCCTGTTCTGTAAGAATCTGTAACAGTCATAGAAAGAATGCAGCTTGACCAGATTATATAAATAATGATATGAAATATAATAGTATCAATAAGAATATACATAAGGGATAACATATAACTGAAATACCACTGGGGAGATGCCTCATTAAAAGAGGATTTCTAAGATACAAAACGTGTTCTACAAGTTGTCATCGCTAAATTAACAGCAAGTGTTTCATTTGAATAATACCAAGACATTACTGTATTTCAAGTGCCTTATTAGATTAACATTTATACAATTTATCAAGTCATTCATTTCCGCTGTTGTAATGTTAAGCTATTAAAGATGACAGATCAGCACACTGCTGCCCTGAGTTACAGACCCCCTCCTGTAGAAAAAGCTTACATGTATTCACGAGGTGACTTACACATTTGGAATATTACAGGCAATGAAAGCTTAATATATAATTTATCAAATAATTTTAAACACAAACATCTTTCAAGCAGTGCTAATTGAGTAGTGGTTTGGGGTTTTTTTTAGTTATCTAACTCAAACGTTGGGTCAACCTAGAAATGACAACAGAACAAAACATTTCCTGAAAAGCTAAATGTCTTTATGGAATTAATTTACATGTACAGCCAGTGCAACTGGACGGCATCAGCTTAGACAGGTTTAAATAATCACTAACTAGGCATAGACAAACTTTGTTCTTAATTCAAATTTTATTTAGAATTTAAATTTATAGTTTAAAAAGTATGCACATTCTGTAGATATAAAAGTTTAAAAAAATACATTGATTTACTGATAAATGCCTCAGGTTAAATTTACATTTTCATACATTATCATTATATTGCAAAAATTGTTTTGCATCTTTTAACACTTACAAAAAATAAATTAATGAGATTGAATAAACCATTGGAACCATGCTAAAATAATTCCTTAGAAAAGGGGGAGGGTGAAGTTTGCCATAACGATTCTTAATTTCTTGCTACTGTAAATAAATACCTCTTCAATTAAGCAGTATAAAGAAGTACAGGTTAGCAGAAAAGCACTTACCCATAGGGGGAATAGAAAGCCATGGCAGAATGCCAAAAATTGTACCAAAAAGATGTAGAATTAATTTCTACCCTGCCAGCTGACTCCGTGTTTGACCCCTCAAAACAACCAAAACCTTCTCACCCCCACTTGCCCAAATCCCCCCTTCCTCAGGTGTGTGTGACTTGTAGAGGGACAAAGAATGGCTCCAAATCTCCTGTTGGTTAGAGGAACTATCAAGATATCTGTATGCAATTTGGTAACTATTTGATAACTATTTTTAATTACATCAAGATTGTGTTTCCTTAACATGAAATGTTTAACTGATCACCATAAATGACTAAAGATAAAAGACAATTTGAGCAGATGGTGATAGCTCAATATAGTAAGGTCCCAGTGAACTGCAATCCCATTCAAACTCCCCAGAAGTGACATCCCTCCACTCATTTAACCTCATGTGACAACTCCAGCTTCCTTTTTTGGAGGAGTAATTGAAAAAAACCCAAACAAAGCCAACAATAACAAATGACTCAGTGACAAAAATTAACCGCCTTTGTGCAGAACTTGAGCCTTGCATCTCCAGAGCCACAGCCCTTTATAGAGGGCTCAAACACACCTAACTACCTGCAGCCAGACAAGGCTACCACAACAAAAATACATGAAACTCTGGAGAAAAAAAGAAACATACAGAAATATCAGGACTAAAGTAATAGGTTACAAGGACACCAAAAATATTTTTTGAAAAGTAAGTACCTTCCACTCTCGTTTTATGTGTGGGAAAAAAAAAACATGGAGGAACAAACAATGAAGAAGAAGCAACAGAGAAAGGGTGGTGTGTGTGGGTGTGGGTGTGTGTGAGAGAGAGAGTTAATAGCCAACACCTGCAAACTGAGGTCCCTGCAATACACAAGGTCATTTACATTAATCATTCACCCTGCCTTCTCTCGGGCCATGTTTCTGTGCATAAATCAAACGCTGTGTAACCCAAGGGGTAATCTCATCCTGGCATCACTGAACATGTCTTCCTAGAAACGAGGCATTTCCTAATTCTGAGACCTCTCCTTCTCAAAGGTGGCTACAGACACATGCACATTTTTACATAGATATATACAAACAAGGTTAGAAAAATATTTATTTATGCTTGTTTAAATAATTACTGAAAAGTGTTAATACAGTAATACATTAATATTTGTACAATTAAAACTTTTTATATAAATATTATAGAAAGCATTTTTCATAGCAGCCATTACATATATAGTAAAACAAGTCTATCTGAAGTCTATACTGCAAAACTCAGGCCAAGCAGTATTCATCCTCTTTCGAGAGGAATATCTGTACCGGAGCCAGGATTTCAAGAACAAGGAGTTCTGCTACCACTGAGAGCAGAGATGTTGCTTTATCTTCTACCAGGTATTGCCCAGGCCACCTAAGTGCATGGTGTTTTTAGGGAGAAATGCCACTATGTGGAATCACCTCACAGTCTCTAAGCTTGTCTCCAACACAGAAATCAGGACAATGCCTTCTAACAAGAAAGCACAAACATTACGGAATGGCTTAAAATGTGCTGTGGCCTTACCACAAGGTGTTCAGGGACACCATCACTCCTCATACAGCTGGGGAATCCCAACGAGGAGCATGGAGGCACAAGGAGGAGATATCATGCAGGACAGGATTTAATAAGTCATATTTAGTTTGTTTTTATTGAGTTCCCTTTCCAAGTTTCCTATCAGAGTATCGATACTTTCCTGCAGGTCTTTGAGGTTTGCCCTGTGATCCACCTCAGAGTCTATCGCTTGCACTGTCAGATAGCTCTGAAAGGTGTGCTCTGTGGGGATGGGCTGCGGGCGTCTTACCGGGGCATCCAACTCCTCAGCTTTGCTGCTGTCATCCCCGCTCTCTGTATCTTCCGAAGGGACGTCATCGTAGTCTGCTTCACTCAGGCAGTCTTTTGGGTTTAAGAAGTAGTTCTCCCCACAACTGCTCCAGTCCCCAGCATAGCGGTTGCTCGATGGGCTGTCTAGACCTGCTGGCCTTGGTCTGAGTACCCCAGACACCTCGGTACTGCTCAGATTCAGCATCTGAGGTCTCTGCCTCTTGGGCCGCAGGTAATTGAGGCAGGATGGGTACTCAGGAAAGGCATTCAGATGTGCTGGTTCTTTGGCAGGGGAGTGATGAACTAGAAGAGAGAAGTTAAACCAATCAGGACTGAATCCATGCTGCAACAAGAAAAGCCCATGGCAGATGCTCGCTGCCCTCCCTCAATGTCACACACTAATGGCATGCATGAATACATGCAAATTTACAGCCAACACATTCCACCATCACATTTTTTGCCATTGCTTGATATAGAATAATTACAAAAAGGACTGTAAAAGTTCAGTTTTGAAGATTCAAGCCAGACTCAAATTGCAGCAGAGAAGCCTATCTAAAAGTAGAAACTCCCAGAACACCAATTAAATTCACTATGCGAGTTAATCACCATCTGCTCTGGGTCAAAGAAAAGCAAACAGCTCAGCTCACACACTTTGTCCAGACTACAGGAGTAATAGAAAGCAGGCATAGCAAAAGAGGTTTAAAACACAACAAAAATACCACCACTGAGAAACACCTAGAGAAGGTGACAGACAACACACCAGGAGCTGAACTCTTGTGCTTCTCTTTTGCCCTAATGTTCTGCACTGTTAAAGAAGCTCACTTGCATTAGTTTCTCTAAGCAGCCACAACCCCATGGCAGATGTACACTCACACAGGTTTGATGACAGTGTTACCTGAGCCCACGATTAGACAGCAAAAGTTACTAACGGGCTCCTCCGCTGTTACCTGCTTCCTACGGTAAACAGCACAACTATTTTTACTGACCTGTGCCTCTAAGTATCTGAGCTGCACAACCTCTTTTGGTTTTATACAGACCCATCATGGCCTCTTGAATGAGCAGCAGAGACTTTCTATTCCCCTTCACTGCTGAAAAGGCAGTGCATGCAAACCCATGCAGTTCACGATTTGCTCCCCTCCTTATTAAGACTCCTCACACACAAGCACAAAGGCTCAGCCCTGAAATGTACCCAATCCTCTTTCTGGGTCCCTATTACAGTCCTCTCCAGAGGATTTTAGTCTTACTTTATGTCTTCCACAGTAACACGCAATAACTCTCACTGCTTTTTCCCCCACTTTTACTATAACAAAAGTCTTTCTGTTTAGACTATGCTCCATTAAGACAAAGGGCCATGGGTTAACAATAACTTGCCAGCGTTACATGGTCTAACCAAACAAGGACTATTTGTTTGCAGTTGGAAATATACGGAAATTGAAGTATTGCACAACATGTTGATTATCAAGCTGTCTCAATCTACAGAAGATTAAATATAAGGGACCAGACTGTGATCCTTCTGTTCAGTCCAAGTGCTCTGTTTACACTGTGTGGTGTTCACCTGCTCAGGTCTCTGCATTCATGTTTTACCTCCCTTTTAGCACAATATCCTGCACAGTTCTTGCAAGCCAAGGGATAGCATTTGGATTTTTCTTCAAAGTGAAGGAAAACTCTACTACTTACCATACTCCTATCCTGTTACAGCAATGCACACTCCTCTGGGCAGGGCTACATTCATTTTGTATCCTGCAGCACCCATGCCATAAGCCATCCCCAGAGTTTCATGATTAGCTCCTGCACAATATTTACTGCCCAAACACCTCTTGGTCTCCTTCCTCCACTCACATTTCCTGTCTCTCCTGCACAGACTCACTGGCCTGACTGAAAACTTTTCATTTTTGGTGGTCAGCAGCTTTGGGGCTGCCCATCTGCAGCTGACAAGGGAGCAGCACCATCCTCAGCCACCTCAAACCCATCATGGAGCAGCACCATATGACAAACTAACTCTCCTCTTGCTCTTATTTTCAGGCAGACAAGGTTTCCATGAGGGTGCAGTGAGCAGAGCCAAGAGCCTCCTGACACTGATGACCCAGTGCATGGTCAGCGTCTGGTACAGCCACAGGTCAGCTGTCACAGGAGGCGGCGACTCACAGGCATGGCCACCATCAAGTCAGCAGACTATGAAAAAAATGTAAAAAGCAATGTCACTTACATTGTCCACTAGCAGCTCTTCCACCTGCCCAGCTCATGACACACTTTTAGTACCTGTACTGAGCTGCTGCAGGCAACTCACACACCCAGCTGAGTGACTCGTAATGTCTAATGTGAGACAACTATCACAAACCAGACTTTTGGGGGAGGGCGGATATTAGACAACAACACTGAAACTGTACTTGTTGGGTCTCTCTCCCTCCAGTACGCTAGTTGCCTACCTTGACTTTTTTCCTGAGCTTACCTTCCCCATCGCTAGATGACGAAGGCAGGGACAGGGCAGCACCATGCCCTGACTGACAGCGGCTAAACTCCTCAGATTCAATGTTAAATTGTATCACAGAATTACCCTAACTCTGCCTGACTAACTGAAAAGCTGCAATACCTGCATCTGCTCCAGACTCCAGGCAGTGCTTGTGCAAGAAAAGACGGCGGTTCAGCAGCAACAAACAGGAATTCACCATGGGTTGAAACCCAGGGCTCCTGATGCCATCCTGACTATTTCCACTGGCTTATGCCTCTCTGAATACCAGGAGAAACATAAACACTGTGCAGTCCATTCCCATTTGAAAGGCAGATATTAGCAGAAATAATTACCTTCACTTTATTAGTTTATTACCAATATTAGAATTTCACCTCCCTTCTTCCTGAGAAATTATGTAAAAGCATCAAAGCATTACTTGCGTGGTTGAAGAGAATCAGAAGCTGATCTTCAATGATCCTTGTGGGTCCCTTCCAACTCAGGATATTCTAGTCTAGTCTCTCCAGTTTAGAAGTGGGAGCTAAAAGGTACTTAGGGTGTTTTGGTTTGGGTTTTGCTGTATTTTGTTTTAAAAACATTTTTTCTTATGCAAAGCTCTGCAAAAACAAGTAGAAGTTGCACAGCTCTTACTGTAAGGATGTTGCCAACACTGCCAAATTACAAGGGTAGAAATAAAGTAACCCCTCAGGTCAAAGCAGGAGAGCAGAAATAAAAAAATAAATCCCCAAGCTCACTAATTCAGATTTAGAAACCTTAATGTCACTGGGTTTGTTCTTTCTAGGGTCTTTACTCACATGAAGTCTTCACCATTTCTTATATTACACTCAAACTCTGCCATCTGGTAAGAAGGCAATTAAACAAACAAACTTTGCATTAAACAAAATAACCAAATAGAAAGAGTTGATTATAAAACTAGCATGATTTCTTTAGACTAATAGATGATGCCATAGTACCTCATGTTTTAATAATTCCAGTGCTGCTCAGCCATCCTGTGAATTAATGTACACTATCACATGGTAAAACCATACAGCAGTGGTTTGAGTTTTTCCCTTGATTAGATTCATGAAATAGTACCTGGCCACAACTGCAGTAAATAGTGAAGAACCTCTATGTGCTTTTTGAAGTCCAGGGCACTAGCAAGCTCTTCGGAGTCTGTGAAGACTCTGTTGTTATGGTTGGTTGTCTCCTGCCTCTGGCTCAGTAACACAGGGCCAAAACATACAGCTAAATTCTGGCATGTCATCTTATTTACTTCGTGGTAAGAAGCCACAAGTTTCAGGTGATCCAACAGCATCTTCAGGGTAGCCTAAAGAAACAAAATAGTGCTCAGGAAACAAAACACTTGAGGAAGGTGATGCTGACATCTTAATGTCACTGCTCTAGAGGGAAAAGGTCAAGGCTGACAGCTCTGGTTTTACTACCAACACCCATCAACAGACCATCTAATTGCTGAATTAGAAAAGCTATACTTGGCTATCACAGAGCAGACCAATTAAGACAGACTTTCTGGTAAAATTAAGCTTGTTTCTTACCTGAACTCAGTTTTATATGGATGAGTTTTCTCACAGTAAAAAAAGGTACATCAGGGAGAGAGGAGAAGCTGCAGAAGCACTACAGATAATCCAGGTACATTAGAAAATAAAGAAACCCCCAATATGATGTCAGCATCTGAATAAACTTCCAGGGAACTTCCAGATGCTGTACAGGCCACTTGCTCAGTTCCTCCCCCCAAAATGGGCTAACTGTGGTTTTCTGCAGAGGTGAATTTGGCAGGTAACAGTGCACAGCACTAATAACACTGCACAGCATGGGCAGCAAAGGCTTTATTGCACATATTAGGAAAGAGGAATGCATTTGCCCATGTAATTACGACATACAGATCAGAGAGCTCCACAGAAGTGGAGCAGGACACCACACAGGAATAATCGTTGATCTGACAAGGTAAAGGTAGTGATCACAACCTTACCTTCAGTTTTACAGAGACAACATAAAGTGAAAACTAGAATAAATCCAGCAAGGCAAACACTCCAAGTTATCACAGCATAGAAGTATTTTCAAAGACATCACAAATCCAAGTGAACTGTTAAGTCAGATAAACAGGCTTACAAATTCCGGGACATTTTGTATCCAGTGTGAAAATATTCCTTCATTTTCTGAAGTGTGCAATTTACTTGAACCTGCTAACACTGCTCACCTTCTCAACATCTGGCAGGCAATCCAAAAGGGCTGCTGTGTGCTCAGAGTCACTTGGGTCATTCTCACAACCATTTGCTGTCATTTTCAAGGGATTTTTCACCATGGCATCCAACACTGCTTCATAGAGCTGCTTGGTTATCAGGGGAGAGGGTAGCTCTCGCAGATAATCCTTTAGGACACCTTCAGGAAAGACACGAGAATAGTTGCCTTTAACAAGCTGCAGGCTCACTTTGCAGCAATTTTGGGGGACATTAAGTCATGTCAGCTTCACCCATCCCATCAGAAAGTCCTCCATGTCAGTGGCAAACCTTGCACTCAGGAACAAGGCATGGAAGGACAACAACAACAAGAGAGCACAGCAAAGAGGGGCTGGGGCGCAGGGGCTGCTGTGTGTGCAGGTGTGGGGAAACTGGGCACAAGGTGAGCTTCTCTCCAGGTCTCCCTCATGTTCAGAGTGAGGGAGAGGCAAGGAAAGGGCTCTTATCAGTCCATCTCCCATCCAAGGAAAGGAGCTCCTACAAACATCAACGTCTTCAGTTTGATGACCCCTCCTCTTTAATATACATCCAGCAGTTAGCTTTTCTTTTTATTTTTAGTTATAAAATTATGAGCAAACATCCCAGTACCAGTGACACATACAGTGAAGCCCACAGCGCCTTCTCACCTACCAAAGCACAAACCAAACAGGTGCCCTCATGAGATGGAAACACCAACTCCCTGCTGCCTCTGGCTTCCCTGCAGAGCACTTACTCCTGCTGTGACAAATACAATTCACAACCACAGGAGAAATGGCAAAAATACCCAGGCACTGGTGCTGCACAACACAATTTGGGATATTTTCCTTTTTTCATAAGCAAAATAGTAGCAAGAGATGCTGACTTTTACAAAGATCTTTGTTTCAGCTGCGGTTTTTTTGGAGGGAGAGGCTGAAACCAAAATCAGCTTACAGTAGGAAACGGCATGTTGTAATCAAATCAGTTTAAAATGTTGAAACACTCAAAACTGTCTATTAATAATTATTTAGCAGGAATTCTTGTTATAGCATCCACAACCATAGGACTACCATCTGCCAAAGGACTTTCTCCTGTTCAGCCCTGAAAAATAGGATGGTTTGGGAGCCATGAATGGCCCTTGACCTTTCTAAATCCTTTTGCTATTCTCTCAGTTAAATTAGCCCTGTAAGAGGCTGCTGTTATTTTTTTTCCATGAATCTATGCTTCCTGCTGCTGCCAGCCCACTAGCACATTCCTCTTGACACAACCACACACAACAAATTTAGACAGAGAGCAGGAATTGCCATCCACTTCATTAATTCCTCATTTTTCTGACCCACTGAACTGTTAACAGTATTGCATGCTTTATACAGAGATATGAATTCACGTGGATGTGAACAGACACGATGCAAAAACATGACTACTGGTCAGTTCCAAAAACTGGCTGCATGCTTCAGTTTGAGCCATGAGCACACTTAATTGTGTGTAAGCCTGTGCCAATCCCAAGAGCATTTCTCAGTCAAGATTTAGTGATTAAATGTTCGTTCTTTAGTCTTTGGAGAGCTGTCAACAAAAAAAAATTTAATCTCTTTGGAAAGGAGTGCTACTCAAATTTCAGAAAGGACATAAGGCAGCACTTCTCTTCAAATCAGCCAAGATTTATGCTGAGGATTCATATTTTATGGAACACATGTTTTGGCTGATAGAAGTATGAATCATGTGCATCAGCCTCAGCATTAAATAATCAGGGGAAACATTCCCCCTCAACCTAACTCCCTAAGCATATGCAGTAAATTTTGTGTGCTCTTTTATTCCTAGCACTAAGCACACTGGGTAGCTAAGTTGTCAGCAAAAATTGCAGATTCCCATATGAATCCAGATCAGACAGTTGGCCACAATTAGAGTGGGCTGCGTTTTGGTCAATGGAAGCTATGGGTGCAAAC
Organism: Acropternis orthonyx; assembly: GCA_035583155.1. Lineage (NCBI taxonomy): Eukaryota > Metazoa > Chordata > Aves > Passeriformes > Rhinocryptidae > Acropternis > Acropternis orthonyx. The sequence continues at coordinate 14,492,049 of JAWWEU010000005.1, forward strand.
ACCTCCTCCCTCCCTGCTCCCCCCAGCTCACACAGGACCCACAGTCAGACCTTTCAGCACAGCCCTAACACAGGCACTACAGGCAATTAGCACAGCTGCAGGGCTACCAGGGGAAAGAATGTATTTTTTTTTAACATAATGTCTTAAAACTATTTTTCTCTTGTAAGGAAAGCAGCATGTTAGTAAGCTCTTGCAATAGAATGCATACAAAAGCATATCCAGTAGTCTTTCTGTATGGCAGACACCAAAGCTGTAGTTTTTTCACTCTTGTAGTACAAACTCTGGATGCAGAAAATTTATGCTTCAGTAGTGCCACCAACAAGCAGGACCTGCATGGTCACCAAAAGTTCACCATCAATGAGGCTTGCAGCAATGTATGTAGAAAAGTGTACTTCAGTTTTTCAATTTGACCACCACAGCTTGAACTCGTGATGGAAAGGTCAGACTGTGCCGCTGCCCTTCCAGGGCTTTGCATTAGGCACTGAGCCCTCCTGCAGTTCTGGTTGGTTCTCAGTGTACAACATACTCACACAAATCAAAATGCTCAGGAAATGTAACAGGTTCTTTTGTATATGGATGAATATTAAATTCCTATACCTTTCCTCATGGTACTCCTGAACCGTTTCTACAAATACTGTATTTGTAGCATGAGAGTGCAATGCCATTCTTAGTATTTTAAAATTAAAATCAAAAGAAAAAAAACCAACAAAGTTTTCCAGTACTCCAAAGTTCACATTAATCAAACTGCAGTTTGCCATTTGTCTGCTTACAAGTCAGTACCTGATAGCTTTTGCTGTTTGGCAGAAAGCAGTTCCCCCTTTTGAATTGATTTACAAAACTGGAGAAAATAGAACTTCAATAATTTCATGGAACAATCTGATCTTAGAAATTCTCACCACTTTTTCTCATTAATTTATTTATAAAGAAAAGAAAGTTATCCAGTTTAAAAGATCATTTATACTATACCTTTACCTTACACCTTGTTTATAAAGGCTGTATACCATCAGAGTGAAACAGTGGTGGACTTAATGGCTGGACTTGATGATCTTAAAAGTCTTTTCCAACCTAAACAATTCTATGACTCTATAAATACAAGTTTCTGATGCTGAGAATGCTGGTACTTGTGATCAACACTGAACCCAAAAGTGAAATCAGCCAAGACAAGTAAGGTGACCTGACTGGCTGCATGCTCTGAACCAAAAGGCTTATGTAACTCAGTAAATGTCACTGAGTGATATCTTCGGATACACACTGTATAATTACAACATATAATGAACAAAATTCTTTCCCAATAGGCTGAAATGAAGTAAACCACCAAAGAGGGTATAACTCTGCTATACAACTGGATGTTGGATGCTACTGAAAGGACTTTGGCATAGAAAATTTATACCCCAACTAGTGTTGCTACATTTTCCATCCCTTGATATACAGGCGGTGAATGCTTCTGACTAATTTGCTGGAGCAACTGGCTTACTCAGTGATGCCTGAAATTAGATCAACTTTAGCTTACATAACAAGTATCAATAGTTATAAAACTGTTCCACTTTTAAGCAAAACAAAAAACCTCCACAACTTACTTCAATTCTGCAGTGCAACTCCTGTGAAAAGACTCCTGTAAGGAGCTGAAGCAGATGCAGACAGGCTTCCCAGGACCTACTGCTCCCGCACTTCCTGCTCTTCTTACCTGTGCCTGGAGCTTGCTTCATGACAGCAAGTAAAAGGACACTCCAGGGAGCAGGAGAAAGCTGCTCCTTGGTAAGGTTTTAAAAAAAAACAGCAATCAAATGAAGGCACTGATTTGCAGCTCTAACTAGCCAGCACGAGGTGATGGGAAATCTGTTTCCCTAACTCCTGTAATCTTCATCGTAAAGGGGAGAACAACAGTTGATCCAAGACGGCCCTTGGCTCACATGGTGTGGAGCCACCAGCACAGCAGAGGTGCCTGATCACAAGCAGTTTTTTCAGATCTGCCTCAATACAAACCAGCAGCAGAGATTTAATCAGCTCCGAGACCTTGGCTACTTTCAGATTCCCACTTCCCTCTGTAACTGGTGGAGCAGTTACTGAAAGCAGTTCCTTCCATGTAAAACCACTGCTTTTTCATTCATACTTAGGCATCCCCCACAGTTACTGTGCTCATTCCCACCCAGCTTTCAGCAGTACAAAGCAGCAGTTAAAAGCTTGTTAAATTATAACAGAAATTAGTTCACATTTTAAAAGATACACTAGGAATATGGCACAACTCTGTATTAGAAGAAAAGCAAGTAAATGTATTACCTGTTATGACATTAATATCTGGGTACTGGCTTTCACAAAGAGTAACAGCCTTGCTGTCCCTCTCAAAAGCCTCTCGAAGCTCTTTCTTAACCGCTGCCGAGCCACACAGCCGGTACAGACCCACCACCTGAAAGCAGGAACAACAGCCCCACGTCAGTCGTTTGCCTGCAGAGGGGACTAATAATGGACACCCTGTGTTGTCTCATCCAGACAGTGCAACAAAAGAGACTGTTTGGAAACACATTAGGGAAAGTGAAACAGTGCAAACCATCACCATACACAGTATGGGACACTTCACAAGAGACACTGTTAAGCAGTCAGTGAATAACGCTAATGTTTTCACAATAGTGAACATGCTGAGCAGTGTTTTGACAGAACACAAATTAGAATTGTTTAATATTCTGCTTTTATGCAAATTCAGGAAAGAGAAATACAGATGAAACGTATTCACTTCTTGCTCTACTCATTCAGATCATTATTTTTCCTAGTATAATTGTTTAATTATACAAGACAGAACTGGAACTTCAACAGAAAAGAAGTGAGAATTTAGAGCCCTATGTAGACAAAGACAAAGTATACCAAAATATAGTTATTAATCATTAACAGAAAAAAACCAAAGCTGACTACTTATTAAAAATGAGACATGTCATAAAAATATTAAAAAAACAACACAAAGCCAAAATAAACATAAACATTTTTCCTACAGCATTATATAGTAAAAAAATTAAAATTTTATACCCATAACCAGTTTCAAAAAAATTATGAATACTCCATTATTACACCTATTATATGTTGTTTTAAAGATGACAATATGCTGACTTCTGCATTTCAAATTATTTTTGAAGTTTTCTGCAAAAGAGGGGTTATTTAACAGGTTTAAGGTGATGAGAATGAAACCCACGCCACTCTTGAACTGAATGACTAGTTAAATCATGTACTTTCATGCATTCAAATTTTCCATTTTATCATTATTTTTCATTTTCATCAACACCATTTATAAAAAGCACTCCTATGACCTTAGGAAACTAAATATTAAAAATATTCATTTAATTTTAATTAACTTTATAGGCAGCTGCACCTAGCAGTAAATGGTTAGTCCAAAACTACCATGGGCTCAAGAAAAAAGAAACCCACCTGATTTAGACCATACTGGCTTAAGACCACGAAAATGTTGGTCTGCAAGTCTGGTCATATATTAATTTCTTTTTGGGAAATTTGCCCAGTGGAATTTGTACTCTCTCCTTCTCAAGATTGAATATGATCTAGTACATGCCTAAGACAATTTCTTTTAAATTTTTAAAGTTTTCTAATGCCACATCTGAAATTCAGGTGGACGTAACACACCTTGACAGTAGTCTGCAGTCTATCAGAAAGTCAAAAATGTCAGAAAAGCACGTGGTTAAAAGAAGAAGTTAAGAGTATATTTTGCATTTTTGGTTCTCCCTGTGCAAATACAAAATATATTTCATGCTCAAAAGCACCAGGTAGATAATATTCAGATAACTCAGATCCCAATTGCTTCATTACCACCATTGCCTTGATTACCCAATATCATTTGCATGACTAGGTGCTAATAAGCCCAAAATAAAATGCTGAAACCATGGGACACATACATTGGAAAGAATAAAACTCCCCTTTTCCACTGATTTTCATAATGTTAGCAGAAGCATTCACAATAGGAGTCATACAATTATTATCAGCAGTGACTTTCAGAAAAAGAACCACACTGAAGTACCATTTCTCTATACAGTTTATGACCTAGATTATCAGATCAGAGTTAATCTCATCACACCTGGAGGTATATCCAACCTGTCAGCAATTTAAAATAGTAACAGTGGTAGGTGTGACTACTTCTCAATTTCACCTGAGTGAGAACAGGTGTAAAAGACAACAAGGGCTCACACATGCTGTGGAACGGCATGCAAGAGTCCTCCCACCACTTTCAAATTAATTGCCAAGGGGAGCATTGGAGTTTAGGTCTATGCATAGTCCTTCCTAACAGACTTCCTGTCTAGCATCTGTAACTGGCAACTTGCTTCCATACCTTGTTTCTCATACGTATTTTTGCCCATTAGGTTACAACAACCAATAAAACTATACTGGGGTGTAAAGAAGACCCTGGGCACTGCTGCTTTACAGCAGTCTTAATTTTGAGAACAACCTGAAGAAAGACAAGAAGCAGTGGTGTGGTTAAACAACTAATTCAGCCCCTTAGGGGTCTCCTCCTCATCTTAATGCTGTGTACAAAGTGATGGCAGAGACAGGTCTTTGGCACTTTGGCCTCAGACTGCAGACATGGAAGGTGAAGTTTTGCTGAAAGACCTGTTCCTCCTCACTGTGTCGCTGCACACGGTGTCTCAGTTTTGGGTAGGAGGGAACAGTACACCATATAATTTTTGCTTTTGGACATATGTTCCTACAGTGATCCACGTCTCAAGAGATCAAGCATTTTCTAGTTCTCATCTCATCTCTGCTTTTTGAGGGTGAGTCTAGACACTGGGGGCTGCAGGTTCATTTCACTATCCCTAGTCCTAAAGTACTGCTGGGAGCAGCTCCAGTGAGCAAGCATACTTCCTGTCTACAAAGGCCAAGTTAGAAGCACTGATTGCACACAGTCCTGTTACTCTTCCCACATTTACAATGGCCAGTGTTCACCACAGAGAAGCAGCAAAGGAAAAAAATCTGACACGTAAAGATGTTAATTTCCCTATTTCCACTCACTGCTCACACCACAACAGCTCTCTCATCACAGAAATATTGACAAAAGAGATTAAAATATGCACAGTACCTGACAGCCTCTCTTTTCAATCTCCAGAATGCATTTCTGCAACAAAAGTGGCACCATCAAGCCTGCATTTTCCTTCTCTACAACTTTTCGAGCATCTACCCCAAACATCACAGGCTCCCGATACGCATCAAGCCCATCAAGAGAGTTCTCCCACTGCTCCATGAGTGAGAGCTTGACATAAATAAGCCCCCTTGGTTCCAGTTTGACAGCCAGCTGATGGGTTTTTGTGACTCGAAAGAGAGTGGGAAGAGCCACGGTTCCATGACAACACACTCGATTTTTCCGTGGGGTGGGCTCCCAGCTGAACACCACCAGCTTTAAGTGCTGAGCATTTTCAATTTCTATGTTGAACGTGTGGTCCATATCTAGAAACGCTGTCCTACATGTAAGCAGGGCAGTTCTTGCTTTGTTTACTGAGTCAACCTGTATTGCACAAAAGACATCTTTCGAGTCTATTCGTGGTGGTTTTAAGTCTTCAGCACCGTAAAAGTGAATGCTCATGAGTCCAGAAATGTACTGAGAGCACTTGGGTTGATCAGAAAAGTTGTAGTGTCTGAAGGCATCGATATCTATTTCAGTTTTACCACTGTTACTTGGAATGCTCTCCTTTCCTTTCCCACACTTGGTTTCATGCCTGTGTTTACCTGATTTTGTTATAAGTTCAGGAGAGTCACCATCACTGAGGTAACCACCTTTGCTGAAGGATTTGGAGCTCCTTGAACTTTTCTTTTTGTAGGTGTGTTGTGATGACACGCTGCTGTCAAGGTGGTAGCGACTTATCACATTCCTGCTGGCAGCTGTGGTTGAGTTTCCAGAAGATGGCAAAGACACTGTATGGCTTGTATCCCGGCAGCTACCTTTCAGCAGGGAAGGAGGATTATCTGAACTACTATGGCTTGAAGTTCCCTTGACACTCAGCTTCCTGCTCAGCTCTGGCAGCTTCTTCATTTTCATGGAAAGCTTCCTCACAGTCCTAGGAGATTTAATTCTATCAGGGAAAGGCCAGTTGATTGATCCACTTTTTTTCAGAGGACTAGGACTTGGAGGAGAAACCTCTGTGGAGGGTATGTCAGCCTTGTGTGTAAGAGCAGCTCCAAACCCTTTAGAAGAAAAGAGAAGGAATAATCATTTTCAATCTGCTCAGTAACTGCAACTGTTGGCAATTAAACAAATCTTGAACTAGGGGAAACCATGTTGATTTGTCATAACTTCATAAGCACAATTCATTCAGACAACCATCACTCATTCAGTCAGATGCTCAGAGCATTCAGAAAGCTGTGCTCTACTGACTCCTTCAGCCAAATTTGGCAATTCATCATCAAAGGCCAGATTTGTTCTGCTTTATGGAGATGAAAGGGCCAGAAACTACATATAAACAAATGAGCAATCTCACCCACTGCATTCAGCTTGATCTGTTTATGCTGCATCCCCCATACAAGCACACATGGCTGCATTGCTGGGGCACAGGTGCAACAAAACCAGACTTAAATGGGAAAACACCAGAATATGGCAAAGGCACCCTTGTCTACAAAGCAATTAGCTACACACTGCCACTCCACTCAGGTCTAGAGGAAAGACACTTGTCTCTAGTAAAAAATACATCTCTTGTACATGTCCCTTTATTAACTCAAAGAGCCCTAAATCTCTCCTGTGTAGATGCAGGCAATCTCACACCTTTTCTTCCATTTCTCTCAGCTCCTTCTTTCTGCTGCAGGATAGAAGAGGAAGGGCACAAGCAGGATTTATTCTTTCCAAAAGGTGCATCCTGCACTGCCTCACTTCACTGCCTGCCAGCAATCTTCCATCAACATCCCACAACAGGGCTTAAAGTTAGACAGTTCCCAAGTGATGTTCTCAAGGGAAATCACCCAGTTTTCACAGAACCAACCCCCCCAAGAAAAACAACAGAAGACCAAATAAACAAAAAAAAACCACCAAAAAAAACCCCAAAAAACAAACCACCCCCAAACACCCCAGCAAGCACTGTTGCTAAAGAGGGTAAAAAAAATACTCCCTCAATTTAGCAGCAGAAGTCAGCTAATTAAAGAGCACAATCAGACATAAGCCAGTACTGCACACAGACAGGAACCTGTGGTTCACCTCGTGCTCCAACACTCAAGGAAATGCAAATACCAAGTTTTGCTCAAGCCATTCTCGCTTTCACCAGCATGAAGCAGTAATGACTATGAAAGGCAATCAATTTACCTGAGTTAGGGAAGCATGCAAGAGGGAAACTGAGGCCAGAATGACAGACATTAATAAAATTACATGAGTACTTTCACTTACAGTCACTTTTCTATCCCTCGAGATACCAAGAGTGGCTCTTGACAGCAACAGTCATCCCATTCCCTTATCACTTTTCAAATCTTAGCAGTTCCCAACAGGACATGAGGAGCCTTGCCTGTACAGGTTGAGGTGCTATAGAGGCCCTCAGCATGCTAACCTGACAGAATTAGTACAGGCAGCTCAGAGAGACTCAAACACCTTTATCCATCCATCATGCCCCCTTGCTAGCCAGGAAAAAGGAGACTAGTTCTAGCCCCAACAGAAGATTGGTTTAAATAACTTTTGCAGACAGTTGCTTAAAAGAGTATCTTTATAAAATAAAGTTTCAGTTATGAAGAATAATGCAAAGAATCTGCTTTCCAGAGGAACAGAGGAAAATTCATTTAGTCCTGCATCTCATGGAAGTAGTTCCCTTGCAGGGGAAGGGCTATTTCTAGCACGCCTGCTGTGCTTTTCTGGCAAGCAGCTAGTTAGAAATGTGGTGTTTGATAAAAGCGGACAAAGCCTTCCCTTGTACTGCAAATCACCACCCGGTCCCACTGGTGGGTTGGCCTGGAGTGCTCTGTAGCAATCACTGCCACACTGCAGCCTCTAACATTAATCTTCCCTTTCTGTCAAAAGGCTCTGGCCCAAGCTTGGAAAAACAGGTCAGCAAATTAAACTTCCCCCCAGCTCATTAAAACCAAGAGTCAATCTAACACTGCGAGTTTTATGTGTCCAACTTCTGCTGCGTTCAGCACCAAACAGTTAAAGTGAAATATGTGGCTGGAAGAAACTTAACAGTCAAGTATTATGCAGGATGGTATTCCCATCAGCACTGAGCCACATGTTGTTCCACTAAAGCCAGCAATGTGCTGAGGTATGCACGCAATTTTAAGAGAGTGTACATGACAACTCTGAACAAGCTGCAGAAGTTGTAGCACAGTCCAGTAACAGTTCAGTTCACAGCCCACCCATCTGACACAGCTTTCTCACAAGGGTAATATAGGAACTGAGCTGTGCCTCTTTCCTTGACCAAGTTACAAGACTGTGCTGCAAACAGGCTCCTTGCTGTCCCTGTCCCCACTTGCTCTGCAACTGCACATCCCATCTCAGCAGTTAGATATTAAAAACATCCTTACAGAAGGGTGGTAGGAGGAGATGAAAAACATGAGGCACCTGTTGCAACAGTGCAGTGTGGGAATGATTTTATATATGCAGCTGACTATCTATATGTGTGTATATAATTTATTTATCTTTTACAGTGAGAACACTCAATCTCTAGAACAACCTTCCCAGGGATGTGGTAGAGTCCCCACCACTGCAGGTTTTCAAGATGCAACTGCGCAGGGTGCTAAGGTGGTCTCATCTAGGCTTCCCTTCCCACCAAAAGGTGGGCCAGACGATCATCTCATGTCCTCTCCAACCTGGGCTGTTCTATCAGATACTGTTTTTACTACATTTACCTTATGCCTTTCAGATGCTTTAGCAGTATGAGTAACAGGAGGCAAAAAAAAAAAAGCTTTTGGAGGACAACACAACCTGATCCAAAAAGACTTGACAGGCCTAAGCAATGGCTTCCATCAGCTGTGTGTTCAGCTTGAGCAGAAAAGCCACTTTTTACTTTGCTCAGCACTATGGCTGTGTGAAAGCAAAGCCTTTTCATGACTGGAGAGACACAGTGCTTCACAAATCCAGGTTCCCCTCTCCCACCCCATCCTTCCAGGTGGCACTGACAGACCGTACCCCTAAACAACACTGCCCCAAGGGAAGAGAGGATCAGACTGGACTCTCTTAAGCACATACAACACAGCCTCTGCCAGACATGAACAGTGATTTAGCACAGTAAAAATGGTTGTCTGACCCTGCTTAATGCTGTTTATGTGTGCTTGGGCACATATATCACTGTCACACCAACTGCCAGCAACATATGCTGTTTTACAGGCACATTTGACTACCCTGTTATACATGTCACATTCCTCATTGCTTAAAGTCAGGTTTGAGTTATTCTAAAGTTCCTCAGAAAACCTGTACTTCAGTTTTGGGACAGTAAGTTGAGGTGAACAAATAAGTCAGAAAGCTATCAGTTGTTTACTACAGCAAGCTACTGAAGTATCAAACGGCTGCTCTCATAACTAATGGGAATGTTGAGCTCCCATCAAAACAAACCTGAGTGGTAATTTAATTTTTCCTACCATTCTCCAGACATACTCAGTAAGCACACTACACCTAACATCAAAAGCATCTCTCTAGAATAATGGCATTAGCATTGAAGATCTAAGCCATTTCTTTTTGAAAAGTGAAAAAAAATATACAGTTTACACTGAGGGGTTATAACTTTCAAAACAGAGTGTCCCTTCTGCCTCCATCTTTCATGCTTTATTATTATTTTTCTTTAAAATCAATCTAAAAACTAAGTGGGAAAATGTATTAAAAGTGAAAATCTAAACAGAAAATCTAAACAGAAAAGGCCAAATATCTCAAATTCATTCTCATAACAAACAATGGATGAGTGAAAAAGGGTTACTGTTTTTCTGGGTAGATTCCACAAGATCTGGACAACTGGAACTGACACAAACAGCACGGCTCTACCAGTATCAAAGGCTGTTAAACCTCAGGTGTAGGTATATTTCTAGACCTGTTCTGGTACAAAAATTTAGAGCAGAACTCTAAGTGGCATTGAGAGAAGAATTCATACTGTATCAAATTCAAGCAACTTCAATTAAGATATAAGGAAAGCATCACCTCTACCTACATCAGCAACTGGGCAAAAGAAAAAAAATCTAAAAAGAACTTTTAAAAATTGAGATAGCAATTATTTCTATGTAACATCTTAATTACTTATATATTAATGAAAGAATTCCCATCTTTAACCTGTAAAAAGAAAGTCTTTTTTACCCCTATATAAATTAACTAATTTGACCCATACAGTCTCTGAGTTCTAGGTCACTTAATGCTTCAGAGTCAAGGAATGGAGAAATTATTAACAAGAATAAAAATAAAACCTCTAAGAGCTCTGTAAAGATAGTTTGTTTTCTTCAAATACTATACACACTGACATTAATTAGGTTGTGATGAACCCATCAACTTCAGGATAATTTTTATGGGAGCAAAAGATATCAAACAAATTGCTTTAACTAGTCCATTAATTAAAATGGGAAGGGTTTACAGCACATCATGCATTCGAAGAGGCGAAGGGGTTGACCACGGCCTGCTCTTCATCTTGGTGGTGATCCTCAGAGCACCCTTCATGGGCTACCGCAGTACAGATTGGAACTGCACTTCAGATCTCTGACGAGACTTAAGAGAGCTCAGCATCCACGAACAAGCACGAGTTTGTTGCAGATACTTTCAACACTGGATCCTGTGATGCACATAAGCCACAGCCGGCCCTACACAGATGCTGGAGCCACACCAGGACACTCGCGGCAGCACCGCGGCTGGTGCCAAGCACTGTCTGTTTGGGCTGCTCTCACAAAAGTTTCCTCTCCTGTGTCTTTCACAGCCTGAAAAGCAGCTTTGCCTGTACTTCCCTGACAGAGGATATAAACAGTTACCCAGGAAAAAACAGAAACTCAAAAAGGCAGTAGAAATTTTAATTTAACTGTTTCCACAGCACATCCTTTTGCCTCTTTCACCAGAAGGTCATTCTAGCATTGTCAGCCTCTGAATGCACGCAAAGCCCTTGACCTTCAAAAGCATGTGCTGCTTCTCTGTAAATGAAAGAGGGAGCACAGAGTCCTTTCTGTGACACACCTAACCATTTTAATATCTCAACACCATGGAAATATTTCACTGAATGCTTTTCTGTCTCATGACACCAAAGTTCCTTGTACTTGGAAAACAGTTAAATCACAAAGCATCTCTCATTTGAAAATAAATAAATAAATAAATAAATCAGTATTTGCAACACATAAAAGGAAACTGGCAGATAGCATTTGCTGCCCAGTATATTCCACGTATCTTGATGGAAGCTTGCTTGTAACACGTAAGCATGCAAAATATTTGTCTGCATTGGCCCCAAAAGATGTATTTGGAAACCAGGATAGTGGTCACAGTCTAAGTGGAGAAAGAGCACTGTAGTTTTAATATTATTTAAGTCAAGCTCCAGTTGGCACATATCAGGGTTAAGTGGGAATATGGTATAAATCTTCACTTTCCATAACATTAAAAAAAAATTGTTGACAGCAATCCTGACCAGGATTTTCCATCCAGACTGCTGCACAAGTACATTTTCAGTAGCAAAAGCACAGTCCAGATCCTGGCAAGCCTACAAGGCACAAGTCCTATCAGGATGTCTCTGAGATACATATACACATTAGATGATTCCACTGATTAGGTGGACACTAATCCCAACAGTAATCCTCCCCAAAAGCAAAAATATTACAAATTCCTCAGAATGTACTATTCAGAGCTCCACAATGTACATCTATCACAGGAGCCAATATTACAAAGGGGTGTTTTTCTTCAACAACTTGCAGGTGATACAAACAACTACAAAAATATACAGTTAGAGTTCAATCCTAAAGAGCTGTAAAGAAGATTCACTTTAGCATTTTAGAATGCAAAAAATCCAGATAAGAAATTCTCATATTGCATTTGTAACAAAAATTATTCTTATTTTCCAGTCACAAACCATTTTGCCTGTGCAGGGAGACACAATCAAAAAGAGCCTCCAGGGTCCTTTCCACTTAAAGTCATGTCCCACAGACCTAAGAGTATGAGCTGATGCTATGTTTCTACATTACCAATTTGGAATCAAGTTACCTTCTTACTCTTACCCTTTGGGTACATGTTATAAACAAAATACAAGAAATATTTTCCTAAGCTCTGCTATAAAGGCAACTTATGTCTAATCACTTTCTTTTTAAAAGCCAGCAAGGCTAGAATTATTCACTAAAGAATTGCCTGACAAATCCTGTTAACATAAATGGCATTTTCTGTAGAAAGTAACCAGATTAACACCAGGAACTAGCAGTGTAAATTAAGACTATGGGACAAGTTAGCACCTCTACAACTGCGACCCGTTTTACTGGTAACATTTACAGGAACTACCTATTTGCTGCATTGTTTACGAAGTCTCCCAGTAACTGAATTTTACAATTTTTTTTCCTTAATCTTTTTTCTAATAAAAAGATGCAAAAAAAAAAAAAAAAAAAAAAAAAAAAAAAAAAAAACCAACAAAAAAAGAAAAATAATACATTACCATTTTCTCTCTACAAAATCAGAAATCTAAATAAGACAGCAATGTTTAATTGACAAATATATATATATTGTTGGGTTTTGTACTGTCTCACTTTTTTTGTCTATGTTTCCCAAAATCTAATATTTAGGCTCTAATGCTAACCAATATTGACATATATGAAATCATATCAATAAGAATGGTAAGCAGACTTTTCCTCAAAGCAGTAATTGCTTATTTGTCAGGAGTTACTGCTTAATGTACCCAGCTTTCTATGAATACAGACATCCATTTCATACCAGTTGTATAATTCAAATAAGGTCTAACACAAATAAAGTTAAATTGGCCATGTTGCCCTTCATGTAGTAATTTTGTACGGATGAGCTGTCATTTTAAATTTGACTGAAAATAACTGTAGATACCTTAACTGGATTAAAAAGAAGAACTAAGCCACTTCTCCATAATGAAGCCAATTACTGAGCAGCAGGGATCTACTTCATCATCAATTAATCTATTCAATGTGATCACCATCCAATACATGCAAAAAGAGAGCTGCATTTGAAGTACCTTAATTAACTCAATACATAACAAACAAATCAGGTGAAATTCCTAACTTCTCTCCTGGTTTCATGAGACACATGAAATGGGCAACTTTGCTTCATAAAGAAATGCTTCTTCAGTATGAGAACAACATTGACATATTTCTTCTTACAGAAAGGGATTTATTTCTTTTTTTAAAAAAATAGTCACTTATGAATTGAGAGATTACCTACCTAAATGAGGGTCAAGCAGCTTGTAGGACACATATGGTTTTCCTAAATAACCATGCTTATTGACTTCTACAAAGCATCTAGAGACCAAAACAAGACAAAAATCTACCAAAGAACATGATATTTCATCTGTCTAGCAAGCAAATAAAACAGGTCTAAGTATTTAACGCAGCTATAAAGTGAGCTATTTCTAAATAAATGCCCAAGAACATACTTTTCAACTACAAATATGCTTGTATCTGCAGCATTTTCACAAATAGAACAAAATGTGAGCCCCCAAAAGACCAAGTGTGTTTTGATTCCTCTGTTTACAGCAGTTGCTCTGGTGCCTTTGAAAACAAACCCTGTACCCAGAAGTAATCCCCACACTGGGAATCCAGTCCCAGCAGCTCCTGACACACAGGGACAAAGGGCCAGAGGCTGCCAGGATGGTGAGGCTGGATGGGGGCAACCCAAATGGGGGGCTCCTCAAGAGGGCGATTCATACCTGGGCTCCCATGCCAAACGGTAAGCCAGGCTCTTGAATGCCAGGGCAAAGAAAGTGTGAACTTTCTCCCAAGAGGGGAACCTGGAATTCCCTGTCTTCTGAACTTTAAGCTGCTTCTAACTTTGAACAGGATACTGGAGTTAAGGTCAAGATAATATAAGGCACATAAGTAATTAAAAATAATACCTTTTTGGACAGGGCTGGGAGGTTTTTTTCTGCTTACTTTTGTTTGGTGTGGTTTTATATTTGTTTGAGGTTTTTTAATACACTGGGAAAAATCTTTAATAAGATGCTGAATTCACACACTAATGGAATTATGGAAATGAGACTATCAAACACTCAGCCAAAGATAACAAGGAACAAAGAGACTGGCTTCTGAAAGTGAAAACCACTCTCCTCCAGCCTATTAGATTAGCCTGAGACAGTCAACATGACAGTAATTACAGAAAGTGATGTGATGAATAGCATTTATATGGTCTTCCAAAAAGTCTTTATTAAAAAGTACCAGACAGCAAGTTAAAGAAACTTGTACAGACATTCAGTAGCTTTGAGGCTGAAATCCAAGGCCAGGGCTAGACATCAGCTAACAAAGAAAACCCACTGTGTTCTCACATTACCAGGTTTCATCAAGTTTGCTTTGTAAAACCTTTGTCTTCAGTGAGACAGGGGCCAAAAGTACAGAGGCAAATCACACCTGGACATGCCATGAACAAACTGAGAAACAACTATGCAGCTCTACACTTCATAGGTATCAGCCTCACAACCTGAGTCATTTTCAATGAATTCAACATGCATTTCCACCTGAAATTCGCTTGATAATGTAAAAGGAGGAGAAAGACGAGACATAACAAAGGTTTATTATTACTCTAAAAGACAATAAAGGTCATAACACTTATGTTCCCGAACACTCTTACCTGTTGAAGGGCACTTAAAGGCAGGATTGTCCTCTGCTGCTGGCACACTGGGAGCCTTGCAGGCAAACTTTTGCCGGTGCTGCTGCACATGGTCCCCGGGATGTGTGGCATCAGCCTGACTCCCTTCACCGGGCTGCACCGTCCAACTGTTCCCTGTGCTCTCCATGGAGTGCATGGGACCCTCATGGGGACTTGTGGCTGTCCCAGAGTCACCTCCGGGGTGGGATTTGTACTGAACTGGTGGGGAGCCCACAGCAACAAGGCTATTCACAGCTGAAGGGTGGACCCCCAGCAAGTCAGGTTCATCATCTTCAGGGATGGGATTGTACCATATTTCTCCCTCATCATCTGCGTCATTATCCTCACCCAAGTCCAAGGCAGTGCTCCTCAGCGTGGCGGGGCTCGCTGTGCTTGGCAGGGCACAGCTTCGCGCAGGGCACTCCAGCCCCACTGGAGACGTGGAAGGAGCCCATGGCACTGCGGGTTCCAGCAGCGGGATGGGAGATTTGGGTACCGGGATAACAGCCCCATGCACTTCCTTACAGGCATTTTCTTCTTCCAGAGGAGGGGCAGGTCGCCGGTGGGTGCTCTGCTGCAGCCAGCTGCGTTTCTTAGAAACCGTAATGCTGTTCACCTGTGGCCTGTTCTCTGGCACCTCACTGGCCTGGGGGCACTTGGGATCCTTCCTGCTTCTCGAGGCTATGTAAACATTTTCTATTAAATCTGTTCCCAGAAAGAACAAAAAGAGAGGGAAAGACAAATATTTAAATATTGTTTTGCTTTTGACAGACATTTGCTGTCATATAACACTTGCATCAGACTTCATCCGAAAGGACAGAAGATAAGTTGATACGATCATAAAATTAGATTTCAGCCTGTCAAAGCAGAATGTGCACATAACTAATAAAGAGTCAGGCTTGTTTGGCTGTGTTTTTAACACCATGTAATTTAGATAAATGGCAGTGAGATAGCTCTGCTGAAAGGTCATGCATACTTACACAGAAGTGGCTGCTTTTTTCTGCCAAGTTCAGGTACAATTGGCTTGAAAAGGTACTACACAGTATTTCTCCAGTTTAGTTACACCAGTGAAGAAATAGTCCCTACTTTTGGTCCAACATACTGCTTAAATGGCTACAAAAACCCCACACAGATTCACTTCTGGATTTTTATATAAATAAAGGTAAAGATATCTCTTGCATAAAAACCTTCATAAAGGACTGTCCTTATCAACTTTATCCTACAATTAAGACAGAAGCATCCCCAATCTGGGGGGAATAAAACAAAACACGCCATCATGAAAAGAAGCAAGGAGACAGAAGAAATTTAGAAAAGTTTTTACACAACAAAAATTTCATGCAACAACTAAGTTGCACTGACTGTTCCCAAAACTGGACATAGTTTCTTTGAAGTAACTCCCAAACATTTAATTGTGCACTGAAAGAGCCACTCCTACTTGAGCCTGCCATCAGAGTACATTCAAGCTCTGCTCAGCAGCAGTGCCATACCCCGGAGGGCTGCAGGGCACACAGGGGAGCTGGGACCACTGCAGTAGAACTGGAATGAAAGCTGCAAATACATCCAAATTAAAAACAGGACACTGAGGTCAGATAACCCTCATTGCTCCTCTGTACTGGAGGACAACCCAGACTGGGTTTCCTCAGCCACTAAGGCTGAGTGGGGATAACTGGGCTCTCATAAAACAGACAACTTG
Organism: Acropternis orthonyx; assembly: GCA_035583155.1. Taxonomy (NCBI): domain Eukaryota; kingdom Metazoa; phylum Chordata; class Aves; order Passeriformes; family Rhinocryptidae; genus Acropternis; species Acropternis orthonyx. The sequence goes on from JAWWEU010000005.1 coordinate 14,508,443, forward strand.
TTTCCATGCAAAGCCCTCTGCAATTGGAAATTCCAGATAGGAGCAGCTACTTGTTACTGCTTGAACATCATTCCCAGCAAAGAATTATTCACACACCAATAATGTACGCTGCTAAAATATGGACACCTCTCTGGAGGACTCAAGGAGTAGCTCTGTAAATCCAGCCAAGCTCGCTGCAGAGAGGAAGAGATGAGAAAGACTGTCATTTGAACACCTTTCCTTTGACCCTCTTTCTAGGTTTTTAATGGCAGAAGAGATCCTTGATAAGATCTGAAACAACACCATTTTATTTGATGAAAGATTCATCATTTCGTGATTTTTCAAAAGACTAAGGTTTGCTTGTTTAGCTAAATTGCAATATAATCACTGTTTGTGATTTGAAGAATTAACTTGTTTCAAAGAATTAACAAAATTAACTGTGCCCATTCTGAAGCCCGCAAAAGTGTTTTGCTACACTGGGGGCCTAAGTCAGTTAACAGAATCTGAGGACAACATGAACGCAGATCTCTGTCAAAGTTTCAGTGATTTGGCAGCAACCGTATTCCTTCCCCCACCCACAGCCTGGAAACGTAAGCATTCCATTGTAAAAGTTCCCCCTTACACACTTTCACTACTATTTCAAATAAGAACTAACCAAAAGGATAGAAAAGTAATCTGCAGCGAGCATAGGGCTATGCCTGTGTTGTCCAAGAAGTCTGTTTGGATTGGGGACTTCTCAGGCAGGCACCCACCTGACTGTGACAACTATCCCAAAGTCCTTGCTTTTGCCTAAGGAGTGGTCCCTGATCTGGTGACATAAATAGATGGAGAATCTGAGAGCTGTATTTCCACAAACAAAAATATCTGCTACTTCCTGCTTTGCTGTAGAAATGTGGGCCCTTCTGCACTGGTTGAGACAGCCTATAATTCCCAAAACAGTGGGCTCCTAAGAAGTGCAATGTGCCTAAAAGTACACACAAGTGACACACCTGGCATCAGCCTCGGGCTGCCCTTGGTCCCAGAAGATGCAAACTCAACTTTGTTTTCAACATCCATCCGGGTATCTCAATGAGAAGCCATCTGCAAAGGCTTACTGCAGAAACATCAATAACCACGAGCCTCCAGCCCACTCCAACAGTGCTGCTGCTTGCAGAGACATGCCACCTACCACACTACTCAGGCCGACCTCGTCTCTGAATTAGCCAACACGCTGTCAGAGGTCATCGATTGCAAATGCTCGCTGAAACTCATCCAAATGATACACTTCAACTTACATCTCTCAGATACAGTTTCTGCAATGGCTACACAGTACTTGCAAGCACTGCTTCCCCTTTATTTGAATTTGGCTCTGATCCTGAAAGCCCTTGTGCCTGTGTTTATTTTAGGAACAAACTGCTTCACTTGCAAGTATCTGCACAACCAGTGGCTTGATATCACAGAGCAAGTTTTCAATGTTGTTAGTTGTTACAGGAATGAGTTGATTTTACATAAACACAAAGCTTTAAGAGACATACCGGTCAGGCATATTGTTCTAGAGCAATTTTTCATTCAGAAGAATGCTGCCTACTATGAGTATTTTAATAGATGTACTTAATATTATATTTAATACGGTTAAGACCAAGCCTCCACACAAATATAGAACATGACAATGGTTCCTTCTCAACAGGCTTCAATATGATGTTTAAGAAAAAAAACCAAAACAACAAAGTCAGGTGTTTCCTTCACATTCCACTCTACCTCCAAAAAGTTAAATAAACCAGTATCTCAAATTAAGCCATGATAGTAGCAACACCTGTATGCTCAGAACCCAAAGCTTCAGTGTTTCAGCTCAACTGAGGTCAAAACTGAACTTGCGCCGACTCCGTGGGCACAGAAAATACTTCCCCACGATGCCATGCCCTGCTCTGCGAACCGTATGGAAGAGGGGAACAGCTTTCCCAGCCTCTCCATATATGGATCAAACAAACCACAGTTCTCCTGGCTGATACTTAAACACGCTCTCTTTCACCAAGTTTCCCAGCAAAAGCATAAAGTACAACTACTGTGTTTTTAAACGGAACAACGGCAAAACTGAAAACCGACCTTTAAAAAACCCAACAAACCAACCCACCCCGGGCGCAAACCGCGGCCGCGGGGTGACAAGCAGCGGCCGCGGGGTGACAAGCAGCTGTAGGACAGGCACACAATGCTGCTCTAAGATACAGCACTTCACCGCGGAACTCGCGCTCCCCAGCAGGGGCGCAGGTACGGACGGGACGGTGCCGCCGCCAAGGGTCCGTCCGAGACCCAAGTTCCGTGGCACTCTGGCCGCGGCTCCGGGCAGCGCATCCCGGCGCTCCCCGCCCGGCAGGCGGAGGGGCGGGAGCCGCAGCCGGACCCCGCGGCTGAGCCGGGCACACACTTACCGTGCGGGGCGCAGCCGCCGCCGTGCCGGTGCCCGGCGCCCGCCGCCGCGCCTCGCTGGGACCTCCTGCCGCGCAGCTTAGAGAGCGTCCTGCGGAGCGGCTCGGCCATGCCCGCCGCTGCCGGCTGCAGGCTGCCCGCTGCCCCGCTGCCCCGCTGCCCCGCTGCCGCCGCCCTCCCTCAGCGGGCGCT